>CM043718.1:26641276-27216153 GCA_023969325.1 Oryzias curvinotus
ACCCTGAACGGGGCAGATCAGGGAGCTTGCGCTTTGCGCATGTGCTACTGGGCTACAACAACTTATTAACTTAAACCGAGTGTCTTTGTGACAGTTTCATTGACAGTGATTTAAAAGGAGAAATGCTCAGAAATGCAAAAATGAAATCATTTTTTATTTCATTTGTTCTATTACATAGGAAAATTGCCACACGCACATATCAAATCTAAAAAAACATTATTTTCATCGGAGGGGGACTTTAAACGTTCAGATCCATTCAAAAAAGAGTACAGCCAACCTGTTCAACTACTTTAAATGAGTCAAACTGCCCAACCCAGCCCCAAGGGGAACACTGGCCTGCATGTTTTCCTCCCCTGTTCAAACCAACACGATTTAGCCCATCATCAAGCTCTACGCCGACTTTTTTTCTTTTTAACGACAACAAATATAAACAAATATGTTGGACTGAGACCGTTTAAAAAACCTGCAAGACAACAATCCAAAAAGTTCAGAGTTCCTTCATTCTTGCACTGTGACAATGACAGGTTTGAAGATAACTTTCAAGCTGAAAAAATAAGGTTTTAGTTTTTTCCTTACCTCATTTATCTGTAGGGTTTATTGCCTCAAATCTTTAGTTATATTTTTCTAAATACTACAGATCCACCTCTCAAAAAAAAAAAACCTGAATTAGAGAATCTATTGGACTAATTTCAGCTCCCAGTTAACAAAAATAAATAAATAAGTAAATACATAAAAACATAAATAAAAAAAACTTTGCCTATGCCATTATGGGTAGAAATGTTTAACATTTATTTAAATTTCACACAAAAAATTCTGTCCTCATGCTTAAATCTTTATAAATATTCTCTAAGTTGATTAAAAAGTAGTTCACAAAAATAAGAAAGATATTTTTTTCAAGTGTTACATAAACAATTTTTAGTCGACAATAAACATAGCTTGAATATTCAGATCTGTGCAAAATGACCACTAATTTAGGCACCTGAAGAATAAAAGTGTACAGTGAAAAAAAAAGTATTTGTTTTCTTTAATGCCTGTGATTGCTAAAGTTGTAAAGTAATAAAGAAATAATAATATGTCACAGTCTTCAGGCCCGCCCCTTCTCCTGGTGCTCTCCATGTGTGGCACTCAGCTGTCTTCAGTTAGGTTAATTTGTTTGTACACTATTTAAGTCTGTCTGTTTCTGCCTTCTGTGTCGGAGTGTGTTTTCTTGTTTGGTTTGTATCATGTTGGTTCCTTGTTCTGTTATGTTGTTGTTGTTGTTATCCCACCTAGTGTGGTGTTTTTTGTTATTAAATAACCTCTGGATCTATTCTCAACTTGGAGTCTGGTCCTGCATTTGGGTCATCCTGAGATACCGTAACATAATATGGTTTGCTTTTATACATACATATATATATATATATATATATATATATATATATATATATATATATAAAAAAAACGCCCCTCTCACCCTCCGCGGGTGGTTTCTCCTCCAAGCTCGGGTCCTCTACCAGAGGCCTGGGAGCTTGAGGGTCCTACGCAGTATCTTAGCTGTTCCTAGCACTGCGCTTTTCTGGACTGAGAGGTCTGAGGTCTTTCCAGGTATCTGTTGTACCCACTCCTCAAGCTTGGGGGTTACTGCCCCGAGTGCTCCAATTACCACAGGCACCACCTTCACCTTCACTTTCCAGGCTTTCTCCAGTTCCTCTCTGAGTCCCTGGTATTTCTCCAGTTTCTCATGTTCCTTCTTCCTGATGTTCCCATCGCTTGGCACTGCCACATCCACCACAACGGCTTTCCTCTGTTCTTTATCCACCACTACGATGTCTGGTTGGTTCGCCATTACCATCCTATCAGTCTGGATCTGGAAGTCCCACAGGATCTTTGCCCTCTCATTCTCTACCACCTTCGGAGGTGTTTCCCATTTTGACCTTGGGGTTTCCAGTCCATATTCTGCACACATGTTCCTGTATATTATTCCAGCCACTTGATTGTGCCGCTCCATGTATGCTTTACCTGCCAGCATCTTACATCCTGCAGTTATGTGCTGGATTGTTTCAGGCGCCTCTTTGCACAGCCTACACCTTGGGTCTTGTCTGGTGTGGTAGATCTGAGCCTCTATCGCTCTGGTGCTCAGGGCTTGTTCCTGAGCTGCCAGGATGAGCGCTTCAGTGCTGTCTTGTAGGCCAGCCCTTTCTAGCCATTGGTAGGACTTCTTGATATCAGCCACTTCAGTTATGGTCCGGTGGTACATCCCATGGAGGGGTTTGTCCTCCCATGAGGATCTGTCCTCCAGCACTGTATCCTCTGCTCTCCATTGCCTGAGACATTCACTGAGCACACTGTCAGTTGGGGCCTTGAGCTTGATGTATTCATTCATCTTGGATGTTTCATCCTGGATAGTGGCTTCTACGCTCACTAGTCCTCGGCCTCCTTCCTTGCGGCTAGCATACAGTCTCAGAGTGCTGGATTTGGGATGGAACCCTCCATGCATGGTGAGGAGCTTACGTGTTTTAACATATGTGGTCTGTATCTCTTCCTTTGGCTATCTTATTATTCATGCAGGGTATCTGATAACTGGCAGTGCGTAGCTGTTTATTGCCCGGGTCTTATTTTTGCCATTGAGCTGGCTTCTCAGGACTTGCCTTACTTGGTGAAAGTATTTAGCTGTTGCAGCTTTCCTTGTTGCCTGCTCCAGGTTGCCATTTGCCTGGGGAATTCCAAGGTACTTGTAGCTGTCCTCAATGTCTGCTATTGTTCCTTCTGGGAGTGAGATCCCTCCTGTGTGGACCTTGCCTCTCTTTGTCACCATCCGGCTGCATTTCTCGAGCCCGAATGACATCCCAATGTCAGCACTGTAGATCCTGGTGTTGTGGATCAGGGAGTCAATATCACGCTCGCTCTTAGCATATAGCTTGATGTCCTCCATGTAGAAGAGGTGACTGATGTTGGCCCCATTTCTGAGTATCCATAGCTGATTATTTGGCTGAGGGGGTTCAGACCCAAGCAGAACAGCAGTGGGGACAGAGCATCACCTTGGTATATCCCACATTTGATGGACACTTGTGCAAGTGGCTTGCCATTGGCTTCAAGGGTGGTTTTCCACAGCTTCATTGGTAAGTTGCAGGACTGTCATGCAGGATACTAGGGTTCGATTCCCAGGGGCGGAATGAACAATATAATGGAAATGGGACAATTACCATAACAATTAACATCACCCAGTGAGGGTCCTTGGATGATAATACGGCCGACCTCACAACATGAGTGACAATAAGCCACATGTAATGCCAGCTCAGACATCGCTCAGCCAAACAAGGTCGGTGTCAGGTGTTGGAGGACCAGAGCACCCTGATAAAAAGTGGGCTACTGGAACAAGATGGAAATGGACCATATATATATATGTATATAGTTGCCCCAAATTACAAAATGTTAAAGAAAGAGAGGAAGCTTCTTAGACAACTGAAAACTTACAGCACATTACCACATTTTTAGAAACACGTGAATACACTACAATAACTCACTTACAAAGGCAAGGCAGGAGTGTTTCTCAAAAATTTTAGCAAAAAATCAAACAAAGCCAAAAATTCTCATTCTTGCCATAATAGACAACTCTTTATGAATTAACTCATGTTAATTTATATTTTCATATTTTAGATGTTTTTATACATTAACTGTACTTAAATTTATTACTTCTACATTTTAGACTGTTTACGAGTGTTTTCTCACCCTGGGCTGGGGTGTTTGTGTTCGGGCTCCCAGAGCTTTGGCGATGTTTGTCCCCTGGCATGTCCCCTGGCATGTCTGTCTTCGAGCTGCCTTGCCTGGAATGCGCATTGGACCCGGGGGCTGGGGGACTGTGGGGCGTGAGGTGCTGGGTATGAGTTGTGCTCGTGCTGCTTTAGATGCTGACACCCCAGCCAACAGGAGGACAGGGCGGACAGTGCCTTCTGGGTTCTCTCTTCTTTAGCCTTTTGTAATAATTTCTCTTTTATTTATGTTTTTTGTGTATTTAATTATGAGGGGTGTGTTTTATTATTTTATTGCATGTGTGGTTATTGGTGTTTTTGTGTTCTTGTTTGTTTTTATGTATAGCACCTTGAGGTTTTCTTTTTCATGAAATGTGCTATAGAAATAAAATTAACTTGAATTTGAGAGAAAGAAGGAAAAAAAAGAATTAACAGAAAATGTATGTGTAGCAGATGAACTAAAACATATTTAATATTCATTAAATGGTTAATGGCATATACTTTTATAGCGCTTTTCTGCCTTCCTCCAAGGCCCAAAGCGCTTTACAGTCACAGTCCCATTCACACAATGATGGTGGCTCCGCTGCCGAACCCTGGTGCCAACATTCCATCAAAGGCAAGGTGGGGTTCAGTGTCTAGCTCAAGGGCACTTCAACACACGGGTGGGCGGAGCAGTGATCTTACCTGCACTATTCCGATCAGAGGTTGACCACACTTCCATTGAACCACAGCCACCTGAGTTAAAATAAAAAAAATAAAAATTAATTTAAAGGGTAAAAAGAAAATAAGGGTTAAATAAATTAAATAATAAAAGGAATCCCCCCTCTCCCCAGATTTTAATTGCTTCAGACCATCCACCTATTGTACGTGCACCTCTTTTTAACACATACACTACAGATTGATCACCATTGAAGACCATGGCCACAGCCAGTGCGTTTTAGTAAGGAGCCGCTTAATACCCTTTCCGTGCTAAGATTCCTCTCACCGAATGGGACCCCAACAGTTGACAGAATTCAAAAAAACAGACCAGGAGTGGTGAGTATGATTTGCACCACAGTAAAATGCGTGGTGAGACTGATAGTCAATAGACAGGTCTAAACTAGCTGACTACAGGACGTGTGAAAAGATGTAAATTAATGCCAGTTCATATCTGTGCGTGTGAGTGGGAATATCACACATGCTTACAATTCCAACCAAAAACAAATGTGGCACAATGCCTGATCAGTGGATGTGCTGAGGAAAATTTCCACGGCGGTGAGGATGAAGCAGAAATTACCACTGAATTAACAAAATTACACGTTGTGAGCCATTTTCCCAGTTTTGTCATAAGACCTCATAGGGGCGAAAGAATAAAACTGATAAAAAAAAATTGGAAGCACAGAATTGAAATGGGATCTGCTAAAAACAAATGAATTTAAATATATGGAATGTAAATATCCTGGGTCGTCCATCCCTCTGCTCAAATGGCAGAAGAAATCTGGATTCAATGGTAAATTAACTCCATCAGGAGTGAGGAATTAAAAACATAAAAGCTAAAACAAATGCGTATAAATGACACTATGAAACAAAAAATAGGAATAAAAGTAAAAAACAAAAACAAAAGAAAATGTACGGTATAATACAAAAGAAAAAGTGTTCAAAAAACAGTTCAAGAATGCAGTATATTAGAACTCCAGAACACCTATCAAACATGAGAAACATGTGATCCAGTTTCTTACTTTAGGACTACAGGAGTTTGTGAATTTTGCTACACATACAGAAAAAGTTTGCAGTCAGAGGAAAAAGCAAGATGATGTGAAAGTAATGATGGTGAGTGCAATGTAATGCTTAAAGCCGGATGAGGCCGCCTGAGAGAAGGAGGTCGTAGTGGTTTTAGAGCAGGGGACTCAAACATGCGGCCCGGTTCGACCAGGTCCGCAGGATAATTTGAAAGAGAAAAAATGCATAAAAGACAAAGATTTAATTTTTTTTAATTAAATGCAACTCTGGAATTATGTTTTGGTCACTGTTTTGGTCAGAGTACAAGACAATCCGCATCACTGAGACAGGTCAAACAGCAGACAGTATCTGCTGCTTGTTACGATGTTGTTTCTACCCTATTCTCTACCTCCCCACTGCACCCTCATTAGTCAAAATGACGTTATCAAAACAGAGAAACATGGTTAAAGACTGTCAAATTTTCAAAGAAAAATGGACCACATCCTATCTATTTATGGAGACGCTTGGTGTGTTTACAACAAGTCTTGGTATTTAAGGAATACTATATTTGGCGCCACAGGAAGCTACTCAGGAAACGCAAGCAGATTCAGAACACTTGGGTAAAAGGCTGCAGGATCTTCGTTAAACCTCTAGGTCCACCGGACTGGTCCAAGGTTCTGGTTGTCAACAACATGAAGGACTTAAAGAAGTGTTTGATCACGGACGTCTGAGCTAACAAATGCAGTAATAAATCAAAGAGCCAAATATCATTTCAAGAAATATGGTGCCTGGGATCTGTGCTATTCTTAAAAGTCAACTGTGAACTTGTTTTTCAGCAGAGAGTTCTGACCTGCAGACGTCTTGACCTCAACTTTCAGCTGCGCTGATAACAGCTGCCGAATGACATGGACCTTAATCTAAGTCTGCAGACCTTACAGCAAAGAAAACATATAAACTGACAGCTGTCAATCACCAGAAGATGGAATTGCCAACATTGGACTATCGATGGAATATGAACCCCTTTTTATTTCACAGCATTAGCTTGTAATTATAATACCATTGCTCAATCAGTTATTAAAATGGTTAAAGTGATTGATCTCTAATTATATAACTTCACTTGCTCCAATCATTGATTTATGATTTTTTTCCAATGAGAAATAATTTGCACATATTTTTATGTTTTAATGCTTAATCAGCATATGTCATGTTAATTTCAGAAATAGTGTTAAGTCAAATTATATTCATGATTGTTTAAATGAAAAAATAATCTGCATATATTTTCTATACTTGATATGAATATGAAGATTTTTGAGACAGTGTCCAGTGTTATTTTTAATCATAGTCAGGATTTGCGGGTTCTGCCTTCACAACCCTTTAACTATTTAAAAAAAATTTACCCATTTTATTTGTGTATCCATGATCAATGTAAATAAAGTTGTCAATTTAAGTGTGTAGAACTCAGCTTTCAAAAAGAAAAATCTTTGAACTTCAGCCTTAGCTCATGTCTGACAGAATTTTTACCTGATACGGGTACATGTCTCTGCATTTCTGGGGGTGTGTCAAATGTTTTGCGGGCTTGGACTAACAACTCACTGTCTGTCAAAACTTGTCACCTGTTGTTCAGAGTAACCCTGTGGTGAGTTAACATTCAAGGACAAAACAGAAAGTGAAGATGAGCCGGATCAAAATATTGGGTAAGATAAATAGATTTTTCTTTCACCTTTAAAATTGGGATTAAAAAAAAAAAAAGAAACAACTTTTAAATATGCTTTTGACACACATCTGACTTACATGCGTGTATGTCTTTGTTGTAGCTTTTCTTATTCAATCAAACATTAGGTTCTTTTGAGGTAAATTACAATATTCCCATTACAAAACTTAACTAAAATACAAAACTAAAATATCTGAGAAAGCAAAAATGCTAACTTGTGTCACAGTAAAAGATTTTTAATGATTTTATTGTTTCTTCATTTTGTGATTCTTCATTTTTTTTATTAGACAGTACTTGAACATATAAGAGTAAAGGCAATTTAACATTTACATTTCATTGAAGTTTTTTTTTTCTTTCCAATGTAAGATGGTGAATCTAGACTTTACTTTTAATTCAATATTTTTGTCATTTTTAAAGAATAAAATTATAATTTTCTGATTTGCATGACATTTTGAAAATACTTTTTCTACTTAAAACAGTAAATGATAATAAATGGCTTCCTGTATTAATATTTTTTCAACAATACGTTTTCAACAACCTACTAGAGCTGCTTCTGTAATAAATTAAAACTGAGTGGCTCACAAAAAAAACTTAGCTTAACTTTTAAAAACTATATGTATATTTATAAATGTATTCCTAAACTAACATTTTTTGTATCTCAAACTATTTGCCTCCAGGTCACTTTCTTATCGTTTTTAAAGTTAGTGTCCTTCTCACTATTACTGCTCTTGCATGCAACTCTTTGATTGCATCACTTGAAAGGTACATACACACAATAACAAAACTATTTTTTTTGCAGCATTTCAAAACTTATAATAGTTTTAAACCATTGATGATGTTTTTTTACAGCAAACCCCATGAAAGCAAAGATCTGCACGTCAACCAGTTGCAGTGCAATGCCTGGGAAAGCCTGAAGAGATGGAAGAGCCTGAACTTTACGTGAGTCACTGTTTGTCTGCCTTTTTGGACACATGGAACAGAATGTGAGAGGTGACAAAGAATGTGAGCATACTCAAAAGATGAAAGCTCTGTAGATTCTGGGGAAAAAATTGAAAAGCTGGTTTGATTCATTTAACTGCAGCATTTTTTCAAATAGAACTTAAAAAATTTGCAAATAAAAGGTCGATAAAAAACATTTATCAGAAACACCTGCTGCTATGTTGATGCCAGTCATATTTGGTTTTAATGTCTAGATTTAAATAACAGGCTATAGGCACTAACCCCACCTGCTCCTGAAAACTATAAGATGAGCTGCAATAAAGAGTTGAAAAAGTTAATACTGGTTATTATTTATTACTTCCCCAACGTTTTGGTCTGTAATGTGTGTGGATAGAAAAAGTAGGAAGAACAAAACAGAACTCAAATAAAACAAACACAGATCATGTCTGTGACACGGACAAATTGTGGCTTTTCAACTTTTAATTGCAGCTCATCTGATTTTTTTGTAAATACAAGAAATCTTTACAACAAAAATCCCCTACCAGTGTATATCAATTAATGGGATAAAAACTGTAATGGGATAAAAAAAATAGGCATTAACAAAAACTTTAAACCATGTATGACATAGCAGCCCTTCTTTGCCCAGAGTCACTTTTTGCTATAACAAAACACACATTGTACAACATCCCAAATAAACTCAGGGGAGAATTTTTGGTCAATTTTAAGTCCAAGTAATCTGTTAAAAAAAACCAACCTAAAGTTTATTTTATTCTATTAAACAAGAAATAGACTCAATTTTACTGACCTTTTTTTAGTCCTTTTTATGATTTATTTATTTTCTGAAGGGGTGTTTTCCTGCTTGGCAAAAAAGTTTTAATAATTTGTTTATGTGTTTTAGATTTCTTTATTAGCATTTGTTAAAGGTTGTCATGTAGTGACTGAGTCATACCTTGTAATTTAAAACTTGTTGGTCCAAAGTTGCCTTTCTACTTGCAAAAACGAGTTTGTAATTTTTGAGTCACTCAAATTTGAAGCTGTTGGGCCCTAGGCTGTAAAGAAACCATGCAAATGGTTGTTTTGTCAGGGATGATGACAGACATAGTGTGCATTGTCAGAACTTAACATCAGATGGTTGCTTCTGCGAATTAATTTATGATAATGCTCTTTATAGAACAACCCCCCCCCACCACCCCCACCACCACCAATGTATATCATTTAATGGGATACAAAAAAAAAAACAGAAATTAATAAAATGTTTTTGTCTGCTCCTGATTTACAACTATCTGAAAAAACAAACACTTCGGAATGTAATTTTTTGCTTAATTTTCTTTATATAGAAATTGTAAAGGATTAGACCCTGGGTTAGACTAGGATACTGGATTAAACTAGGATTAGACCTTGATGTAGTAATGAAAAAAAAAAAAAAACTGCTCCTGCTACACGTTCATCGGGAACGGTTCACAAAAGATCTAAGAAATTGAGTTTACTGTTGTGCAGTGATAAAATTGAGAAGACAGTTGATTGTCTGCTACGGACCATCAGACTAACAGAACATAAAAATTAAAGAAAGACAATAAAAGTACGAGTGATATTTGCCCAAAGCATACATTGCTTTAGCCCGCTCTTCTCAAGTATTATCATATTCTTTCAACAAAGCTTTGTGGTTTTATCTGATCTTGTTCTGACTTTTCTCTTTTAGAAGCCACAAAACGACAAAGCTTTTTCTGACATTGGAAGATTTTTTCTGGAAGGAGTATGAGTCCAAGCTGCATTTACCATATGGACCTAGAGGAAGTGGTATGTTGATTTCTTTAGCTTATGTCATATTTTTGGCTTTGCAAAACACTTAGTTTTATGATTAAATTGGGTTTAACACTTGATCAGCAGGGGCAGCATGATGGTGTAGTGTTTAGTACTCTTGTCTCATGGCAAAAAGGCACTGGTTAAAGATCCTACTATGTATACCATATCTATATACATTTTAAACCTTCTCAATGTGTGAGAAACCTGGGCGTACTTTTTCTCTCTGAGCTGAATTTTATTCCTCACATCAGAAACATTGTGAAAACCTGATTTTATCATCTCAAAAACATTGCCAGTATCCACACGTTCCTCTCTCTTGCCAGCACAGAGGTGCTAATGGTTGCTTAGCGGGAACACATTACACCCATTTTAAAATCGCTGCATTGGCTTCCAGTCCGTTTCATGATTGATTTTAACTTTCTTTTAATTGTTTATAAATGTTTTAATGGTCTCGGGTCTTCTTATTTAAATGATATTATTTTAAAGTATGAGCCCTCGTGGAACCTGAGGTCCTCTGGCACTGGCCTCTTAGTTGTTCCTAAGGTGGGGACCAAAATTTGTGGTGTGAGACTTTGTTCCACCATTATGGTCCTCGCCTGTGGAACGGCCTGCCGGAGAACCTCAGGTCCGCAGAGTCTGTAGAGGTTTTTAAGAAGAGGCTCAAGACCCACCTTTTTAATATGGTGGTTACATGACTTTAGTAAATGCTTAATTATTTTATTTATTGATTTATCTATTTTCTCTACTTAATACATTTGCTAATTTGTAATTTTATTTATGTATTTTTACTTGTATAAGGACTATTATCATGATTTTTATGTTTTTAATATACTTTTTATTATTATGTTTGTGATATTTAAGGTTACATTTTAATCATTTTACATATATATATATATATATATATTTATTTATTTATTTACTTTGTATTTATTTTTTCCAAAATTTATTTTTATTTATTTATTTATTTATTTATTTTTAAATTACTAATATCAATAAATCTTATATTATTTTTGTTATTGTTATTTTATTATAATTTTTATTTTGATGTTTCGTAACCCAGGGTTTCCTCTTGGGGATCCATTGTTCTGGGGCACTACCGGCTCTGCCTGTAGGGGGATTCTCATTGGGCCGGCTGGGGTCCCGCTCTTTGGTCTAATATCCATGGAGTGAGCCCTAGGCTACTCTTTGTTGGGCCGGTGTTGTGGTAATGACCCTTGTGCTCGGGCTGGGCCTTGGAATGAATGGATCCTCATTACATAATTTCCTCGCAGCAGTACCAAGCCAGACCTTTTCTTTATACTGCAGTTCTTTGCTTTTGTTCAAGGTTCTACTGGGGGAGCTTGGTGGGTAGAGGGAGGAATCTGGTGAGGGAGGGGTCCCATCTGTGTGTCATTGTCCTGTGTTTTCATTTTTTATGACTTATTTTTTTCCAATATATATATTATATTTTATGACTATTTTATCTGCTTTTATGTTAAGCGCTTTGTGTTTTTTTAACAGCATAAAAGGCAAATCAATAAAGTTTGAAGTTTGAAGGAGAGAAAGGCGTAGCCTCAAAGATCGAGTCGTCCTACTTCCAGGTAGAAAGGGCTTGCGAAAATAACTATAGTAGTACATAAAAAAGTCATTCTTTAGTGTGCCAAAAGTAATATATCATCATATAATATGGATTTTCTTTAAGGCTTAAGAAAAGTATATAGGCCCTATAATGATTCTAAACTGTCCCCTATAGGTGTGAGTGTGTGTGTGGTTCACCTCTGCCACAGACTGGCGACCTGTTCAGGATGTACCCTGCCTTTGCTGCATTAGCTGGGTTGGCTCCATCAACCCATGGACCCCAAAAGGGGTTCAGCAGGTCAAAGTGGATGGATGGATTTAGCAACAGATTTTTTACACAGTTGGATTTACAAGCTGAAGCACAATGCAGGTTCTTGTTTGATATGAGGCTATTAATGCAACATTTTGACCTGTTTTAACTCTTGTATTTTTAGAGCTGATGCTACTCAAAGTTCTTGCTGCAACTGCAAATTATGACATGCCAGCCCACATTGAAGAGTAAGTGTATTATTTTATTACTGCAGCACATTGGAGGCATGTCGTGTTTATGTAAAACTGGGAAATAACCTCGTAAGTTGAACTTGATGCAAGTTTAAAATGACAGTTAAACATCTACTTTGTAGAAATGTAAATAGCTTCTTATTTCCTTCTATTCACAGACTTGAATGCAGAAAATGTGTAGTGGTGGGAAATAGCTTTGCCATCAAACACACCTCCTTGGGAAATGTCATTAATAAATACGATGTAGTCATAAGGTAAGCAAACCTGTCTGCGAGTGGTAATGTCCAGTTTTCACTTTATTTTATTATATAAAATGTTTTAACCCTTATGTTATGCAAAGGGTCAATTTGACCCATTTTAGGTTTTGTGATGACTAAAGTACTAGTTTTGTTTCTTCATGAAATTTTGTTACTTTCCTTACACTCAGCTAGTGTGTAAATCTAGACGTTTAGTGGAATGCCTGTTCAGTTTTTTTTACATAACACAAGGGTTAATTTTAAACATTTTTTAAGTATATTTGTAAACTGTAATACGGTAACTCTATGTACTGCACATACGTCAAAATGCGCAGTGAAAAAACCTAAAGCTGGACTGTTAACAATTTTGTAAAGACCTCAACCTATGACCTTGCCTCTGGTAAATTGATCATTTTGGTCTTCAAAACTATCATTAACAATTGTTTGAAAACATTGTGGCGAGGCACACCGTAAACAGTTTGCCAGTCTGTTGAAAGCCAAGAAATCATTTCTACACACATGCACACAAGCACTTCCAGGGACATTTTTGACCAGGGGTCAGCAACGTTTATGACATGAAGTGCCAAGTTAAAATGTTTTCCTTAACCCTTGTGCTATCTTGGATGAACCCACCCTTACTTTGACATGTTCTCCCTACCATGACAAAGGTGGATAAAGGTGGAAAAATTTCATGTAATCCAATTGAACCAATCACAAAAAATTGAAAAAAAAAGGTTCAGAGCACTGTCTAGTGAATCTAGATGACCCAACTCCCAACGGTAAAGTGCCTAGGATAGCACAAGGGTTACAAAAAGTGCTTCCATAACAATATTGCACAAGGAAAACAGGGAAAATTGAAATTGTTCTACAACTATGTTTGTTTGAAACAAAAAGGATTGGATACATTGGAACAAAATTTCATCTACATTTCTAAGAAAGTTACAACCATTAAATAAATTTAAAAAAAAATAAGCATAGTTTGGTTTATTCATCTTTTGTTACTGCTTTAGAGTAACCAATGAACCTCTGAAGCATGTTTTTGTGGAAGGAAGCTAGAGGTCTATGATAAAACCCAGGCATGCACAGGGAGAATATACAGTACAAGCTCCACACAGAAAGATCCCAGTTGGGATTCAAACCTTCTTGCTGTCAGAGGAGAATGCTAACTACTGACACTGTATGATTTAACATTTTACAGCAAGAAAGACCCTTTTGTGTGGAATTTGCATGTACCCCTGCTTGCAAGAGTCGGTTTTTTTCAGGGACTACAGCTTCTGCCTACAGTTCAAAACCATTCTTTATAGAAGTGTCCCAAGATGAAACTGCAAGTGCGTGTATGTGTATGCAGTTATGTGGCTCTTGTCATGCAAGATTTGCGTAATTGGGCCCCCAAGTCCACACTTTCGCACACCATTCTGTATACATAGAGACACTCGCACACAGAAACACATCCAATTACAACCAAACATGATTTTTTGACATAAATATAATGTTTGAATTTCAAATGTCTACAAATCCGGGTATGTAGCCCCATGTTATTTTCAAACACGGTTCTCGCATAAAAACAAGGGTGGTTGACACATTAAGACCTGATGAACTTCACAACTGAACATGCTTGACCTACTACAGCAAATGGCATGATGGGTACAGATGTTTCCTTAACCTTAGGAGCCGCCACCGGTGTGTGAATGTGTATGTGAATGTGAGTGTGACTGGGTGAATGGGTCCGTGACTGTAAAGCGCTTTGTCCTTGTAGGAAGAAAGGCGCTATATAAGTATACGCCATTTACCATACGCCATTTAGTCTTGTGTTAAGGTTGGCAACGACCCGTTTAAGTTTTTAAATGCAAAAAAATAATCACTTAAAATGTATTTATTCCATCAAGGCTGACTTTTTCAGGAACCTTAATTTCAACAAAATGTTTTTTTTTCTTTCCATTTTTAATTTAAAAATGCTCTGGTTTTAGGGTTGATTTTGACACAGTTATAAAATAACTTCATAAAGCATCAGTTAGAGACAAAATTAACATCATTGGTGGATTTCCGCAAACACACTGACAGCCACCTCCTCTCCCAATCATGTGAGCCTTAGGGGATGCTCATGTGTCCAGAATAGGTGCTGAAAAGCAAAATAAACAAACTCAGGCACATCCTAACTCAAACTCCGCTGAAGAATTCCAGTCAACAAATGGTAGGATCCTTTGGAGTTCAGTAACTCACTGTGCACATTGCGGGGCAGCTGCTGTAAATATCATCAAAATTACAATGCGTGTGGATTAAAGTTAAAAAATTTGGAATAAAGTTCTGTTGTTAACAAAAATATATATGTATTTTTGGAAGTTCTTGAAAAAAATATGTATAGGTCAAAACTGACCCATAAGATGGTAGTTAACTAGATTTAATATTATTAAAAATTGAAAAAACAGATCAACCAAATTAATTTCAGAGATATGTTCTAACCCCCTCAGTAAAATTCAAGTAACACAGTAAACTTTATTTCATTGATGTCATTCTTTTGAGGTTATTTTTTCTGTTTTTATTGAAATCTAGAGGCATGCAATTTTTTTAAAGGCCCAGAGACACACAGAAAAAAATAATCAAGCTAACATCTCTGTGGAATACAAAGCCTATCAAGATAACCAAGAGATGACAAAAAACTGTTGGTGATATGTTATTGTTTTAGTGTATTTTCGAAACCGACCCGTTAACACCGTAAATGGTAACAGAAAGCTAACAGAAGAGAAAGGTTAATCCTTAAGTGATGCAATGTGAGAGAAAGAATGGATAGGGGAAGGTCTTATTTAATAATGGACCACTGTGTTTAGATATGAAAATACAGTCCAATTGTCATATGGTATTCTCTTGCTCACAGGTTAAATGATGCTCCTGTTAAGGGCTTTGAGAAGGATGTAGGAAACAAGACCACCATGAGGATATTCTACCCTGAGTCGGCAATCTCTAACTCTGGGTCGCACAATGAAGAGGACACACTGATGGTTTTGGTGCCTTTTAAAACAAATGATCTTCGCTGGCTTAAAGAGATCCTCTATGATGAGAAAAGGGTAAGAAATAAACATTTTAAAGTATAATAATTTCTACCTGTTTGAACCTTTTTTTTGGTCCCACTCTTAGCCAGACTAACATATCATCCAAAGGAACAAATACCTTCAGTGCCACAGAGATGAATGCATTTTCCATGCAGGCATCTTTATAGCTTTTGAAAACTTTGCTTTATCAGGTTATTACTTTCTAGTTCCCAGATTTAGTGTAAAAATCAAAGCTTCAATTGCAGCTATTGGAGGAATTGGCTCATTTAAGTAGTCACCATTACAATGTTCTGCCAGTCCAAATGTTTTTCACCTTATCCCATTGGTGTCGGCACAGCAAATCAGATACAAATCAGATTGGCGAAGTGTTTTTGCTGGATGCCCTTCCTGACACAACACTGTGTTTTCAAGAAACAAGGAGACCCAGATAGGCAGCCATGCAAAGGGTCTGCCTAAGGACCCACACTGGATTTTCTTTTTCTTGTTGAGCTCATTACACATCTTGGGAAGCTAACCCAGGTTTTGCTTCGTGGTAGTCCTCCACCCAAGCAACTGAGGTATCCAGCGGCAATTCTGCCTTTCAAAATACAATACATTTTGTTTCTATGCTGTCCTTCAAGGATAGAAGAGGCTTTTGGAAGCCCCCTCCTCTAATCTGGCTGGTGGACAGAAGAAAAGTGAGAGTGTTGGACCCATTCTTTATGCATCAAACTAGAAAGCAACTCATTGGGAATCAGGTGAGGGGTTCTTTTGAGCCATCTTTTAATATGGTTTAGGAAAAACGGATACAAAAATTTTGTATTTCCTTTAAAATGTTCTGTCCTTTTATATTTTTTTTCTAGGGATGGGCAGGTTATAGTCCATTGCTGAAAAGCAATACTTTTTTTTCAAGATTTTTTTGTATTCTCATTTAAATATTTTTATTCAATTAAAAAGGCTTTCACTCTGAATACTGAGGCTGAGTGTTGAGCAAAGGCAAACCATTTAATCTGTGGCTTTATCAGTAAAGGGCCTATATAATGCACAATCAACCTCTTGGGTTGCCCCCCCCCAAAAAATTTTTCTTTTGTACTTTTTGGGGGCATTTCTTTTACTGTTGTTCAAAGTTATTGGGTAAGCTGTACACTGTTGGTTAAGGCCTATGGCAAGCACAAAATAAAGAAACCTAATACAGTGACAAAATGACACTACAGTATATTCCTCGTTATTTCATTATCACGACAAAAATAAATTTGTTTTCTTGTGATAATGTGGTGTCAGAAATTATCACGAGAAAATGGAAAAACAAAAGATAGGCCATTCTCTGCTTTTGTATTTTGAAGCTTTTGAAGTATTGAAAACTGCAGTCATCGGGTCAGTAAAATAAAAAACATGATATATGAAACCTAAATGAACACATAAGAACCCTGAAAAATTAAAAATTGTGAAATACACCACAAACCAAGTATATCACTGGATGCATTTCTCATATTTTTCTCTCTCACTGATGTCACCATGGGTTGCTACGGGTTAAAGTGGAAAAGTCTTTACAACTTTCCGTCTTTACAACTTAGGGATTCTTCATGAACCTGCTGTCCTCTGCTGTTTCTTGCAGAACTTTCATCCCACCACAGGGTTCCTTGCTGTGTTTATGGCTCTCAATTACTGTGATGTGGTCCACCTAGCTGGATTTGGTTATCCCCCAAAGAGAGACCAGCATCAACCCATCCATTACTTTGACCAAAATACCATGAAAGCAATGATGGTATGTGGAGTCAACTTAAACTGCCTACAGACTTTTGATTTGCTCCAGTTTAAAAGCCTTTTCTGTCTTTTCAGAACTCTCCACACAACATTGATCGTGAAGCCAGAGTCTTAAAAAAGTTGGAGGGTTTAGGAGTCCTCAAGTACCTGCACCCACACCTGTGACACGTGTGACTCGAGTTCACCAAACACATTTTCTTAAATAACTGTTAATTAACATACTTTAGATGTAAATGTAATCAAATTTGGTTTATGTTTTATGTCTTAGTATTGATTTTATTACTTAGTACTACTTTGTGTTGGTGAATTAATTTCCAAACTCCAAGCTCTCATCCCAGCTCCAAGCTATCAGCCCAGCTTTAAAGCTCTCCAGAATTTGTCATTAACCAGTCTCCTGTCAGCTGTTTTTGGTCCATCCAGCTTGCTACTTACAACAGATGCATTCACACCAAACGTGATTCATGCATCAAATTTGCTTGGCCTCCCCTCTTTCGTCACTACTTGCTGCCTGGCCAAAAAAGTGTTCATGGCAGCCGCATCTGCGAATGGGAGGAGCTGCTGCCAAATGTTTTAAGTGTGATCGCTACATGGAGCAGTATCTGTGTATCTTATTTACAATGCATGGAAGACATGGATGATGTTGAGAGATTGGGTTTATTTATATTGAAGAGCTGTAAAAACCATCAGTAATCATGTCTCCATGTCTGGGTTCCTGAGATCAATCAGTCTCTCTCGGTGTGGTGAGCTTCACTCCTGCTGCAGAGCTGCATTTGAATGACAACCGGCTCCCGCTGTGTTCCGTGTTTCTGTGACCCAGTTTGATGACTTGATGTCCCACATTAACCTGAGAGGGATAAAAATAAAGCAAGAATACAATTACAGTACCTGTCTTTTATTTTTGCCTCGATGTAAAAAAAAAAAAAAATCACAAAATTCAGAGGGCCAGAAGAACCCGTAGTGTCTCTCGATCTAGCGAGAGTGATTGCTCCAGCTTCTTGGACCCTGCGACAGACTGTCCAGGGTGTACCCTACCTTGGCCCAACAGTAGATGTAGATGGATGGAAGTTCAGCAAGAGAACAATCGCTCACCAAAACCTCGCCAAAGTTCAAATTGATTTGTAACAATGAACTAAAAAAAAGCTGTGTTTACTCCTATTAAGTTCTACTGTTCTCAAAACGTTTCTAATAGTTTACAGAATGATTATGATCACATAGGAATATATATTGCATACATATGTTTTTTTTTGTTGCATTTATTACTCTCAGAAACACTGATATGTCCAAAATATGTACTGTAAATATTAATAAAGGATGGGTATTTGTTTAAACAGTGGTATAACTAAGAAGACAGCAAAACCTAAGGCAGGCAACAGTGATCAAAAATGACAAAAAAAGACAGTGGAAATGTTTTTTTATGCACAATTTATAAAGACAGGGTTATTGCATGCATGCATATAAAAAGGCTCAAATTTGTTGTATACTGGCCCCATCTCTCCCAGGGACGCAACAGTTGTTTAAACAATTCTTCTCTTGAAAAAGGAAAAACTGAAATGACACACCTGCAGTGGCGGTTGATAGTCATGAGAACCGCCAGGCAAAGCTCAACTGCGGTGCCCCTACAACCAAATATCTAAAAAAAAAACAATAAAAAATGTGTGTGGAAAAAAGGGAAAAAAATGTCCTGGAGTTGGCATGTACCTCTGGGTCCTGCATCTTCCCATAAATTGATAAATTACTGACATACTGTAAATGCAAGTCTGTACTTCAAGAACTTTCCCTCTGAACTGCAACTAGACTCTGTTGTACCGCAAAAGATAAGAAAATGACCAACAGATGAAACTTTTTTTTCCTATTGTGTTCAGTTATTTGAAAAGTTCAAAATCAAAACAAAAATGTATTTTTTTTATTTTTGTTTTCTTGCATGTTTCTGGGACCTTTAAACCCCAGGTACATTTCAGTAGAAATGCTTGCTATGTCTTAGAATGTAGAAGTTTGCGAAATACTAGTTGTCTGAGAACAAACTGGCTGCACATTGGTGCTATTTGACCTTACAACAAGAAGAACCTGTTTTGAATGCTGGTTGAGACCTTTCTGAGTAAATGTTGCATGTTCTTCCTCAACAGGTGAGAATTTTCTCTTGCTTCCTCCCACAGTCCAATGACAGTTTTTACAGGTTAACTGCTGTCTGCAAGTTTGCTCCTGGGTGTTTGTGTGTGTGTGTGGCCCTGTGAGAAACTGTTGACCTGATTAGGGTGTACTTGCCTTTCAGCAGTAGCTGGGTTGGAACCAGCAATCCTGTGACCTCAAAAAGGATTCAGTGAGTTCTGAAAATGAATGGAAGGATGCAAAATTGGAGTCATTAATTTTTTTAACTAGTAAATGTTTAAAAAAAAATACTCTAATAGACCCTGCGACAGACTGGCGACCTGTCCAGGACATCCTCTGCCTTCGCCCACAAGTGGCCGGGATAGGCCTCGTGACCCCGAAAGGGAATAAACGGAATAGAAAAAAAAAAAGACTCTAATAGACATCTAAACATATCCCAATATTAGATGTCTACGTAGATGTGCAGTAGACCTTTTAAATGCAGATATATTTCAGAACACTATTGGTAGACATTTTACAAACTAGAGTTGTCAGAGATTTCCTATAGCTATTTACAGTAGATGTCTGTTAGGTATCTAATAGACATCCTGTGCCTAGTGGGAATATTTTGGCAATGAATCCTCATACTGATGTAACTATTATTATTATTATTTTAATTGAGCTCCTATATTTGTTTAACTGCAACAAGATAAGTTATGCGTCATATCAGTTCCTGATTTCAGGGGGACCAACTCAGAAGTAGTTGGAGATATTTAAGCAAGGGATTAAAATGAAAGAAAGAAAACATGATTATTATTTTCCCTTTTGTTCTTATTTTTAGATAATAATGATATTTATTAAACCAAAATTTGTTTTTGTTTGAATATCAACAAAGTTAGGGTTTGTTATTGAAAAAGAAAAGCAAAAGAAATGTACAAAGAAATAACTTGAATAGCATGAAACTGGCACGAAAACATACTGAAAATCAACCAATGCAAGTCAGACATTGCTTTTGAATTATAGTCTTAACAGAAGTTATGGTAGACTTAACTTATTATTTAATTACTCAATCGTTTAACCCTTGTGCTATCTTGGATGACCCCACCCTTACTTTGACATGTTCTCCCTACCATGACAAAGGTGGATAAAGGTGGAAAAATTTTATGTAATCCATTGAACCAGTGAAGATCACAAAAAATTGAAAAAAAAAAGGTTCAGAGCAGTGTCTAGTGAATCTAGATGACCCAACTCCCAACGGTAAAGTGCCTAGGATAGCACAAGGGTTAAAACTACCTTTTAATTTTTGTAACTGCGCTTCCCCCCACCTCTTCAGCAAACTGAAGAAATATTACCTCTATTACCACCTAGTGGTCAGGGTGCAGGTACTACCTAAAATGTAAAACCAACATTTTTGTCTGTGTTACAGTTTTTCTCCATTGGTTTGGCTCATTTCTTCAAACAGAAATTACGTTCTAAAAACTCTAAGATCATTTGGCAAAATAGTCTTACAGTTTAGCACAACACTATAGCTCACTTGCATAATCTAATGTATCTCCCAAAACTGTTCACTCATGCTTCAAAACTAAATTCCTTTCCCATGTAAAGAGTCAGTGCCACAAAAATGGTAAAGATCCTTCTCAATTGCTTTGGCTCATTTCTTGAAGCAGACCGGAAGTCCTCAACACTCTTGGGGCTTTTGACAAAATAATGTGGATGGTTCGGCACAACACCATGGTTCACCTGCAAAAGCTCATATCTCTCCCGAAACAATTTCCTCATGTGTCAAAACTAAATTTCTTTCTCATTTAACTCATTTAAACAGTCAGTGCCCCCAAAATACTTCGTTCCTTTGGCATTGTGTAAGTACTGTCACAATGATTAGATGTTTTGTCACTATTGCAGAGGGCCATTGAAATATCCCTCATGTCTACCTTTCAGTCTTAGATCAGTCCTTTTATTGACAATAGTTACTGTACTGCTTTTGTATAGCTGACAGAATACAATTTTGTATAAACTGAAAAAAAGAAAAAGGATTTTAGGGTAAGAGTAGACTCTTAAGTTTACAGTAACAGCACACGTTGCACTCATACTGCCAAGGAAATTGTAACCATTATCATTCACACACCTAAAGTAACTTTCACACATCAGAGTAAAAAGAAAATGTGTACAGCATAATATACTTTATAATTTAAACACAAACAAAAAACAATGAAAATGAAATGCAGCCTGCTGTAAATTATGCTTGAGATTCACAACTAACAGTTCTTCACTGGTCGCTGTCCTCACCCTCCCTCTGTTGGCCATCGGACTCACCCTGCTGGCCATCCTCACGCTGCTGTCTGTCTGGCCACAGACTGTCGTCCACATCACAGCGTATAGTCTCCCTTGCTATGCAGCGATTGAAGAAGGGCGCAACCATCCCCTGTAATATCCTCACACGCAGCATCCATTCCATGGAGCAGGGACATCTAATCTTGAACCTGATGCTCATACACTCTCCCCCTTCAAGCGGAGAAAAACTCCTCAATAGGATTAAGGAAAGAAGAGTAAGGTGGTAGGAACGCTATGACCATCCTTGGATGAGTAGTGAACCAGGCCCTGAGGAGCAGGCCATGGTGGAAATTCACATTGTCCCATACAATAACATATAGTGGTAGGTGAGGCCCTACGAGACCTTTCTCAGTTTCAGGGATCAAATCAAAATGAAGGCGGTCCAAGAAGATGCGGAGCTTCTGTGTGTTGTATGGTCCAAGATTGGGGATGTGAATGGCCACACCATTCTCAGATACGGCAGCACAAAACAATCCAGGATAATGTGTGATGAGCAGCATTAGAGCTAGTTTATGTTTCTCTGGTTGTCTTCTATTTACTTAACACATTAAAAGTCACATGACTAGCTCATGTGACTTGGATTGGTTAGATTTAGTTTTAAGCTATTTTAACATGACTTTTCTAACCAGTTAAAAATAACCCTAGGAATTTTTTGATGAAATGTTTTTGAACAATTTTCACACAAAAAAAACTTTTAGCTTGCAAAATGTATGTAATCTCTTGTATGTATGTAATCTTCTTTTTTTTTTTAATTTTTCAATATTATTAATAATAAAAAATAATACTGTAATAAGTCAAAGAAGCAGATCACAATTAGATTGACATCCAGTTTTAAAAAAAATAGTTTAAAACTACTAGATGGTTTTCTTTATCATAGGTTGACATGATTGCTGCAATTGCCAATAGTCAATTAAATCAAAAAGCATAATACAAATAACAACACTAGATTAAAAATTGTTAGATTTGCACCTTTAGTACTGCATTATGCAGATGAAAAACACTCAGTAGATGTTGCGTTTCTTTAGTTTAAATGCCAATAATTCCAATAATTACAGCTTGACATCTACATAAACATACCATCTCTACATCGACAATCAAATTTGTTCACTAAGTAAAAGGTTAGACAGTATATAATTGTAATCATTTAATTGTGCAATTATGGGTTGCACAGTGGCACAGTGGTTAGGCCCCTGGTTCAAGTCCCAGCTGGGGGACTTGAAACAGAACAATGGGGGACCTTTCTGTGTGGAGTTTGCATGTTCTCCCCGTGCATGTGTGGGTTCTCTCCGGGGTCTCCAGCTTCCTCCCACCGTCCAAAAACATGCTTCATAGGTCAATTGGCAACTCTAAATTGAAGGTGACTGGATGTGTGATATGTGGTCCTGCGACAGACTGGCAACCTATCCAGGGTGTACCCTGCCTTCGCCCACAAGTGGCCTGGATAGGCTCCGGCAGCCCTGTGACCCCGAAAGGGACAAAACGGAAGAAGATGAATATGTGCAAAAATGAAAAAGAAACTGTTACTTCTTTTTTGTGAATAAATACATTAAAATGTATCTAAAAAAGTTGATTAAAAATTCAGAGTCTTCATTAACATATTGTTGGGATTAGACAAGCTGAATTTTATTGATTTAAATTGATAAACCTACGTAAAGTTATGCAGTTGTATTTCATTTTCAATGGCAAGTTCTACCCACTAGATGGCCCCAGGATTCCTTTGTTTACATGGGGTAAATCCTGTCCTGTAAACTGCACATGCTGCAGTCACGCTGCAGTCCATCTTGAAATGTGTGAGTTACTGATTGAAAAAAAAAACAGGAGAGATCTTGCTTAAGCACATCTGTAACACTCACATGTGGACTTTTGGAAATATGGCAAATATGCCAAAATTAGGCTTAGCTGTTAATCAAACAATCAGCAGATAAAATGGAGGACTTAACCCTTTAACAATCCCACTGAGAAAAAAAAAAGTCAGTAAAGCATTTCTTCTCTTTATTTCTTATTGCTTAGCCTAGCCTAATCCACCCAATGAATGCATACAATATTTTATTTAAAATGTGCCACAGCATTTGGTCGAGCAGGCACTATAAGGGTTGCAGATCTTGATATGCCATTTTTCTCTGGTATGTAAAACCATCACCAACCACTTTTTCATGCCCTCATTGGCTCTTGATGGCTTGAATCTACAAAATATTACAAATGTCTTGCAGGGGTTTTGAAAAATGACTTTCTGTTGAAGGTCGCACAGAGATAGATTAGCTTTGAACTGCAGGACAGGTGGGTTTTAGGACGCGTCTGCTTTAATCTGCACATTTTGCTTGCATATTACAAATGAAGATGTCAGTCCTTCAATCTCAGGAGCATCACTTCAGATCTGAGCGTCACTTCCTTCATTGTGTCTGCAGTGGGTGTTGTCTGCATAAATCCCCACAAGTGCAAGTTTAGCCATCATCCTTTTTCACGTGATAGCCCCAAACACTATGTGAGCATGTGCTTTGCCAATTAAGAAATCTATTTGGACTGTTAATATGCTTTTTGTTTTCCTCAAAACACTCACACAGAATTAGAGGAACCCTGCCACATCATGCTCAATGAACTATGTCAACTTCCCCGCCTCCCACTGCAGGGAGTTACATAATTCACAAAGGTTCATGTGAGTCTACAGACTGTTTATGTGACAAATGCAAACCGGGTCAGATTTTTGAGGGGAATCTGTTGTGCTGTAAGCAGATCTTTGAACTCTCAAGGACATTTGCCTCCGGTAGCCACACTTCTGTTACAATGTAGTTCACCTGAGCCTCTTCCCAGTGAACCACATCAAATTAATTATGGCTCCAGTATTTTGCTATGTGGATGAAAACTTTTATTTCATCACTTGTTAAATAGTTGTGGAAAAACAGAGCCCCAAAAACACAGTTTCCTCAACTTGTGATGCTACAAGTCAAACTGCGGTAAGAAAAAAAAAGATGGAATGTAATTTATAAAGACTTTTAGGAAGACATTATGACCCTGAATTCACCTTCTTTGCATTTATCTGTAGTTTTACTAAAAAAGATTTACTGACATTGTGCGTATAGTTTTATGCAAACAGGTCAATTTGATGACTAATAGAGCCTTCAAGTCAAAATAAAAACCTTGTTTGCCCTTGAAAAATGGTAGCTTCTTCTAAGGAGAGAAGCTTTCGAAAAAAAATTGCATGTGTATGCCAAAAGGCTGCACATATGTGTTTATTAGATATTGTGAGTGTAACATTAGAAGAGGCAAAGATATTTAGGTTCAAGTTCTGTAAATTTTTGGCATCAAAGCAATCAGTGGCCAAAACATGCGGAATGAATGTGGAAGAAACAGTTAAAGCAAAAATAAGTTGGTGACATAACCTTAGTCACAGTGACTGAAGACACAGATGAAACATTGAGGTGGAAACAAGAGAGACTTATCATGAAATGAGTCAAATGAAGATGCAAAATGTTACTGTGTTGCACGGTGCGATCAGCTCCGGTTTGTAGCTTACAACCTGGAGAGAGGGCATCTGGCTTGGCATGCCGTGAACACCCCCACAGCACAGAGATCTTCCATGGGTCACACGCTCATGCAAATGGGAAACAGGAAAAAGAGTGTGACAAAAAAAGGAGGATAAGAAGCTTTTCTCCTGTAAGTTTTGCTTGTGCAGCTTTCTTCCTTCCTTCAAAGCTTCATTTCCATGCTCAAACAAAAAATGGCTTCAATGTGAGGATGGATTTTCTGTGTGATTTGCAGCTTCCTACAGTAAAGGAAAGGCTGACAAAATGAGACCACACCAAGAAAAATTAGAAATATGCTTAGTAATAGCACTTCATGCTGACTGGATCTGCAAATCTGTTGCAGGTCCAAAAGGTCAGCATGTTCAGCTGAATAAAGGCTTAAATCAAGGCAGAATTGTTTCCTCTCAGGCTGCCTAACTCACATTTAGCACCGTAAGTGCTTGCACTGTGAAATTGTGAAATGCAACAAATATCTAATCATAAATGTACATAAATTATTAGAAAATATAGACAGAAACAAGTGATTTTTCAAAAGCTTATAACAACCTTTGGAAAACGTAATGCACATTTGAACTCAGCGGGTCAAAGCCAATATCATTAAAATTTCACCTATGAACTCTATTTTTTATTGCTTGATTACTAAAGAATTCTAACGTAGAAAACATTATTTCAATTTAGGCAGAAGTCAACTCTTGCGAAGAATCCTGAAGCGACTGACAGTGCAGTGGGTGTCAAACTCCTTCAAGCCCCTAAAATGTGCTATACTATCATTGTGTTAGTTCATGTATCCATATTTCTGTTCTGCTTTAATCTTTCTGATTTGTCTTATAAGTTTTAGTTTGAATGCTCATCCTTACGCAACCATTACCAGGATTGGGACGGGCACAAGCAATACGTTGATTTGTGGCTGCATCTATTTATTTATTTATTTTTATGTCTGTCTACTTCTCCACTTGGCCATCCATCCTTACATATTTGTCTTTTATTTTTATTTTATTATATTTTAGTATTTTTTGCGGGGTTTTTGTTGTTGCAATTTTTATTTTTCTGTTAAATTTGGATTTTTGCGGGCCATCACGTAAAATTTGAAAGGGGGCATTGCCCCCCACATCCCCTGTTTCCGGCCATAGATGAATGTACATTTTATTTTAATAAAACTAAAAGATATGAGATGCTGTATAATAGATGAATACATGTATTTTAACATATATTTTTTTGTCTTATTTTTATATAGTGATTATGAAGACAGAAATAAATTAGGTGGAAAAAGAATACAACTCCAAACTGCACAAAACGGTGCTGATCAAGACAGAAAGACATGGTTGTATTATTATTGCTACCACTGACTCAATCTGATAAAGTTGAAATCATTTTTTGGTTTTCATTGAGGTCTCAAGTGTTAGCTGAAATGTGCCTTGAAGCTGTGTCTGGCTCTGAAAGATTTAAAAAGATTTTAGTGTTAAACTTTTGATAAGAAATTAATATTGAAACAACCTTCAGGGAGCGACATTTGTTTTATGACAGACAAATCTGAGCCTCAGCTGTAGCAGAAGATTTGAGTCATGCCTTTTTTTTTTCTTTTTTTAAGTCAGTTACTGAATTTTGCCCTTCCAAAAGCTGGAGATGAAATGAATCACAAATCTTTGCATGTTTAGATGCACAGACAGGCTCCATGGTCCCAGTTGTCAGTGTGCCACACTTGATAGTTATCTTGTTGAATGCATTTGACTCTGCAGTCTTGCACAACCTCTAATGTGCCACAAAGGGTGGAGTTTAATCCTGGCACCACTCTGTCTGTCAGTCTGTTGCTACAGCTGTCTGCCTGTTTTCAAGGACTCAATGTCTGGACGAAGCAGTGTGCACCAGCCCTGTGTGACGCAGCACTAGTTTATTCTTTATTGTCTGTCAATCGAGGGTGCCCCACATGTTCCGCATGATCGGAACGTACAGCTTGACACAACACTGTGAGTTTCATACACAGCTAATGTCTTGCAGGTATGCTTGAAAAAAAACTGCAAACTAGTTTGCATTTCAGGTCGTCAAAGGTCAAAATTAGTCTTTTTGACAAAAACAGACAAAGCAGTTCGGTAGTTGTTGGCGGACTGTACGAAATCCTTTACCTACAGTAACTACCTGATTGAAGTGGCATAACTTTTTTTATTTTGCAAAATATTTCTGTGCTTTGTTTGTTTGTCAGTATAAAAGCTGCGTTCACATGGAATGTGATTCGTGTGTCGGGGCGTCTAGCTTTGATGCTAAGTCAATGCACTGATGCAGAGGTCCATGTGGCGCGATTTGAGCATCAGACATGGTGCATCACGCGAGAGTTCAAAAATTCAGAACTTTGATAAAAGAAGAGTCATCACATCCACCAATCAATATTGGACTAGTATTGGCCAATGTGCTGATGTTGTGATCATCGGGTGGAGTCCAAAACCACCATATAGGAGAAGCTGATTGTTCTTGTCCTGAACTTCATAATGTTTTTCTTCCGTCCTTCGAGACAACAATAAAACTTTCCTCTAATTTTATTCCTATTTTTCTTTTTTTTGTCCTCTGACTAATGTGAGACAGCAAGTCGTCAAACAGGGTCACAGAGAGACGGAGAGAGGCGGTACCGCTGAAATGCTTCCATGTAGCAATGATGCTAAAACTTCAGACAGTAGCTCCTCCCACATACATCTGGAGCATTACATTTATAAACACATTTTTGGATGAGCATTGAGCAGGGAACTTGACACATGTCCAAAGATAGGCATCTGATGCAAATCTGTTGCGTGAATTGTGTTCAGTGTGAACACAGCATGAGGGCTGTCTTTGCTGTCAAATGTGTTGATATAAAACTGCAAAATCTAACCCAATGTGCATCATGAAGTTCAACACCAGCATCACTCTGTAGACTTTATAACGGCAACTCAAAGATGCAAAATTCAGCCTGAGCTGTGCTGAAAGGAGCTTCTGTTAAGCCCCAGAAGTACAGATGAAATGACAGTGATTAATGAACTAATCAAATCACTTCATGACTGTTTTCTGTTTAAGAGACATGCCAACATTTTATAAATAGAAATTGTATTCTTACTATTGTAGAGCTTTTATTAAATGGGATAATTTAACATCTCAAAATAGTCTAGTCAAAGACTGAGTCAATAAACACATTTGCCACAATATTCCAACAGTTTAGTTCTACATTTAAAAGAAAAAAACAAAAAAAAATCTATTGCATGCATGTAAAATACAAGTAGCAAAACCCCACCCAAAGCATTTCTACAAGGGGGAATATAATAACTGGTTTCAATGTTTCACTTCCCTGAAATGATCTATGACCTCCAGGCAAAATGTGCACATTTGCATATTTTTTTCTCATTTATTTGGATTTTAATAAGTTGTTTTCATTGATTGCTTTGAGAGCAATAATTAAAAAAATATAAAAACAATGAATCTCATTGTCAGAGATTGTGTACATTCGAAAATATTGTTTTCCTCTGAGTTAAGAGCTCTTTTTATTTCAGAAATCTTAGTTTCTCATGATTCTGGTCATGAATAAACGGTACCGGCTGCTGTTTCATTTAATCCAAGTCCATTTTTTTGCCTGACCGCCTAGAGAGGATTTACAATTGGTTGTATTTTGCAGAGGACATTCCATTCTTTACAGAAGTGGTCTTGCCTTTTTTCAGTCTCCATCCATTTATATTTTAGTGTGAAGTGGCCGAACAAACGAATAAATAGAAAAATACTGTATCGCTATGAAAATGACTAAAAGCATTTTTATTATTTTGATATTGAAAAAGGTGAGAAATCTTTACAAAACATTTGGAAAACTAGTGCTTTCCTACAGAAATTACAAAAATATATGGTTTGTTGGAGGCACAATACTGAGAAAAGACAGTGTATAAAATGACTTTTTTATATAAATACTGATGTGATGCCCACAGTCCCTTATGTTTCGTGTTCCTTTACGGCACACAGTATTTCCTGACACATGGGGGCACTTCACTCCTCAAACATAATATTATAATATTGACTGTAAATGGACATGAGTGACTGTAGAACTGCGTTGACTGGGTCTGTCATGGTGCATGAGGTCTCAGTGTTATGGCTTTATACAGATAAATAAAAGTTTGCAGGGGTGCAACTTTTTCAAGACTCTTTTGTCTCGCCTCCGAAAGCATTTCTCTTTGAAATAGACTCATAGCTGTTATCTATAATTGCAAAGCACATGGATTTACTTCAATGCATGCTTGCATAACAATGTGATTTTTTTCAGTATCAAAAAAAGGCTTTTTTTGTAGTACTCTGAAGCCTTTTATACCTGTTAACCACCACTTGATGTCGTAATGCCCACCCACGATATCAGGAGGTTAGTTTTCTTTTTCTGCTTCTCTTAGTCTGCCCAAAGCACAGAGGCTTAAATCATAATACCAAAAAGGAGTGGAAAGCAATTTTAAAAAACACCTTTAGAAGTTGCGTGTTTCATAATGCTTAAAACGTTGCTTTTAAAAACAAATGATAAGCAAATGCTCAGAGTAGGGTGAAAGAGTCAGCTTGTCAGCACTATAAAAGTGGAGGAATTCTTTTTCAGACCATCCAGGTTTAGTGTTGTTCTAGTGGTTTAGGACAGTGGGCATCCCCATCTTTTATTGTTTATTTTAATTCCATTAAAATGCTGCTCTTTCAGTCGGTGAGATGTTCAAATTACACTAAAAATAGGTAAATGAGAATTCCACACAACCAAAATATTTTAACGTGATTATGAATTTTAAGCATTTTTATCTTTGTAGCTCTCTATGCCAACTTTTATTCATAGTACATAAGAAAAACGGCCACCTGTACTTCCTTGATTCCTGTTTTATGTCTGACATTCACAAATGAAAAGTCAAATCACAGCACCGTGACGTCAGCTTCTGCTCTACGAAGCTAACTGTGGAAGATTTGTCCTCCCTGAGCCCTAAACTGACAGTGATAGACAATGCCATCATCATAGGCAGTGGAGCTCATCTACTGGCCCTACTTGCTAAATTCTGTTAACCCCTGTAAGCACAGATCTACCCTTTACAGTTTAAATTTGCTCTCAGATATTTTTGCTTGATTTAAAGATGACATACCACAAAGACACACAGAATTTTTACATAATTAAAATCAATTGTAATTTTCTGGCCAGGTTTCATCCCTTATCTCCCTTCTTCCACTTTTCATCTGTTGTGGACAGAAGGCAGGAACGAAAGGGAGGTCTGGGAGTATAATTCTTATTTAGAGTTTCATTTTCACAAGTAAGAAAGAGAATACCAACGCAATGGATGACAATTATTACACATAATAATTTTACGTATTAAGTTATGCCTTAGTCAGTTTTTGACTCTTTCACATTGATCCTGCCAATGAATTCAAGAAAATAACACATGCTTCTTGACTTACCATAACTCAGAAAACCACGGAACTGATTCTGATATGGGGAAAAAAAGCAGCTTTGTGATGATATGCAACGCTCAATTGACGTTAGTAAGAACTCATCTTTAGAATCCATTGGAATGATGTTATTGTGTGAACGGTTAAAAAAATTATAGTAATTCAAAGAGTGCCACCATTGGAGCTAAAGCTCTGGCTTTAAAGGGTTGAATGACATTGTAAAGTACACAAGACCAGCTCCATGTCTCATGCTATGTTCACACCAGCCTCAGCAAAGTGCATTCAAGCGACCATGTCCAAAGAAAAGTCCGTGTAAACAAGCTTAAATGCACATTTTTAAGGCTTCTGGGTTCAAATCTTGTGTTCACGCATTGCTACACACGTTTTTAAGTCAGTTTCTGGGCTCTACATAAAAAAAATAACGTGCGACTTTTGAACATGCATTAAAAGTGAAACCAGTTGAACTTTGACCAATCCAGGACTCAGATTTGGTAGTGACATATGGATGGCGCCCTTTTCAAAACACTGAAGTACAAACCGTTTGAAAGTTGATAATGAAGAAGAAATTAAGACAAAGGTGCTTAGTGGAAGTCAGGAAGTAAACCTGACAGTTGTCGTCTTGTGAAAGAAACTTTTCAGCTTTAGTACTGCTAAAAAATTATATTACCGGTACCTAAAACAATCTGCAAAAAGTGGCAAAACCAAAAGGCGTGTCTAACTCTGCTCTTACTTTTCTTACTGAAACTGCTAAGGTAAAAACAATGTTTGTGGTTTGTATAGCTTATTTATTTCTGCGTTCTCCCAGTTAACACAGATGTGTGGGGGCTGAGGTCAATGTGATCATTTGAACAAATCTGTTAAAGATCATTGGGTCATAAGACTAGTCAAAAACTGTACATGGATGACCAGGACACTAAAGTACGCCCTTTTTCTTTTATTTCTACTGTTAGACTGTTTCGGCGTTGTGGGATACTGCCAGAAAACTCAAACTGACAAGACAAACACTATATTTTTTGATATGTCAGCCAACACAACTATTAATGAGACAGGAATTTAATATCAAATGTAGAAGGCTGGGGTGCTGCCAGAGGTTCAGTACTTGAGCTCAGAAAGAGGTTCTGAGTTAATAAAAGATGCTCTGACCTCAAGCTGGAGAAATCCTTTTGTTTGAAAGAATGATGGCAGCAAATTCTAATCACAGATTGGTAGTCGATACAGGATTTTACTAGAGTTTTTATAAGAAGGTTGTATCTTGCACTCCCGACTTGATTCATTCTATTATTCAACATGATATAGGGAGCACATGTACACGGGCAGAAGTAGTAGATGGCCTGTGCCAAAGGCTGCTGTGTTTCTTACTTTGTGTTTTTGTGTGAACACAGTCATTGTGGAAGAACAAATATGTGGACAAAAAAATAAAGATTAAAAACTCTAGTCAGCACTGCTTAAAAATCTGAAGGATACGTGATCACATACAGCAATGCTGACAAGAAGCTAATAAGTTGCATTGTCATGCAATAGTGTGGGCTTTAGGGTTCTAGCAAACAACAGTAAATCCAGCTGTGTTTGTCTGTTAAACAGCTTTCCTTCAGCGTGTAATTGTGGGTCATGCCAATGTGAACGTTTAACTTCTTTCAGGTGCAAATGGAAACTGAGTGTTGTGGAACTTTGCACGGAGTCCCAAACATGACGCAGGACATGCGGCATGGAGAGTTTTCAAGGAATCAGCTCTGGAATACAAAGGATTCCACAACAAGATGCAAACAGAGCGTCCTAATTTAGGACAACATGCCCCTGCCAGGTCACACGTGCAGCATTTCTTTATGCTAAATAAACAAAATGCTGCGTCATTGCAACCCACCTGTACAAAACACTGGAAACTGCTTTTAGAATTCCCCACACAGTTGGTTAGTGTTTTAAACTGAAAAGTCATTATCACTTGGACTTCAGTGATTAACAGTTGTTAGGGATGTTTAAAAACAGGCACACTGCTTTAGACAGGACACCTTGTTGGAGGTAAGAGGACATTTATAAGAGAACACAGAGCTTAAAGTACAGTATCTAACCACAAATAATATATGGTAAATCCACTGCTATTTACCTGTGCAGGGAAAATCATATTTATTAAAGAGAGATGGGATGATTTGGATGTGAAATAGATTTATTTCAAGCAATCAAAACCGATACAAGAAACATATATATATATATATATATATATATATATATATATATATATATATATATATATATATATTATATATATATATATATATATATATATATATATATATATATATATATATATGGAGAGAGAGAGAGAGAGAGAGAGAGACACGGATATATCAAACTTAAGTGATTAGCCATTGTTTGGAGAACAAAAAAGAAAGTAAATTGATTAAAGGCCCATATATTCACATCCATACATCTGCATACACATGTAAATTATACATATAATCAGGAATTGAAATATTGTGCCTAGACATAAAATACAAGACATATTGAGTCCATTAAATGGTATGTTTGTCAAAGACATTAATTAACTGCATGAAAAGTAGAGGGTTTTGTTAAGTCTGACTTGAAACAAAAATATCTTTGATATTTTCACACGGTCTCAAATGAACCCTCAGTGTGAAAAAAAAGAACATGCAGCAGTAATGCTTTTTATCTGCCTGTTCTACAAAATGAGTAAATTTTTTAAAAACACATATTTAAAAACAATGATTATCACTTACCTTAGGCAATAAACAAAAAAAAAAACTTCTTACATTATAAATGTATATTTATATTTTTGGTGGGGTTATTAAAGGGTTAACCCTTATTTAAATGACTTTGCAATTTTATGAATTTTGACACCCAAATGCACAGAAATGTAAATTATTGTAAGTTTCAATTGTTCGTTTTACCCTAACTTCAACATGAGCTTGTATTATTTCAGTGAATAGTCAGTCATCTGTCACTTCAGTTGTAACCAGTCAGGTAAAAGCTTGTCACTGATGCAAGTGACAAAACCATGATCGCTGTCAGAGCTGACTCTGGATTATGATTTTTACACTAAGTATCTCTGTGTAGTTTTATGAAATATTAGAGTAATGCTGATGTCACTCAGCTTTCCTCTCTACAGTTGTCAGTTGTCAATGTTTTATCATTATGGGACAGTGTGCCTTCAACAGACAACACAAAAGTGGATTTGGCTCTGATGCCCAGGACCAGGAATATGAGGAAAAATACCTTTCACACGCTGTCAAGCACAGACATGATGGTTTTGACTTCCTCTACAATGACAGGGCCATGGCACCTTGAAGTCAGAGAGATCTCCATCAGACTATTTCTGCAGAGTTGAAAACTAGGTCATTTTGAAACAGCTAAAGATCGCCTAAAACCGTTCTAAATCAAAATAAACGAAAAAAAACAACAAAACATTGTGTTTTAAAGGTTTGGTTAAAGGCCTGAATTCACCTGAACTGATGTGGTGTAAAGGGAATTTTGTTAAAGTTGATGCACATTGACCTAAAAACCTACATGTACAGAAGTCTTTCACAATAAAGATGCGTTTCACCCACAGAAACAAACGACATCTGAACTTTTGCCAACATGGATGTGCATACAGTATATCTGCCTGTAGCAACCGGTGTATTCCAAAGATTTAGTAGCCGACCTGGTTTTTATTAGAGACAGGCTTCTATTGGAGACCAGTGTTTATTCCATCACAGACAAAATGGTGAGGGCTAATGGGTTCCTTTTGAGGTGAAATTTGGTCAAGAAATGCAGACAACACCACCAGATAAACATTTCACAACTTTCCGTCTTTGCTCAGTAATCCATGTAGAAACCAGTTCTTCTAATTTGTCGCTTTCTTTCTTTGTATCTCCACCAGGAAATTGGTTTGTTTGTTTCTGCAGCTGTCTTCTCAAGATCATCCATCTGCTTGCACCAGTCTCTGATCCATTTAGGATCCACCTGAAAATGTCATACAGATTCCTCACCAGAATGTTCTTTGGCGTATGTCACCACACAAATTTTATACGCTGTGTGGAATGAACATTTCTTGGCCATCGCTACACTGGCTTGAAAGACAAGGGGCTGGGGGAGGGGGGTGTCTTAAAACAGTGGTCCCTAACCTCCGGGCTGCGAACTGGTATTAGGCTTTGGGCCATTTGGTACCGGGCCACAGACAGAAAAAAAATATACATACGGTAACTTTGCTTATTTCCATTGAGTTTATTTTCTGATACTGAAGAAAGTTTTCTTTTGGAAAACTACTGGATCCTGTTCACCACATCCATCTATTTTGACGTGTCACATGACTTTCAGCAGCCACACTGGAGGCAGGGATGTGTCTTGCCCAAGGACACAACAACAGCTGGCTGGGGGAGCAGGGATTGAACCGCAAAACTATGCTGGCCTCAAGTGAAGTAAAATGAGCTGCAAAATGAACCAAAAAGATGATTATTAAGATTTGTTTAGAGGTTTTTTAGGGTAGTCAGACTGAACTGTAAATATCAAATATTGTATACAAAAGCAAGGGAATGGCCAAAAGAATTTTTGAAAAGCTTTTCTGCAAAAGGTAAATGCGATCATGCTTGGCAGTGAAAATTGATTACAGCACAGGGAAAACACAAATTGCGAATGTTATGCTTGAGTACAGCTACAGTAAGTGAAGTACATGAGGAACAAAACACTTTTACTGGACATTTTTGCCAAAGGAAAGTTTAGAAAAACTCAACATCTGGTGTTTTAGAGCTTAATGTTAGGTGTTAATTATTATGTGACAAATTCGTTTTTTACCATTTACTACAAACAATCTGTGCAGTTGTTTACACAGACTTCACATGCCTCCTATTCTCTCTGAACCCTCACATAAACAGATAATTGATTTTCAGTTTAGTGTAGTTATAGTTTGTACTCAGAAGCAGAAAACCAAACCAAAAAAAGGGTGTCAAACCAAAGATTTGCTCCTGTATTTCCATTTTGACTCAATATAAACTGACATTAGTCAGTGTGTGAGTGACAGCTGTCAGACGGAAAAAAACTGCAAAACAGAAAGATGGCTGATTGTGGATCTGCACAGACATTCTAAAATAGCGCTGTAAATGGAGGGATATGGGTGAACTTTGTCATATTGTTGATAAAGGAGAGAGATAGGGGGCTCTAAGCTTCCTGACATGACACAATTACAACAGAGACCTCTTCATTGCACGTTTTCTCACTGTATTCAAATTCTGGCTAATAAAAAAAATCTGTTTTTAGTGAGTACTGCGTTCTGATAATCCAACTTCATAGCATTTCTGTCACCCAAAGCTGGTTAATTAAAGAAATATCAAAGGACTATTATCAGAAACTGAAAATCAAATATAATGTTTCTTGATAAGCTATCCTTATTTGGTAGCTGGTGGTGTCGAAACCAGCGGTATCCCTTCAAAAGTTACGGGGTTCCCAGAGGCCTAACCTAGATACTGTTGGGGGAAGACATTCCGGACAAGTAGCCACACAATCACACTCCCACACACCTGAAATTGCTTATCAAGTTGCATGATAAATTCACATGAAATCTTTTTTATGTTATGTGATGGCTTACAATTCCTTCAACCATAACAAACGCAGTGGGAACATGGACTTAAAACTGATTATTAGAAGCTTTCAACTAGTTTTAGCTGTAGCATGTCTATTCTTCTTTAACCCTTGTGCTATCCTAGGCACTTTACCATTGGGAGTTGGGTCATCTAGATTCACTAGACAGTGCTCTGAACCTTTTTTTTTTTTTTCAATTTTTTGTGATCTTCACTGGTTCAATGGATTACATGAAAATTTTCCACCTTTATTCACCTTTGTCATGGTAGGGAGAACATGTCAAAGTAAGGGTGGGGTCATCCAAGATAGCACAAGGGTTAATTTGCTTCAGTAATCTTTGATGGATACCACTGTTCGTTTGCGATGGCAGTCTTTCTGAATTAAAAATTCTTGTACTGCTTTTTCTTAGGTACTCCTTAGAGTAGTTTTACAGAACGTTTTGCTTTAACTTTATTAGATGAAAGAGGAAAGACTAGTAAAATTAGCTGTATTTTTTAGCTACTTGTTTTTACTGATAAAATATGGTGTTTTTCTAGTGAGGCAAGACAACCGGCTCATCATTATATAAAACGGTGTCAGCGTTGGCTTGTGTAAAGATTACCCATAGTAAATGTACATCAAAATTGAACATATAGGTACTCACAGCAAATGTACTGGTATCTGGAGCCCCAGAAATGAAAAGCAGGGTTAAAACGACACAGTTAATGATAGTGACAACAATAAAGGACTATTTTGGATAAAAGAAAGGAAAAGCTTAAATTCTGGATATTATTTATTGATTTTCCCCAAACACTATTTTGAATCCCAAATTAATATAGACAGTGGAAACCTCGTTTCTACCAAATGGACTAAACATGAAGCAAGAAAGTGTTTAATCAAAGTATTCAAATGTTCATGTTCATATCTGAAGATATCAGAAATTACACAATTAAAACACACACTCACACACATTGAGGTAATACTTTTTGTTCAGTGTTTAGTTTATGGCCCATCACAACAATCCAGCAAGCACTTACCTCTCATTAGTTTCCAGAAATCCATTGTATGTTACACATCTTTACCTGCGAGCGTTTATCAGCCCACTATCATGGGACAATTTCTGTTCGCCTGATTAGATCATTCAGTAATTGGACGCATGAGCTTTGAGAGGAAAAATGAATCCCAATGCAGCAAAATGAAAAGTGGAAGCTGAATGTATTGATGAGTCTTACATTTTAATTAGCAGTGCTGCCATGTTGGCCAATGAAGAGTTCCACGGACATTGTAACATAGATTTTACCCCTTAAGTTTGATATTCAACTGAACAAATTATTCTGCACCACCAGGATAATATTGGAAAGCAATCATATTCTGATCCTGAAGGATCCATACCAGGGTTATTACTGTGTGCCTACAGATGGGAGAAATTTTAAGAAGCCATGTACCAGCTGTATAAGAAATGTAACTGTTTTTATGCTCTGACAGCATACTGTCCAAGGCTGCATAGAGAAATAGATATTTCCATGCAAACTAAAAACTTTTACCAGTTAGTATAAGCAAATGTAATCAATATGGGTTGTGTTCAGAAATGCACCTTTTTTGAGTTTAATACATTGCAAAACTACTCTGAAGTCAAAAACTGTCTCTTGTTATTATACAATAGCTGCTTCAAAGGAATATGGCCTTAAATTGCCATGGCAATGTTTTTTTTTTTTTATTTAGACCATATGTCGCTCAAAATGACAAGACAGTTTTGTTTGTATTCCATTGTTCAAAGGACATTTAAAAGTGACTCTTACAGTAACAGAAAGAAAGTGATTGTATGAAAACAACAAAGTAATAAAGGTAAAACATTTATTTCAGCTTCTGTAAGATCCCAGAGCCCTGTTGGGTTAGTTTGTCACAAAAAGTTATCAAAAGATAGTTTGTAAATCGGTTAAAAAACAAAAACATTTCATCTAATCGGAGATGAAGTATTAAATAATAATTGCTATAACAACATAACCTGTCTTTGAATAATACTGGTTTAAAATAATTCTGTTTAGTGAAAAGTATTTCAATTTCGCACTGCAAACTTCAAAGTTTATTCTGTGTGAACTGTATTAGATGAAAAATAACATTCAAGAATGTCCTTATTAAACTAAAACCGTTTGAATAACTTGTTCAGAATTTAGAAAATTCTTTGTCTAGAATGTTTTTTAAAACTTAATTGTTTTACTCTTAAACTTAATTTAGAGCAATAATGACCATTTCATTTAACTTTGAGCTGAGGCACAGCTGAATTTCCACATTTGTACAGATCACTGAATCATTTCAGTATCCTCAATAGTATTATTTATTATTTTATAAGATACCTGGGTAGTGATAACTTCCATTAATTTTTTGGCATTTTAAAAACTAACAAACAAAAAACTAGCAATCAAAATAACACACTCTAGGGCCCTATTGGTACATTGTGATGTCTGATGGAGACGACACTACAATAGAGAGATTATTTTCCAAGAATCCATCCAGTCATAGTCATAATAATCTTGAATATTCAATGTTTTGGGTCCAGAAAAGTTGAACAGCAGTGAGTTAGGAGGTGTGGTTATGGTACAGAAAATGGTTATAATATGAATTCCCTGAACCAAAAAGCATAAACTTTGTTGAATTACACCAGCGGTTGGCAAACTATGGCCTCAGAGGCCATTTGTATCCCATTAAGATATATAATCTGGCCTGCCAAACTGGTTACATTTATATTATTTGCCCTTGTTAATGTTTTATTTTCCCTGTGGTTTTGGTGTCTCCCCAAAATTAACCATTGTTTGAGTTCCAAAAAGTTATTCGGCATTTGTTGTTTGAAGATTTTGTTGTTTTTTCTGACATTCACAAGTGTTTTTCAAGTTTGACAGTCTTTTTTTTCGATCATTCCATTAACACATGAATTTTAATTTACCTATTCCTCTGAAGGATATCAACCCATTGGTGCCATTGGCACTAAAATGAGAACAAACACCACAGTTTTAAAAAACTTCTAAGTTTTCTTCTTAAAAGAGATACATATTTATTTTTCAATCTTCCAGATTCCATGTTAATTCATTTTCCTAGGAGGTGGATTACCAAAACACGACACGACATCAGCTCCTGGTCTGATCTTTCTGTCAAATTATTCAACCCTTTGTGGCTCACAAGTCAAACGGTTCCCCCACCCCTGGTTGAGCACTACTTTTTTAAAGTGAGAATTGACAAAATCTGTTTTATTGCTTCAAACATCCTGTGTGTGAGATGCATGGTAGACCTCAAATTGAAGACATTTTTCTGTTCTTGACTGGAAACTTGTCAGGTGCCTGTGCAACAGAATAAATGTAAATCCACTTGCCACATGAGTTGTCATTAATTATTTATTATTTTAATGTGCTCTTGGGCGCCCCCTATCAGTTTATGTCTGCATTCTACATGTAGCAGCAAAAACTTTATTAGTTATGACACAGACATGTCCGAGATAGGTCGCACTTTGCAGCCCTCTGCATTATAATTTATTTCAATTTATAATCAACGTCTCATTGTGATATTTTCGTAGTATATAATTTTATTGTTTCTTTGTTTGGTTAATGCATTTTAAGTTAGCTAATCTGTGTATGCTCAATGGACTTTATACTTTTTGAAGCGTGCTGCTTGTCCATGTGCAGGAGCCTTCCATGTTTGACCATCACCCTTTATGTTGTGCAGAATAAAACACGAAATGAAAGACAAGCTGGCTGTCCATAACAAAAACACAACGCAGAAAAATCATCCTACCAGCCGTCGTCAAGACTAAATTGGTTACAATCGCTGGTCTGGATGCTTTTTCCACTCTATTAGCCCGATGATTATTTATTATAAAGTGGAAGAACTCACTCCCATTAATGGCTACGGTAAAATAAAAAAAAGGTATTATTTAAACTTAAATTGTAGAAAAAAAAATTCGTATTGAAATTTTCAGAATAATTGTTGTATCAATTTACTACTTGCTTTATTCCGATTTGTTTGTAATATCTACTTGTAGGACAAGAAGTTAAGTTGAGTTTTTTGTTTGCCCAGTAAACATTTTGCCAATACTTTGGCAAACACTTTATTTGGCCTTGGTCATATAAGTTTCTGCATTTAACATACATTGCATGTAGTTGATGCATCAGACAAACAGAAGCCTCAGTGGTGTGTAGGAGAAACTGTACATGGTGATACCAGCCTGCCACCTCCTCCTCATGCTGGTTCCCATGTCCCGCTGCAGTGGGATGGCATCTCAGTCTTCCACCACCATTTGTCACAAGTCAGCCACTCTGGTTGTGTTAATTACCTCAGCATGAACTGTGTGCCCAAATTTGTTTCACAAGTTGAAATAGATATTGAGGTCACTCCTGCTAGCATGACACTCCATTCTCCTCACCATAGACTCCAAAGGCAGTCTTCTGTAAATCCCCACACTGTGGGGGTGACTACTGTCTTCTCGCAGGATGGCATTCAGTTTCAGACTCCAGAGGTATGAGATTGCCGCTGGTTGCAGAATCTTATCTTGAGATCTCCCTGCACCGATGATGACAAGTCTTGCATGTGAGTGAAATTCTGCCCCATGCCAACTCATTCTGTCCAATTGGGTGCCAATCAGATACATGAAAGGGTAGCAGAAGCTCAATGCGGTTGTCAATAGCAACCACTAAGGAAGCTGTTAGGCATTGGGGTAAAAGTTTTGAGTGCCACTCACTAAGATAACTTTAAAAAACCTCCCCTAGTGACTCTGCTATTTGACACAGTGAATTGTGCAAAAAAAAAAAAAAAAATGCATTTTTGTGCCATTTTTTACATGTAAAAAAGTAACTTTCATTAAAATGGTAAGATTAAACTCCCTGCTTGAAGGGTTATGCAATAATATAGAGTGCAAATTAATTTACATCTTATGGCTGCATGGAAATATTGATCAGTTGGTGCAAAAGACTTACCAAAGGAACTTGAAGGGCTTTACAATTTTTTTGTTGCTGGAATTGGTCTCTGTGGTTAAGAGAATTGGAAAATGATTGGCATTTCTTCTCTCAGTTGCTGTTGTTGCAGTTGTCACAAACTTAAAGAATATTGCATGGGTGCCACATAAGTGAAATGTTTTTTTTTTTTCATTCAAAACCAACGCAAGTCTAGATGGATATCAAGAGATGTTTGGGTTCTCAATGTGCTGGCACAAAAATCACTTCCTAGATGGACAGCAAGATTTGGTTTGTAAGCAATTAAGTAACAATCTGTCAAATATTTATGCAATATTGTGAGAGTCTAAGCAGAAATTTCATTATCAAATTTTTTTATGTTAAATTTGATGGTTGGTCAGTGAGGTGTAGCCCGAATCAGCACGAGGAAAGCCAACATAAACAAAAAAAAAAAACTGCATTAGAAGATGTCAAACTTTTGCAGAAATATTTAGAATTTAATGGTTTTATTTTCCTTATTCTATTGTGCTTAATTTGTGTCCTTCTCCTGTCTATGGGGAGATTTTTTAGTAGCATAAATATGATTTAGCAGCAGACAAGCAAACAAAATGCATAAAAAATCAGTTAAATTATTTGATAAAAATCTAAAAAATCCTTTTTTTGGGCAGAAACTAATGCACCCTTCTCTGTTTTCCAGTGTGAGAAAAGTGTATATAGAAACCATGATTCAACATGATGAAGATGATGATGAAATTAGCAGAAAAAGCACCTGAGTGAAAAAACAACTCATCGCAACAGTCAGCATAATCCAGACAAGGTGTAAAGGAGTCCTGCCTTTTTACAATTTCAGTTAAGACAATCACAAATATATCACAAAAACAAACAACATGTTCCATATTTGTCCATGTAAGACGAACAGTTTAGCTCAAAGAACAATTTTACCAGATGAAAATAGGAAAAAAATGGGATTTGAGGTGAATATTACAGACTTGGCAGAGTCTGTGTTGGAAGCTGTCAGATATGCTTTTCACAAGATAGGTCCTCATTAGCATACTTCATTTGTCTAAATATAGACCAATCCCATCACCGAAAGGGAAAGAAGCGAATCAAAGAATGAGTGTGCTTGTTTGTGGGGATGGTGTCTATTCTTTAGTCCCTATAGCTACATTATAACAAATTGATTTTTCCGCTCTGAACAATCATTCACAAAATTATGACTCTTTATTGACTCTTTTTGAAATATTTCTGCTGGTGACGAGGCAGTTTGGAAATGACTGCAGGCGTCCATGATGCCGGCAGAATGTGTTAAAAGGTCACGCACAAATCTGGCTAGAGGGAGGACATGCAGTGACAAGGAAGCAGCACATGCTGAAGAAGCGGAAAGCCTGGGGGACTTGCAGGGTTACTGAGACTCGTGGCTTAGTTTGCATAAAAAGAAATCAGATTTAGAGAGTTCTTCCCTAGGGGTTGGGATCTGCCTAGCATTCTAAGAATGTATATGAAACTATCTGTGTATCAGTTAATCTCTGCTTGGCGTAATTTTATTCGCAGTCACACAGATTGGTTGCCTCATGCATGAGGAGATTTAGCACGTGGTAAAGCACAGATGCATGGTAATGCCAGGACCCAGAGGAGAAAACAGCCTTAGATTGGGATGCTTAAATTCTAAATAATTCAAACAGAATATTTGTTTACTAAAAACACGCACATATTTTATACGCATGTATACTTTTATTTCTGTATTACTAAACCCTGAATTGTTCAGTGTCAGTCGTAAAGTCAAACCACTCTTATATGATATTGAAAATAAAAAATGAAGGACAATGCCTTTAATGTTGAGGTTTGCATATTTCCAGTACTTGTATGTCAAAAATGTTTTCTTTTTCAAAGTTACATCCATTAATCTCTGAATCAGTTCCCAAAAAGGTAACCCATAGATTTATTTAATGTCCAATTCAAAAAACAATTTTGTGTTATCAAAAGGGTGTTAATATAAAAAACTAAACAAAAAAACAGCAACACATTTACAACTATTTCATAATACACATATATTAACTACTTGAGGTAAAGTATTTCATATTTACAACAAAATTTACTGTACATGTTTAACGGCAGCATGATTTATAGAGGTTTTTTTTTCTGATTTACTTATAAAAAGTTATGTTTAAGTCTGAAAAACATGCTTGTTTGTTTACAAAAAAAACTATTTCCACTTAAAAAAAAAGCTCCTAGTCATTTAGTAAATGCTATAGCACCTATATTGCATTAAGTAAACGGAGGGCCTGTTAAGAGGAAAATGGGCTATTGCTTAAGTTGGCAGATGATGTTAAATAAGAGGTTAATAAAAATTGCCAAATTGCCTTAGTGCATTTAAATAAAGCAAAATGACAGAGAGACATATTTCTTTTATCATTAGCGGTCTGGACAAAGAACGCTGTTCAAGAGAATATATGTATATATATGTGTATATATATATATATATATATATATATGTATATATATATGTGTATATATATATATATATATATATATATTTTTTTTTTTTACCGTTTTCCTTAATAAAGTAACCAAGTTGGAAAAATAAGGCTCCCTCAGAACAGCAGAACAAACAGTAACTTTAAAATCAAATATCTGTAGTCTGTTGAGAGTGAATCCACAGCTCTGAAGTTTCCTAAAAGATTAAAAATTCAAAATTCAAAGACAAATGATGAATTGTATCAGCTCCTGCCACCACCTACATTTATAAGGAAATTGAAAGACAGCTGTGGGGATCAAAACTGTTTTTCGGGCCAAGCTTTAAAGAAACTTGATTTTTGATTGATTTCTTTTTACGTGCGCATAAATGAGGGCTGGTCTCACCTGTAAGAGAAAGTGGTTTAGTGATCACTGAGGAACTGTTAATTCGCTCTGTACCTGAAAGTAACAAAGCATTGGTCCCTTTTCTGATTAATAATGAAAACCATCACAGTATCATTAACATTTATGTCACTCTGTAGAACAAAGTTTCCAAGAAAAGTTAAACTATTACATCTTACAACTTTTTTTATTTTTTGGCCAGTGCCCCCTTCTCTTGATATAAAGAAAGCTCTTCAATATGAATCAGATATTTACAATAATTAAATGCAGTATAGATTTCTTCAGCTGGAACAGGTAAGTCAATAAAACCCAAGACCTGGACAGCACTCTTCCAGTTTTAGTGTTTATTTTGTAGTTTGCAATTACGGTAGTGACACTGTCTCTCAGTGCCATGCATGGCACACGGTAACAGATAAATCTCATTGTTTTCAATCACACTTGTTTTCTCAGACTTTAAAAAAGTTTGTTTTATTAAGGTGTTTTACCTCAGCCTGGCGAAATGATGCTAAATTATCTAGCTTTAAGTTAATTTGTTCAGTTTTTAGAAAGGAAAGGTTTCATTAGTGAGGGCGGTATTGATTAAAAAGTGTCACTCTTTGATACCATTTGATCAGTGAAGTAAGTGTAGGATTTGGCTGAACAACATGGCAGTAATGTGTTCTCCTTACAAAATCTCGGCGCATTTAATAAATGTGCCATAGCTTGATGATTGTTGAAGAAAATGGCATAAAACAAGATTGAAAATCCTCTTGGAGCAAGACGCTAACTTTTAACAACTGTTTTATTCTTGTCACTGTGTTTTATGATTGTTTGTACCATTAAGGTGCCCAGAAAGGCACCACTTAAATAAAATTCATTATTATAATTGAAAAATGTAAATTATTGCTATATCTCCACATGGACATTTAGAGATATATCTCTAAATTAAAGGTATACCTTTAATCTCATAAGCATGTTTTTTCTTAACCATATGTATAACAAATACAAAGCAAACAAAGGAACTCCTTGATGCCACCTTGTTCCCTTCAAACATTTTGTTGCACTCTATTCCAAAGTAATTAAATAAAGACAACTGGCAGAATATAACAGAGCTTGCAAATGGTCTGGCAATTTAAAGTGGAACTTAATCTGCAAAAAGAAAGTTAAATCCCCAAACTTTGCACTGCTTTTGTGTACTGGGATGAGTCACAAACCTTGTGAAGTAACTTATATATTCAACTTATGCTGAAAAAAATTCAGTTCATGTTCCACTGCAGTCCTAAAGCTATCACTGTAATTAATCAAACCCTGGACTGAGCAGTTTTTAAAGAATCTTCGAGATGCATATTTGGCTCAAAAGGAAAGCTTCTGATGTGAAATAGTGGTTTACCTGAGTGACTCTAAATGAAAAGGGAGGCACACTGACGCTTATAAGATTGGGCTTAATGGATTTACTGGCTGGTTTCAGTCTCGTCCATGAAAAAGAAGCAGAGGTAAAATTGTACTGTAGTAAAGCCTTAGTCACATGAACTCTAAAAAAACACTTCAATTTCAAAAATATGGGTATGAATTCATAATTAAACTGGTGAATAATTGTAAGGACTATGTGAGTTCAGTGCAACAGGTTTTGTAAGTACTAAAGCAACAAGAGCATTTGTGTATAATGAACATGTGAAACATAAGTAGATGTATTCAAAATAAATAAATGTTCAAGTAACAAAATAAATAATTTAAAATATCTTCATTTTAAATATAATTTTCATCAACTTCTTTGAGAATGAAGCTACGGACTTAAATTAGCTTAAATAATTGGGATTATTATAAAATTGAATTCAATTGTATTAGGTTCCACCCAAACTTAAATAATTTAACCTTAACAAGCAGAAGTGACATCTAATATAAATAAAAAAAGTATTTGAGTATATCTACTCAATGTAAACTCACTTTATTGTAATTTTATAGTAAATATTAAGTAGATTCTCTTAATAATCATGTTGTGTTTTGACTGATTTGAGAGCTTTCATATCTAATCAATATTTTACAGTGTAAACATGTTTCAATAGCCGCGTTTACATGGGCAAAATATCTTGATCGGATCAATGGTCGGGTTAAAATTCACCCGTGCACATGAGCTCAGAAAACCTTTTTCCGATTAGAACAAGCGTTCCCATGGGTCACACTTTTGGTCGGAATGAATCATTTGGGCATGCGCAGTACTGTAAAATCTCCTGGATGAGGAAGTAGGTCCCGTTGTAAACAAACCTTTGCTTGCTGTCACATATATTTACGCAGCAGCTCAGTAATATACGAAGCGATCTTCCAAACGGGCTTTTATTAATGTTATGAATATTATGAAGCGCCTGTTCGCTCATCATTTTATATTTAATCCGTGTGGTCACTGCTTTTTTTGAGGAAAAACGGAGAACCCAGTGTTAGGAAAGGCTAACAACACGGGCTAACAACATTAGCCTTTTGATGGACACAAAATCCAGGACCATGCGGGAAACGCTGCAATCTGCAGCTTAACACGTAAATGTGTGGGAATAACCTCAGCCTTTATGTTGTCGGGACACAACTGGAAACACAATTCCATGTGATTTTTTTAACAGTTTCTAAGGACTGAGCGACATTTCTACTCTGAAAAGCTCACACAAAGCCCCAAGCCGCTCCGCTGTGTGTGTGCTGGCGGCTCGAGCTCTGCTCGGTTCTCGTGAGTCCTGCAGCCGCTAACCCAGAGCGGCGGGTCGTTTCGCAGTTCGAATTCTCACACATAACGAAATAACAAAACGCACACGTAACTAAGCACCCTCCCCTTAAAAACACATTAATAAATCCCGATGCCCTGCTCAGAGAGGTTCACTCGGTCCACTGGCAGTGGAGCCCGAACGCAGAGCTCGGGGTCCAGACCTCAGTGGGCACGCATCCCCCCCGCATCTCCCTCGTGAGGGGTGAAAGAGAGGGGAGAGCCAGCGGGGCGAGAGCGGAGCTGCGCTTTACGCGGGGCCTCCTGGTCGGTCCTGTATGCGCTCCAAAGCTTTCTCTCAGCGAAACACCATCTATGAATGACGTAAACCAGAGCAGAAGTGACACACGTTCGGAATGACCGTTTACATGCTCCACGATCGGATAAAGGATCGGTATAACCCACCTATCTCGATCGGAAAGAAAGTTTGATCCGAACGACTCTGACCGGGGCAGACTATTCCGAACGGCGCATTTACATGACACATTTTCTTTCCGATCAGGCATTCTTTCCGATTACTTTTGCCCATGTAAACGCGGCTAGTGATGTAGCTACGTAATGTGCAGTATTAGTTTTTGCAGTGTGTATAATAGGGGGTTGACACCGGTGTTTTTTGCAGTTCCCTCATGGCTCCTGCAGCGACCTTAAAAGGCACCATGAAAATGGAACATACCACCGCCATGCGTGTGGCAAACGTACCATGAAGTATTTGTAAGGATAATGTAAGCTACACACACTTATAACATATGGGTGATGCTGTCATATGCTGTCCTTACGCCACTCCCTTTGTTGGTAAGATGCACATACTGGCCCCTTACAGACCGACCACATGAGGTGTGCGGGTGATACGTCAGTGCCGGTATGATGACTATGCATCAATACACACTGACTGTCTAATTTTCACATTTTTAACAGTCAGGTTGGTGCACATGGGGTGCACACTAATCACTTGAAAAGCACTAACCGGAACCTTTTGCAGTATGCAGGGTTGGGGGGGTTGAATATACTGATGTTATGCGTGACTGAGGGTGTATTCAGACTGGACACATTTGGTCCCCTTGAAGTGAACCAGAGTTGGTTTTCCCTGATCATCCAGAACAAATTTTCTGTCAGAATACACTCAAGCAGACCCTGGTCTGGGACCAGGAACCGCTCTCTGACCCATCTTTTAAGATGGTCTAAGTTCGATTCCAATCAGACTGAGCTTCGGTGCGCTCTGAGATACCTCAGTCTGAATAAAATCCATTCTCAGAGAGAAGAAACTGGAGGGAAAAAATGGCCACTTTAGCCAGTTGACACATCATGTAAACAGATAAGGAAGGAAGCAACTGATGTGTTGTTGTTTTACAATTGTTGTTTTATTAAACACAAAAAAACGGTCCAACTGGTTTTTTTTGTGATTATTTGTTTGTGTATTTATTTTAACAACTCTGAAAACGCTTCTTACATGCTTTGCTGTGTCTGGTTACGTGGCACGCACCCGGCGCTGCTGTGACCTGGACCGTGTGTGCCCCCCATGGGACATTTCATCCCTTTTTAGTTGATCTTTCGGCTCAACAAGTATCGGGCTCACATCATACTGTCTCCTACTGTTGATATGTTTCATAGTTCATTTGCATTCAAAACTAGAAACCCATGCTTTAAGTTGATTCTGCTATTCCATTGCCATTACAAACAGGTTGGTATCTGCTGCAGCGGCAATGAAGAGCTGTAACGGAGCTTGCATACGAACAGCCTAAATCTAACAGGAAATCGAAACATGCATTTGTATGTACACCCAACAATACAAAAATAGCACATTCAGGTGTCATTAAACTCCTTAAACTTTCCACGATAGCAAGATATCAATTCAGCCTTTAGACCTGATGCTGTTGAAGTGGGCTTTTCAGAACCTTTGATCACAAAAATGAACCATTTCCTGTCACAAAAAATTACTAGTTGTAAGAATATATTTTCCACAATTTTATAGTGTCCATATGACCTCTTTAGAACAAAATAGCCCACAAAAGTATCGGCTGAATACTGGATATTTCTCATTTTGAATTCATTTTTGTTCCAGACTAAATGATCACCATGGGTCTCATTTTACTAGCTTGTTCATCCTTAGCTTTATTAGCCTTTTTCTGTGTATGCAAGTTATAGAATCCAACTAATACTTTGATGCTTTATTGGCAATGAGGTTCTGCCTTTATTCTGAAAATACATTTCTTCAGGTAACAGTAGGAGTCCTCAGTGTTCATTTGCAGCTTCAAGACACAAACTTTCCAAACACACCGAGCTGAGTGGCTTAAGTGCCTGAAAGGGGCTTTCTCCTCTCATTAAAGGTAGCATCTTAAAGAATTATATTTTTATGAGAGGATGTAAAACAGGAAGGATGTGGTTCTGCTTTTTAAGTTAATAGTGTTGGAATAGAGATGAGGCATTAGCTTAAGTAGGCTAAGCCCATAAGTCACATGCCTTTCCATCATATAATTGCCTTGAGAAAAAACAGGAAATTGCACATGGATCTGGACATAACACCACGCTGGCTATCAGCTCTGCTGGCATTTTTTGCATATTCAAAGCCTTTTCTGACTCATATTAGGTAAGTGTAAACAGTCAATGAAAGATATCAGTTTGCTTACACTGATTATTTTTTACAATGCTTTACTTGAATTAAAGTGTGTTTTTTAGCACTCCTGTGTCATTTTGATTGGATTAATAAAAATGTATCCTGCTGTTTCTGAATTCACTCCATATATGGGTGTTTGCCATTTTGTGGCCATGTCTAATTCTACAATTCCAAAATCTAGAGCTCTGGAATTTTCCTTGAAGTCTCTGCAAAAAAGCAGTGTGCATCAATGCTTACTAGGCTGGTGAATATAGACCACAGTGCATTGTGCTTTTACCCTAGCAAATGGATTTTTGCAGAAAAAGACAAACAAACCAAAAAAGTAGTGAGAGTGTGTCTGAGAGGCAGAGAGTCGGGCCCCTAAAGGCCGAACACATCTTTATTCTGTGGCACCTAAGGATTTATCCTGTAGGTTTATCAGGATAGTATCGCAGTTTGTGACACAATAAATAAATAATTTAGAGTCAGGACAATCACATACCTTTGATCGTAAAAAGAAAGCAACATATTTTATCTGGACAAAAACCTGTATATGTGAATTATTGACAAATGTTTAATTTACAAAGTCATGAAATCAGTTATGCTCCAGAATCATGCTTTTAGGATTTGATCTTAGTTTATGTGTTTTTTGTAAACACAAACCAAATACTAACTCATACAGAGTTTTAGAAAATATATAGAAGTTCTCATCTAACTCTCCTTCTAATCCTTTGCCTCTTGGCACCTCTAGGCATTTTGGGTAATGAAGTCATATCACATTATCAAAGGAGATTTGTTAGCTGAATTTGGAATAAGAACCTAGATAGAATATAATATTTTATTAAAGACTCTAGGTCCAAATAATAAGACTATAAAAACAAACAGAAATTCATACAAAAATAAATAATGTGAAACTTAAATTAAAGTGGAAGTATTCCCCAAATGACAAATCTGTATTATTGCGGCTATTGAGCAAGCCTGTAACTTTGATTACATTGTTGAACACAGCTGGGCAGCCATGGTTTTCATAAAGAATCTTTTACTCTCTGGTGTCGTTATGATGGCATTAGAATCTAAAAGTAGATTGCAGTTTGGTAGAAAACACAACACTTTAATTTCAAATACTAAAGAAAATAATTGTATTTTGTAATTTATCTTTGATAATTGTGTTATGCCTCTCTCTAACAGGGTCATTGATGGTTTATGCTGTTTCCTGATCCAAGGAAAAATCGTGTCATTTCTAGGTGATCATCAAAACATCTTGTTGACTAAGACAATTCCTGTTACAGTTCTGATTGTGGTTTTGTTACTGAGGCAAATAATGATTCTCTCTTTTTTTAAGCAAAGAACTTTTCAAGTAAGCATCTGCAATCAAACAGATTTAAAAACATTATTACATTTTGCAGTTAGCCTTGAGATTAGTCATAATTAAAATTGTAATACTCGCCAACGCTATATATTTTAATTACATCTTGATGCTACAATAAACATGATGTATTAATGATTTAACAGTCAAAGTTACAATCAACCCTGCGACAGACTGGCGACTTGTCCAGGGCGTCCCCTGCCTTCACCCAGGAGTGTCCAGGGATAGGCTCCAGCAGCTCCGTGACCCTGAAAGGGAATAAACGGAAGGAGATGAATAAATGAATGAGCTGCAATCAAGCAACACACCAAATATTGCAGTACAAAATTACCATCCTTATTTAAGCATTCATTTATTTTCAGACTTTTTTTTTTTGTTGCAATATCTTCATCACTGCAACCTACGAAGGCTTCTGTTATTCATTTAAAGCAAATGAAGACAAAAATAAAACAAAGGAAAAAACACCAGCATAGGTTTGATTTCATTTTTGCACTCTGAACTGTGACACTGATGTATTTTGGAGTTGAAATAAGCATATGTATTGCATGTTTTCCTTTGAAAATGGCTTTTTTTTTTTTTTGCTTTATGTGATTTTAGGATTTGTATTCTTCACCTCTGTGGCTCATTTTGAAGCCATGGCCACTGTGGCCGTAAAAATCCTCATCACAGGCTGACATCAAAGGCAAGCTCCCTCTTTACACTGGCTGGAGAACTGGCACAACTTTCTCTCTCTGTGCTCCCGTCTCTGTCATCGAGCATCTCTCAGAAATGCACAGTTTTGCCTCCAAGCCTTAGTGGTTTCCTCATTTCGAATTTTTCCTGTTTACTCACACATGACTTCATGATATGTGTGGGGATGCTGTAATTAACATATGGCTTGCAGCTTGCAGTGTTTTGGCTCTGTGGGCAGATAAGCAGCTAACATAAGGCCTCTGCATCAAGCTCCCTATATATTCTTCTGAAACCTTGCTCCAGAAAGCTGTTTTGTATTGTTCGACAGATTATAACCAATCTTTTCTGCAAAGACACCAAAGTCTTAAACATCCAGTCACAAGCAAGCTGATGCGAGGTTCATAAATGTATTATCCTATCTCCAGTATTTGCAGTATGTGGAGCTGTACTGCAACACTCGTTCTAACAGGCTTTTATCTGTTCTTCTTGACATTTTGTATTTGTGGCTGCAGTTTTTTGCAGCGCTACTCTGAAGATGTTTGTGCTTAACTGGCTTCAGGCAGTCTGCCCTGGTAAAAGAGGCAAAAGAGGAAAGGTAAACTTCAAGCAACCAGAAAAACAAACAAGTAAGTGACTCACATTAGGTTGCTTCTAGCAGCAGGAAAAGTACTGGAACAAATGCAGGGAAAGCATTACAGCTCCATGTAGGAGGAGATTTGAATTCCTAATAAGATGTTAGTGTGGTAGGAGACACAGTTGCTTGAACCAATGATTTTCAAGAACTCAACTTTAAAAAAGAGGAATTGAAGACATTGCAAGAATAATGGTTCCTTTATTCCAGGATTAGAAAAAGGGTTTTTGTTTTGCACATTACCTTAAAAATGAAAAAACTTTTTCTTTTTTTAAAGATATCAGAGTAAAACATGAGATTTCAAGGTTCAAGGTTATCTTTTAGGAACCTATTTAATAATGTCAATAAAACTGACTAAGACTAAGCTCATGGTGACTAAAAAAACCCAATGCAGTCAAGAAAAACCGATGACAAATGCCATCATCTTAAAACTCTGATATCAAAGGATGAACACCTGTTAAATGATTCTTTTGTTTCATTTTCTCTAGTTTAGAATAACCTCTGAGCTTGTATAAAAAAGATAATTAAAATAGAAATAATAAAAAAAAAGATTTAACCTATTTCTAAATTTAACAGCCATTTATTCCTAAATAGAATTAATACCAGTAAATACATTTTAAAAAATTTCTTTAATGGAAAAATAATGGTTTTTATTTGATCTTAGTCTAACTTTTTTTTTTATTTGGAAGTTTAGAATTGTTTGCAATGCATGCAAGTCCTCCCACAGTCTAAAAGCATGCTTCATAAGTCGACTGGTCATTCTTTATTGTCCCTGGGTGGGAATGTGAGTGTTTGTGTCTTTGTGTGGCCTTATGGTGTTATAGCCTGGCAACCTGTCCAGGGTGTACCCCACCTTTGCCCAGCAGTAGCTGGGATGGATTCCTGTGACCCCAACAGGGATTTGGTGGGTTTAGAAGATGGAGGAAATATCAATAGGGATGGGTACCGAGCCCCTGTATTGAACGAGCCCAGGGGCAATATTCTTCAAGACCGCAGTATCGTTAAGATCAGACCTCAATGGTTCTGCTATCGGTACTGGAGAAGTCGCTTTTTTTTTGGTCAAACCTCAAACCTATAAACGTTATCTGTCATATTTAATTCACCAAGTCAATCAATTTTCCGTTAATTAATGATTATATTATTTTACTATTCTCGTTGAAGAGGACAGGTCCGTCTGGGTATTTGTGTTTATGGGGGGCGGGGCTGTTGTTCAGACAGTACGCAGCACGCGCGCACAAGACAAGGAAGCGCACACACGAATGCTACCATAGATGTACGATGACGCCAAACGGTCCAAAATGCTGCAACTATCATGTTCTCAGATTGTCGTGGAGCCTTTTACACCGTCAGGTAGGAGGAAGAGAGCAGTGTGAGCATGCGGAGGGGGCGTGTCTGCAGCTGTGAACGCCGACCAGATTCTGTCATGGGATGGAAAGTTTTTCTAAAAAGACAGCCAGTGTCGATCTCGTAAAGAACACATGAGCGCCCAAAAAAAGACTAAAACCACCCATTTTCGCGTAAAATGAATTAAGTTTGCGTCAGGGCACCCCTACTATCCTGTCACGTTGCTGCTACGATGACCGTATGTTGAACACGCTGATTACAAAATTTGGAAAATGGAAAAAAAAATTGAGAGCAAAGAAGAATGGCCCAAGCAAGAGGCTGGGGCACAACGATTACACCCAGAGATTTTTACAAAGATAATAAATTATATTCAACATATTCACCACAGAAAAATGGTTGTAAGAGTTTTTTTTTTTTTGAAAAGGAATTTATTTAATGATCTGACTTCCTCTGCATCTATGCTGTCCAAGCAACTGTGTCCAATAAAAAAAGGCTTTAATAAGTATGGATGGAAGATCCCTTACCAAATGCTGACAGACAAAGGGCCAAGATTTTAAAAGTGCATATATTTGGGTCTCAATATTAAAACTAAAGCTACTTGGATAAGTGGCGACACATTTCTAGAGAAGAGGACATTAGAGATCCACTTCAGTGAAAATTGAGTTTTTGGTGTTTTATAACATGAACATTTTTCTCATGATGGTAGACATATATTTGTAAATACAAGACATATGTAAGGGACTTCATAACTGCCATCACTGACATAGGTGGAATTCACATTGACATAGATTACTGCTGCAAAGCATTATGTAGCGTCCTATGCACATTTAAGAAACTATGGGGTCATTAATTTAAATCAATAGATTAAAGATATAGATGAAGAAATCCAATCATTAAAAGAAAATAATACTTTGATTACTAAGTACTCTGCCAAAGAGTAAGAACATAGTGGGAGAATATGAATGAAGTTCAACAGGAACAAACTCTTTTTCCACCCAGTTATAGAGGCAGAAAGAATTCTTGGATTAAATGTGTCTGGTACATAGAGCTGCAAACTGGGTTCGTTAACTTCCTAAGACCTAAAGCAATTTAAAAAACTTGGTGGGAAGCTGTTGGGCAAAGCAGTAAGAATTAAGTCTAAAAGTTCTCCAGCAAAACTCTCTTAGTTTACAGACGGAATGTGAAATTGAAGATGGGCATGAATTATTCATCCAAAGCTTCAAGGTCTCAATAGTCAATGAAGATAATGGATCTGAATATTTGGACCACGGGAACCAATCAGAGCAGAGTTTTTTCAGATGAAGCTGAGAGAGAGAAGTTGCTTCTGACTTAGGGTGTATTCAGACTGGAGAAACCGTTTGGCCAATTTGGTCTTAAAACTTTCGCTCGGTCTGTATTCAGACAGCGCTCAAGCTGACTTTTCTGTTCCGGGCTAAAGCTTGTAAACAAAACCATATGACTAAATATATCTTCACTCATTGTTTAAGAATTACGAGGACAGGGCAAAGCAACTAGAGGAAGAAATGATGAAAGTCCTGTGCTTTTAGCTCCTTCAAAATTTATACTTTGCTCACGAACTTTCTAAGCATAGACAAAGGCGTTCGACAACATTCCTCACTTGGTCCCCTCTTATTTTCAATTTTCATTAATGACCTTCCAACTAAATGCATTTACAGCAATATTCAACTCTATGCAAATGATACTGTCATTTACTCATCTAAATCTAACATTGTTGACATTCAGCATTCAATTCAACATCATTTTAATTCTGTTCAATTGTGGTTACAATCCAATAAGCTTCTACTTAACAAATCAAAATCCTATTTTATGTTGTTTCAAAAAAGACTACGTCCTGTAGCTGCAAATGAAATACATTTTATTTACCTGGACATGTCACCTCTTTCAGCAGCAGAAAAAATCAAATACCTTAGGTTCGTGGCTTGACTCCTCATTCTCTTTTAGTGCTCATATACAGTCCATTCTCCACAAAATTTCTTATCGTTTAAAATGACTTTATCTATCAATCAATTGTTTTAGTCTCTCAGTCAGGAAGAAAATTATCTCACAACTGATTATTCTGACTTTAGATTATGGTGACAGAATATATCAAAACACTAATCTCACTAACCTCCGACCACTGAACGTTATTTATAACAGCTTGTGTAGGTTTATTCTCCGTTGTCCGTTTAGAACTCATCACTGTCTTATGTATCAGCAACTGTCCTAGTTTCCCCTATCCAACTATCAACTTCACTGGCTATTGTACATCTTCAAATGTATTAACCTCAGTTACCCAGAATATCTTAAACAATATCTAACTTCCTTTTCAGTCTTCTTATAATTTACGTCATGCAGATCAAATCTTTTTTGCTGTTCCAAGAGTTAAAAAAGAAATCTGAAAATATTCATTTAATTACAAGGCACCCTCTGACTGGAATAATCTTCCATCCATTGGCTCTTTAACCTCATTCTTTGCATTTAAAATGCCTGTTTAGTACATCTTCAACACTTATGTAACTGTTTTTGATTTAACTTAATTTCTTTTCTGCTTTTTATTTATCATTATTTTTTATTTTTTATTTCCTTGAACTAGCTGCTACTAGGTGCATTAAATGTCTATGTTTGTGTGTGTGTGTGTGTGTGTGTGTGCCTCCTCGTTGCCTTGTAAATTTTAGTTCTTCATTATTTTGACATATGTAAAGTTTGCTCAACTGTATCTGTCGGTATTTGCTTGTTTTGTTGTATGTTGAGGACCCCTTGAAAACGAGATGACACATCTCAAGGGGCTTAAACAACAAAGATGATTGAAAATAGTCTGTCATATTAGCATAAGAACGTTGAAAATGACAAAAAGTGCTCCTCCTCAGACGGAAGCGTCACACAGACTTAGAGATATTGTTTTATTTTTTTTTATTTATTTGAAATGGTTTATTTCAAGCAATTAACTAGAAATAATACACAAAAGCAATATAATCATCAGTTATACATTCATACAGTAACTAATCAAACTTAGGATAATTAGACATTTTAGTAAATATTGCTTGAAAGGGAGTGGAAGGAAGCAAACTAATATAATCCCACCCCGTTATACTATAACCATTTTATTACATGATTTATCAATATCTGGTTCCTAGCTTTTATCAAACAGAATTAATAATCATAAGGTATCAATAAAGCACATGCAGCTTATGTTACTTATAAAAGTCATTCATATGCTTAAAACATAATACTATATCAGTAAAATACACAACACTGTTTCAGAGATTTTCATAGCAAAATTTCATCAAGTCATGGTTTCATGGAGGAAGGAAGGATTGAAGTGGACATCTGCAGGGATACCAATGTCTTCATCAATGGGCAGCAGAGATCCTGCAAGCCACCCACCAATAAATAAAACAGTAAAAAATCATAAATAAAGACTCGGCTTTACTTCTCTTGAGCAACATTTCAACTTTAATCTCACCATTTCGACTTTTTCTTCCTGTAAGTGAGGAAAAAGTTTTTTTTTTTAACTCCATCATTAAAAAGAGAATGAAAAGAGTAGAATAAAAAGTACAGAAGAGATTGATTGACAAGTTCAACAGCAAAGTCGCGATAAAAAGATCAACCACACTGGGACACGGCAAAAGTAGTACAGCACGGTAGCACGGGAAAACGGTACTGCAGTGATAATGCTCTCCCAAAGTGTGGTCCATCAGAGTGGGGTGGCACATGAACAGACATTGTTCCAGAGCAGGAAAGGCCTCACATTACCATAAGCCAGTGCTTCTCAATTATTTTTTGCCAGGCCCCCCCTAGTAAAAAGAAAATGCTTTCGCGCCCCCCCCATACCCCCACCCCACCCCACCCACACACTGTAGAGGTTAGTATCTAAGAAAATGGCGTAAGTATACCCAAAATTGTATCTTTTAACATTAACAAAAGAAAAAAGCTAAATGAATCCACTTCAAATTTAAACAAATATTAACTTTATTTGCCACACAGAAACCATTTTCTAGTCTAAAACAGAAAAGAAGCTTAAAGTGCCTGAAATAAAGTCCTTATTTAAACTAGAAACATTTTGACCAACTGAACCATTTGATGATGAGAAAAATAATTCAATCAATAAATGATATTAAATGTAAATTGATCTGAAACATTAACACAGCAGCAAGTCAAAGTCAAAGTAACTTTATTGTCAAGATCTACAATGTTGACACATACATAGAACTTGAAATTGCGTTTTCTCTTTTCTTCAGTCTAACGGGGAGATACCTTCAGACATACAATAAACAGACTATAAACAAACTATAAATAGAAGAGGCTAAAATATAAATAGTATAAAAAATAAAAGTAAAAATGAGGAGAGAATAAAGTGACTGGAGAATAAAGTGACTGAAGTAACTATACATCTTAAATTTTTAACGGCGCTGGAGAACTGGTGGAAGGTGCAGTTAGTTTAGTGCTGATGAGGTAGATGATATGTGAATGTCATGTTTCAGCAGAGCAGGAGGGCAACGGGGCAGCAAGAGGGGAGGGGGGCAGGGCTGGGAGAGAGTTCAGCTTCCTGACAGCCTGGAGGAGAAAACTGTCTCTGAGTCTGTTGGTCCTGGCCTGAAGACTGCATAGTCTCCTCCCAGATGGCAGCAGACTGAAGGAGCTGTGGGATGGATGGGTGGGGTCATCAACAATGCAGAGGGCTTTACAGGTGAGGCGGGTGTTGTAAATGTCCTGGAGGGAGGTTAGGGGGGCACCGATGATCCTCTCAGCTGCCCTCACAATGCGTTGGAGGGACTTCCGGTTGGACGCGTTGCAGGTGCCATACCACACCGTGATGCAGCTGGTGAGGATGCTCTCCACGGCGCCTCTATAGAAAGTGTGCATGATGGGGGGAGGGACTTTTGCTTTCTTGAGTTTTCGGAGGAAGTAGAGACGCTGCTGTGATTTCCCTCACCTCACTCCTGTAGTTAGTCTCATCGCCGCTCCTGATGAGACCCACCACTGTGGTGTCGTCAGCAAACTTGACGTAGACGTTGGAGCTGTGTGTCGGTGTGCAGTCGTGGGTCAGCAGGGTAAAGAGGAGGGGGCTCAGCACACATCCTTGGGGAGCCCCCGTGTTCATCATGATGGTGCTGGATGTGTTGCTGCAGACTTGCACTGCTTGTGGTCTTCCCATCAGGAAGTCCAGCAGCCAGTTGCATAGAGGTGTGTTGAGCCCCAGCTGAGCCAGTTTGTGAGTGAGCTGCTGGGGGGGATGATGGTGTTGAATGCTGAACTGAAGTCAATGAACAGCATCCTGACATATGAGTCCTTATTCTCCAGGTGGGTGAGTGCGGAGTGAAGAGCAGTTGAGCTGGCGTCCTCTGTTGAACGGTTGGACCAAGCAAACTGAAATGGGTCCAGGGAGGGGGGCAGGACAGACTTGATGTGCCACATGACTAGCCGTTCGAAGCTCTTCATGATGATGGGGGTCAGAGCAACCGGACGGTAGTCATTAAAGCAGGAGGGAGATGGCTTTTTTGGGACGGGTATGATGGTGGTCGCTTTGAAACATGGGGGGATGACGTGGGGATGACAGCCTGATTCAGGGAGATGTTGAAGATGTCTGTGAAGACATCAGCCAGTTCCCCCGCACAGTCTCTCAGCACCCGACCGGGGATGTTGTCTGGTCCTGGGGCTTTTCGAGCATTGATCCTGCTGAGGGATCTCCTCACGCTGTCTGAAGACAGCGACAACACCTGGTCACCAGGAGAGGGTGGAGTTTTCTGGGCCGTCGAGCTGTTCACTGCCTCAAAGCGAGCGTAGAAGGAGTTCAGATCGTTCAGCAGGGAGATGAAGCTGTCACATGTCTGTGGGGGAGGTTTGTTGTCAGTGATGTCGAAGTCCACGCCACAGGCTCTGGGTGTCTCTGCTGTCGCTGAAGTGATGGGCGATCCTCCTGGAATATTGTCTCTTGGCTTCTCTGATGCCGCGGGACAGGTTGGCCCTAGCTGTCCTCAAGGCCACCTCGTCTCCAGCTCTGAAGGCAGCATTACGGACCTTCAGGAGTCTGTAGACTTCTCCTGTTAGCCACGACTTCTGATTTGCCCGGACTGTGATGGTCTTATTCACTGTGACATCATCAGCAAACTTGGCGATGTAGGCAGTGACAGTCTCTGAGTACTCCTGGAGGTCTGTGGTGTTGTTGCTTGTTGCAGCCTGCTTGAACATGTTCCAGTCTGTGGAGCTGAAACAGTCCTGAAGAGCTTCTGAGGACCCTTCTGGCCACACCCGTATGCTTTTCCTAACTGGTCTGGCCACTTTCCCTAGGGGTCTGTGTGCAGGCATTAGCATCACAGTGATGTGGTCTGAAGATCCAAGGTGGGGGAAGGGGAGGGCTTTGAAGGCTCCTCTCTGTGGGGTGTAAACACAGTCCAGTGTATTGTCTCCACGTGTTGGAAAGTTAATGTGTTGATAAAGTTTTGGGAACACACTTTTGGGGTCTACATGATTAAAATCCCCAGGCAGGATGAGAAATGCATCTGGGTGTGCAGTCTGCTGCTTGCTGATCTGTAGGTGAAGGTCATGCAGTGCCTCCTTCCTGCTGCCATTGTTGGCGCTGGGGGTGAAATATACTGCAACAAGCAGTATTGCTGTATATTCCCTCTGGAAGGTAGAACGGTCGACACTTTATAATCATAAACTCCAGCAGATCTGAGCATTGTGTGGCGACCACAACAGCGTCGCGGCAATAAGAGTTGTTGATGTAAACACACAGACCGCCGCCTCGTTTTTTTCCCCGCGAGCAGTCTGTCCGCTCTGTAGCATGTTAGCTGGTCGAGTTGAATAGCATTTTCCGTGATGCTGTTATTCAGCCACGTTTCGGTGAAAACAAAAACACAGCAGTCCTTAGCCCACCTCCGAGTGGAGCGCAGTAGACGAATGTCGTCCAGCTTGTTGTCCAGAGAGCGAACATTTGCCAGAATGATGGAGGGGATGGCTGGCTTGAACGGGTTAGCCGCTAGCCTAGCTCGAATGCCGCCGCGTTTACCCCTCTTCTGTTTCCTCGCCCGCCGCTTGTGACGCGTCCAGTGTGAGGGAGGTGCAGTCGTGGGGGACGGTGATTGTTCAGGCCTCCGGAGCAGACCCGCGTCCCGCAGTGCGTTGAAGTCCGTGGCGTTTAGCTGCAAATTCGTAGTTTGCTTGATGTCAAGCAGAAACTCATGGTTGTATGTCCGGATAGCTCTCAAACGGAGCGAAGGAAACTTACAAAAACTATAACGTTCCGATTTACAAAAACAAGAAACGCCGTTTTAACTGCAGAGAGAGAAGCCGCTGCGTCCGTACGCGCCGCCATGCACCAATACATTTAACATTTTTAGTCTGAAGAAATAGATAAAAACATTGTGTTGATTTTTATTTTTCTAAATGATCTCTAGTTTATTTATGATGTCATAAAGTGCAGCTGTTTTCCTGCATTACCTGCTGTCTTTATGTCAAATACTAAACACCAACTAAACAACAGGCAGACGTAAAAATACATTTATATGGAAAATAAAGACATGTCATCAAAATGTCTTCAATAGTTAATTAAGAATGACATTATTAGCATTAGCTGAGGAATCTAAAGGCACACGATGATCCAGGTGTTGGGGAACAGGCAGCGCTTGCAGCTCCTCCGCGTGCCCCGTGTCACCTAGCAACCAGAGCCCACACCACCCCTCCCCTTTCGTTCTCACATGCGCAGCCGCGTGTGACAGGAGACGGGAGCGCGCGGCTGCAGGAACGTAGATTCACTATTTCAGGCTGAAAAGTCTGTGATTTAACAGACAATAGGAACTGAATAGAGGTGCAGGTTTTTTTCCAAGCACTGAGCCGCTGTCACCACGTTAAATTTGCGCACCGGACAATTGCCCGTATTGCCTGTGCCTAAAACCGCCACTACCGCGGGCCCCCCCTGGCATCGCTCGGGTGCGCCCCACTATTTGAGAAGCACTGCCATAAGCTCTCTGGGACTCATGGAAAATCATGTCCTGGTAGCCAATTAGCTCAAAGCCCTGCCCCCAAGTAAAATAGGATCAGATCAGCAGTTAAAAACCTGCAAACCAAATTTAAACTGAAAACTAAAAAATAAGTTGAAGATACAAATAAACATTTTACTGTATTAGTTTTAGGTCTAAATTTTTCTTTTTCTTCAAGTTTTTAATTTATGTAATTTTTTCCAATCTTTCAGTGTTTCTTTAAGTTTACAATTTTATTATATTTTTCCAAATTACGATTTTATTTCTTAAATTTTTAATAATTCCTTCAACTTTATAATGTTTGCTTTTAATTTTGACTCAACATTTTTTTTTTCAAATTTAAAATCTGTTTTTTTATTTATTTTAATGTTAATTTGACCCCATACATAACTTCCTGTAGTTTCCTAGATCTATGATCAGTTTACATTTGAATCCTGACAACTCAAAACATTTAACACAAAACAATATTTCTTGTAAGTTTTATTCATAAAATCCATGGAATATTGCTCCAAAAACAAATGAAACTTGTGAGTAATTTGTGCTTTCTCTATTACATTCTTCATGCAAAAAAATTGATGTGAAGACAAAAAACTTAATTTCACTTCCTCTGTCCTCCATCAACAGATGAGACATCAGGGTGTGACTTTAGTTTTCACAAAAACACTGATGTCAGGGTTTTGACTAGTCCTTAACAAAGAAAAGAACCACACAGAAAACGAGAATTTTTGTTAGACTTATGCAGAAGGACAACCCGTCCGTCACAGTGCAAACTGCAACAGAGGAGTCCCGTCTTCCCAGTGTATGGAGACTCTTTTTTATTGAAGGCTGGGAGTTCATTGAATCAGGCAGAACAGGAACATCATATCTCGTATAATCAGCATTTTGCACTTAAGTGTTTTTTTTTAACTAAAAGACAGAACAATTACAGGATTAGAATGATTACAGAAACTTTGCTCTGTTTAAAGAAGTTACTGAAAAATAATTCCTTTTTTTGGCCAAAGAAAATGATTTGAGAAGAGACACATTCCACTGAATCATTATAGGGACAGAACCATATATGTTTCAAGACCCACTCTGATCATCTTTTGATCCATTTTCAAAAAAATCAAAACCAAAAAAACAAAAAACAAAACAAAAAGACCATCATTTTCTACAACATAGTGTGGGACTATTGGCAAGGAACAGCCATGCCCCCCTTCCCCTTCTCGTAACTGAGAGTTCTCTCTTTACATTCTCTCCCACTATACCTTTTTTCTAGCTATGTTAGCTTGTTTCTAAACTTTGTTTAGAATGCCACATTTTTTATTGAAATAGTTGCGATATTAATCAAACCTTTTCTTTAAAAATTAACGTTTAATGTCCAGTAGACTTGGAAAACAGGATTCCCATTAAAACGTGAAATGTTTCGACCTATTGTATGCAAAACCTGGCTTTGAATTAGGAATATTAATAACACATTGTATGACCTAGATTTTTGTTTCAAAAATGAATTTGAGACTTTTTGTTTTTGATAAATGGGGTTTCATCACCAATAATTTCAAAACAGGCTCCAGAACAACAGTGAAGAACCTCACTCCATTTTTTAGATGACTCCCTGGGTGACAAATAAAAGAATGATGCATGACGGCAATATTTTATTCACAGTATTTCACTCGACAAAGACCTGTTCGCAACCGCAACAAGAGCACAAAACAACACATTTAACAATGTCTTCCAGCACAAAGCTGCGTTTCTCATTCATAACACCACAGCTGTTCAGACCCACAAGGACATAAAATTCTTTCTGTCTGACAGTGATGAAGAGCAACGCATTTCACTGTCTTCAGTGAGGTAAGTGACTACAGCAAAGCTACATGCAAAGCAAGAATATCTTTTAGGCTAGTGCTTGCAATGGGCAGTGTTTTTGCAGTCTCTTTCCAACACCAAGTTTGTGTTCTAATGCAGTTGAACTCGATGGGGGCAAAAAATATGCAGACCTTTACCTTTACGCATGAAATGTCAAAGTCATGAGCCAATGTCCAAATCCAGGCCTCGAGGGCCGGCCACCTGCTGGTTTTCCAGAAATCCTGCCTCATCTGCTGTTGATTACCTGGATCAGGTGTGTTTAGCCAATAGGGAGCTTCAATGGAAGGTTCATTGGAAAACATATAGGACACTGGGCCTTGAGACCTGGAATTGGACACCCCTGCCATAGAGGAAATAATGTTCCTCGTTCCTGGGGGTGACAAGTCGTAGCAAACACTTAAACAACACATACAGGTAAGGATGAAGTAGGAGAGACCCAGGCATGCTGTATAGATTATTCTTATTTTCAGCCCACCCAAAACCTGCATACTGGTCAATGGGCCTGGTGGTGCTGTTCAAGTGATAAGTGTGCATCTCTTGACCACTCTTTCCTGCTCCATAGATGCAGCCTGACTGTTAGAAATTAGGAAATTAGACAATCAGAGTGTAATGTGTGGGCATAGTTCTACGGACACTTACGTTTCACCTGCAGCATTTGTGCGCGGTCAATAAGATTCAAGATTTTAAGGGTTTATTTTTATATGCACAGTAAGGAAACGGGTTTCCCTGTACAATTAAATTCTTACTTTGCTATTCACTCTGAATGTCACGTTTAAAGTTAGTTAAAATAGGAAAGACTATTTACAAAATAATTGAAAAAGAGTTAGTAGCCAGTACTGCCACACCATACTAATAACTGGAATGCAGCGTAGGGGCCCCGTACGACAGCAACACCTCATAAGTAGGTGTAACTGGTGTTATCCTTAGAAATTCTTCACAATACACTTACCGAATTCACAATAATAATACATTCCCTTTACATGATGTCCCTCAAGGGAACTGCAAGACACACCTGTGGTCCCTTCAAGATGGAGCTTGAACTGTCTACAGCCTCCATACGGGTTAATCCCCATACTGGTGCATGTGATTAAAGCATCATTCATATAGACAAATATAACAGTTCTAAGTGAGGTCATTTACAGTTCACCAAACAAATAAAAAAATCAAACAAATAAAAACCACACAGACTTGCAGTTTTGGCGTCCTCACTGCTGACCACAAATTGACTGATTATTGATGATTAAGTCCAACCTAAGCAGCGGGACTGGTAGCCTCTGTCAGGTGTGTGCGTGTGTGTGTGTGGAATGATTATACCTGACTATACCTATTTTAATGTACCATTCAATAGATGCAATATATTCACCATCATACATTATTCAGACCTGAATCAGACACTGTCATTCTGCTGAAGGTTCTGCTCCCAAATTTAACAGCTTGGACAGGAATAGCCTAACCAGCACATTGCTGTGATTCAGTGAGCTTTTTTCTACAGGCTCAAAGAGCTGTGTTGTAACTAACTGTCATGAACATCTGCTGACCTTGTTTTATTTGCTTGGACGGTTGATCATTCTCCTCCAAGGTCAAGGTCACCAACAAACAAGGTAGGCTGTTGGTAAATAAAAAAAAATGTGGGTGCACATGACAAAATTTTGTATTATTTTATTTCATATATATATATATAAAATAAAATGATTGTATACTAGCATACTAGTAATTTTTATTTAGAAAATTGGTGTAGGCGAAATTTGTAAGTAAACTTGTTGTAGTATTTATAAAATGTACAAATCAGATGTAATCATATGATTTTATGAAAGAGCCTTAATAATTTCATTACATTTTTTAATTTATTATTTATTAGATCATTTTTTGCTGTATTTTCTAAATTCACCTTCAAATTTTTATTACAAATTTTACTGTGTTATTTTATTCCTTAATTTTTTTTATCCATCCATTTTTTTTTCACTTTTACCTAGTATGTCTAAATGTATTGGTTTAAATTGCAATCACCTTCAACCATAATGTTTTAACACAATGCACTGGGAATGCAGTATTTTGTGCAGCATAATAAAGGTGAATTAAAGAATATTAGGGGGATTTTTGTGGCTGTAATTTTCATTTGATTTTGCCACAGGAAGAATATATTTATGATCAAAACATTTTGAGCAATTAGTTTGCAAATTTCATAAACATTGACTCATTGCTGCATTTTATTCGTCCACTGTCAGCTGTTTTGCTAAGGAAGTACAATGATTATTTTTTGTATTTTTATATTTTGTTTGACACAATGAAAGCACAGTAGTTGTTTGCACCAAAAACTCTTCAAAGAAATTTGCATCACTCACAGATTTGCAGTAAGGTCATGTGCTTTTGTTGATTGTCATCATAAACCATCAATAGTGTGCTGTTGCATAATTGAAACAAGTGTGATAAACCGGAGGCTAAAATCCTATAGGTACAACCATGAATTTTCTTGCTGCAGGATGTATCTCCCTTTCTTTTTTTTTTTTTGATTATTTTGAATGCACATTTTATTTATTTATTTCTGTTTTGTATGAAATGCTTTTGTTTTTAGGATCTGTAAAGACTTTTCTTTTCAGTTTAAAGTGCATTTTATGAGGATTTTCATCTGTAATGCATTATCTTCTGTATCTTTTTGAGTTTTAGTTGTAAATCTTTCTGCACACATTGCAGGAGCAGAAACATTGTTTATGTCCTGAGGGCACAAACAGTCACATTCATGCTCGTAAAAAACAAAAAGACTGGGCGTGCTTGCTACATGGCTTTAATGAAGCAATTCTTGTAAAATTCACAAAAAAGAGGAGTGGGAGGCAACGATGCTTGATGTTATCTTCCACTGCTGTGAAGCTGCTTTTGCCTGAAGTGGAAATGTTGTCATGTCCTTACAGTGCTGAGATTTTTAAGCTTCGTGTCTGTTATATAATTTTTATGCACTTTCAGGTAAAATATGTGGATGCGCAGAAGCTAATTTTCTGTTTTTGTTTTGTCCCATCGTTGAAGAAAGAACGATGGTCTCTCCGAGTCCGAGGCATGGTTGCTAAGGTAAAAGTAAACACAGGTACAGTCAACTGAAAAGGAACATACCCTTCTTTTGGCCATAGTTTTTATTCCCATGAGATTACACACAAAACAAATGATATTCCAGGAATGAGAGATGAATTTTTTCTAAAAACATTGCACCGAATTAGAAGTGTCATACACAGTAAGATGCTTACAGGTCACAGTGACAAAAACTAAAACAAAACAAAACAGAATGTGCATAACTTTTCAGAAAAAAAGTTTACATTGAATTGGGAGAAGTAACTTCACATATCAGTAATCTCATTTTCTTTCACAAATAAATAACTTATATTGAGTACATTATCTGATAAGATATTGTAGAAACTTTAAAACTTGCATGCCTAGAAATACCCTGTACTTGTTACAGTAATAAACTGGCTTGATGAAGTGGGGAATAAGGCTTTAGTCATGCATGCAAGCTTCATGTTTTTCTAAAGAGAGAGAAAAAAGGTCATGTTTCAGTCATGGCTTTTATAGATAAAGTTTCAACCCGGCTAAGGCTGTCAAACACAGCTTTATATATATATATATATATATTTTTTAAACGAAACAAAGCAGAGAGGCTGGCTAAGCTAACAGTGGTCAATTTTGTGGTTGTAAAATGATGTCAACACTTGTAGGTTTTGCATCTGGCAACAAATATGGTGCATCTATGGTACAAGAAAGAAAAGCTGCAGTAGGATCTTGTGCTTTTGATATATCAGTTTTTCCTTCAGTAAAAAAAGATGTATGACTGCTTTTAAAATTTGAGCATGTAGTATAAAAAACTGGAATTAAGTTTTACACACTTGCATAAATGTCTTATGTCCTCAAAAGTTGTTATTTTAGGTGCTCAAAACAGCGAATATATGAACACACTTTTTATTTTTTTATTTGTGAGTATCTACAGTCAAAAACTCAAGTTAAAACCTTCTATCTAAACTCATTTGTTCTTGTCAGTAGCCAATCAGCTACAGTTTTGTAGAAATTTGAGCACCTGCACATTGCAGCTTAAAATGTTTCTAAATTCCATTTTTACTTATGAATTAATCATTTCCAAATAATTCTCACATTATTTTGTTTAATATTTATTTAATGAGACCTCAGTGGGGATTCTTTCTGTTAGAACAACAAACCTTTTTTTAATTGGAGGTATTTTTTTTTGCCCCATGTTTTAAAATGCAGCCTATAATATGAACTCAAATGTTAGGGGGGAAAAATGTGTTTCAATAGAAAAGAACAACCGTACACTATGACAAGATGAAGGATTCTTTTCTGGCATCTCTTGAAAAGCTGTAAAAAATTTGTAGGTCCAAAATTCCTATTCAGCCACTCCCTTTGTCTAAAACCTATCTTTTCAATTTTTATTTTTGTAACTATGCTAAAAATGATTCTAAAACTCTACATTAAACGTACTGAACTTGTTTTTTGTAAAAAGAAACAGGAAATGCTATCACTTGCCATTCTGTACAATGACAAAAAAAATGTAAGCAAAAATATTCTAAAACTCTAAACAGGAACATCCCTTTGCTTTGCACGGAAGTTTCTTTAATGTCAACCAAGGATCAGATTTTTTTTTCTTTTTGTCTGCAGGCACAGTAGGTCTGATTGTGAAGATAAATGTGCAAAAAGTTTGACACCATCTTATAGCTGTTTGAAAAGAATACAAATAAAATTAGGTCATTTTACAATTTTAATTTATGTCAACTAAAAAAAGAATTAAGGATTGTTTTCTGTAAAATATTGTAGCTATCCTTACACCACAAGATCTACTCCATGACATCTGGTTGATGGACAACTTTATATGGTTTTGTTAACTGCAGCCATGGTGTTGTGATTTAATGATAACATGACATTAGAAAGTAATCCCATTGGTGTAACATTTTGGAATCTGATTGGCAACCAAGAGAAGGCATGCCAATAGGCTGCTGACAGGAGAAAGGTTGATCATTTCAGACAGAAGTCAAAGATTGTAACTCTAGTTTGTTTCTGTAGATCTCCACTTGTGCACTTGTAGAAAACATCACCTGTCCATGTGTATGTGCTGCTTAAAGGGCTTCAAATGATTTTTTTAAGACAAAAACATTTTTGGAATCGAGTGAATATTTTTTACTCATGCTCCAATATGTTTAAAGCCATAAACACAAGGACAAATAGGTTTTGAAAGAGCAAACAATAATACTGTACTTCCAAATTCTCCATCAATACAAAGGTTTCATTTAATGATTCAAAACTTACAGATGTAGACATCACAGTACAGCCCTAAAAATAATTGTGAAAAGAATACGACTCCATATTTAGAGACTTGGATAAAACAATTAGGATGTTATCCTAGAAAAGGAACAAACTCTTTTTGAAAAAAAAACTTCTTAAAGTGCACCTTGTTTTCCCAAATTTGGGGAAAAAAAGAAATCATGTCATTTTTTTGAATATTTAAAAATAAAGTAAAACAAACCCTTAAAATGCAAGATCCACTTTGTTCTGTTGCTGAAGCATTTCAAATATTCATAGCATAGTTTCTAAAAATGAGAAACAGTTTTTACTGTAGCTTAGAATAAACATTTCATACTTGAAACTACTTTGAAAGTCACTTTAAACTAAGCCTGACATGCATCAGCCAGTCGCAGGAGTTTGATGGGTCACTGTGGAATACTGTCACAGTTAAGTGTGCTTTATGTCGGAGCCTTTGATGCAATGTATCTGTGAATGCATTGGAGACAAGGGCAGGATCTCTATTCAGTCAAAAGGTTTTTAAAATAGACAAGTAGCAGAAAAAATAAAACATTTTCCAAATATTTCCTGTTATTGAAACCCTGAAGATGCATATAAAACGAGATGCTAAGATTTGAATTTGTCGTTTTGTGCAGGGGGTCAGGACTCATTGGCAAACATTTAAACACAAGATTTAGGACAATCTGTTTGAGAATAAATAACTGAATGCACATTAAAACTGGTCGAGAAGAGGGGTCAACAGCTTTTGTGTTGGTGTATGATTTATTCTGTGAAAAAAAAGGTTCAGCTGTTCTTTTGGTGATGAGTGATAACTATTCTCTTACCTACTTTAATAACTAGAAAAACTATGCAGGGTGAAGCTTGTGACTGTGATTGGGTGTAGCGCACAAGATATTTTAGCTTCTGAAAGAGAGTATCAGTTGGAGGGTCCAGACTGACCCACTCTAGAATGGGAATATTCATAGAGCCACAGTGTGCCGTTATGGCTTCCAGTTTCAAGTCAAAGTTATTTATTACAGCTTAAACGGATGAGTCATAGCAGTAGACGGTCTTTAGAACTATAAAGAGACAATCAGACCATTCGTTTTTAGATGTAAGTATAGACATTGCACGTGTCTCTGTATGTGTTCTTCCTTCACTACAAACCCATCTAGGCTATAGGTTAAATAAACAAGAAGGTATTGCAATAATTTGGTGCTAGAGAAAACTGCTTTTGTCTACAAAAAACGCAATGGAAAAAGGTGACCATTGATTAAGTCAAGCAGTATATTTTCCAGCCTAATCTGTTTTTTTGGCTGCTGATGTCCTTCAGCCAGGCAGACTATCAGGAACAGGTAGCTCTGCCAAAGCGGCATTTGAGCCATTGTTCTCTCCCATGTTACTCCATAAATCCACGTCCTCCCTGTCTTCCTCCTGGTTTTGCAGATCCTGTGTTGACGGCGGGTCTAGAGAGTCCAAAGTTTTCCCTTTGGGTTCAGGGCTAAGGAGTGGCAACTGTGGCAAAAGTGGCTCGTCCCGAAGCTTTGTGGCCAGCTCCTTGGCGCTGCAAGTGGGTGTGTTGGTCTCATAGACATCGTGGAAGTTGTTGTAGTCTACCTCATAAAAGCCTTTCTCCAATGACAAAACGGGCGTAAAGCGGTAGCCCCATAGGACCTCAGTGTCCAGGTAGGAGCTTCTAGCCTGACAAGTCATTCCTGGCACAGACATAGACAAGCAGATGTGATCCCATTCACACGTACACACATACACATAAACACGTTTTCAGAAAGTTCCACACACGCAGATGACAAAGGGACAAGCATAAACAGAGACACACAAAGACAAAGGTGAGAAAGAGGAAGAGCAGTTATGGTTAATAATCCATGCATTTGTAGAACCCACAAAAACCACACCAATTTTTTTTTTTTTCTAACCAATAACTGCTTTGCTGACATAATAGCTGCTACACTAACATAAACAACTACTTTTTATCATGTTAGCAGACAAATCTGAAGATGAAAAATGGATTTATCATTCTGATCCTGCTCCTACACTCACCTTGGACCCTTTAACACCGGAGATGTCGCCGGTGACACCACCCTAATAACACATACTCTTCAACCATTTTCATGTTCAAAGTGAATCAGCTAATTCTGACGTGGAGGAAAGGGGCTTTTCATATCGGCTTTTGCACTGATGCAACACATTGCTTACGCAAAGTGTTGCATCAGCAGAAACCGCTTTTCTCTGTCACAGAATCAGCACATTTACGTTGATTGCTTAAACACTACTGTGAAGCTTCAGAATTAGCTGGAATTATGATAATTTCGTGAACGTGAAGAGTTGTAGTAATTGAAAGACTGTCAACAGTCAGGCTAAAGCTCAGGTGTTTAAACGATTAAACTAACAAGACATGGTCTGATGTAAATGTCCTTTAAATATAATGTCATTACTAAAAATGTTGAGCATCACAAAAATGTGTTTTAAAATGTTGACTTTTTTGTCAAAACCAATAAGAGTGATACTAATCAAAGAATCAAAAAAACATTATTTCTGATGATAAAGCTGCTTTTACACATATGTTTTTCTTGATCTATTATCAAAAGCTATGGTGGGACATTGCGATTTTGATGTAGATATTTAAGCTTAACACCTGTCTAATAAAGGTGAGTTTTGTCTAAAAATAAGCAGTTTTTTTTGGACCATGTGTTTTTCTTATATCACTAGTATCAAACTCCAGGCCTCGAGGGCTAAAACCCTGTAGGTCTTTTAGACATACAGCCCTACTTGCTGCTGATTACCTGGATCCGGTGTGTTTTGCCAATGCAAAACTACAATGGTAGGTTAGTTGGAAAATATTCAAGATTCAAGAGAAAATATATAGGACACTGGCCCATAAGGTCTGGAGTTTGACATGTGTGGTTTAGGACACACCAACTTTGGTTGGACAATAAGTAAACATAATTTTTTTTTATATATTAAACATATTTCTTATGAAATGTTACATTTTATTAATTTTTGACAAGCACTGACTGGCTTTGAGTTTCTAGAGTGACTTTCTTTTGCTCAGGGCAGATGTATAGATGCAATGTGATATTTTTACAAACAAACATTTAGATCCAGGAGCACTGATTGTAGAGACTGGTCTTAGAGAAATTCTATAAAGAAAGTAGCACTTTACTGTGCAATAAAATGTTATGTCAAAGGAGAAAGACCAGAGTGTTTTGAGGTTGACATCAAAGGCCAGAGTAATGCAGAAAACCACTTATTATAACCAAGGCTGAATCTAAACGCACAGCCTGAACCTTGTTGTAGATGGATCACAGCAAATTATCATCCAGTGTAATTCCTGTCAGCTAGGAAGGAGAAATTGAGCCAACCATTGACTGACAAAAACAAAAAAAGCAAAGTACTCCAGAGAAGCCCTGTTCTTTAGACTTTGGATTTCTTTGGGGAAGTTTAGAGGGGGGGGAGTGGTGATAAACAAAGTGTCGATACATCCTGCTCTTTTGATTATTAACTAGTATGCAAGGCCAGACTAATGTCACAGTTCTGATGCTTGGCTTTTTTCCCCTATTTGGAACATCAGCAGTGTCATGAGCAGGTCTAATATGACATTTAAACAATTTCCTGCAAGCAATACCAAAACAACCAAAAGATCATTTCTACAGAAACGGCAATTGCTGTAGATTTACCATGTTCAAACAATTTGGACTTCCATGTCTACATGCATCAAGATTGGTCACAAGTGGAATGTATTTCGGACAGCTTGGGCTAACCATTTCCTTCCAGAGGTTTCTGAAGTTTAGACTGTTCAGTGCTTGGGGAAATACCATAAAAACAAAGGGTATGGCTTAAAGCATTTAGATCCCACAAAACATGTTTCAGGACAAAATAAACCACATCCAACAATGCCTGTTTCTTTTCTTTGTGAACAAAAAAGACTTGCCTATTTATAGCCACAGGATAAATAAAGACAACTATGCTGTTGTCACACTGGTTTGTGCTGATTGTATCAGAATGTTCAGGAGTCAAATATAGGCTGTCTTTACATAACTTTCTGCACAACTTTCTGCATCAATTCACCTTTAAATAACAATTTTTAAAGAAATAAAAAAACAGTTTTTATGTTACATTAATGAGTGCTTTGAATTAAAAAAAGACACAAAAACAGGACTTTAAATTTATCATAGTTAAAGTTAATTTACATAAAACCTTTCTTAATTAAAGATCAAAAATATTTGCTGTGCAAAAAAATCTTTCCAGAATAATCTTTTCTTCTGCACACAAATACCAAAAACTTTTTAAGTTCATTACAGAGCATTCTGCACGTGAGACCTTTCCCATGTTTTTTGTGTTTTTTCTCAAGCATGTTTAGTATGTCAGGATTTTACTGCACCTGCACTTAGCATTGTTTTCATTTAACAAGCGTTTTCCATTATCTCAACGTTTCCTTTCTGTCAACCATCACCCACTTTTATACCTGAACTTTAAATTCACTTGTGAGTCAAAGCAATGTTGTCACTAACTTGGCTGGAACAGTGAGGGCTACACAAAGAAGGAGATTACAGTCTATTTATCCAACTTAGCATTTTTGTTAGCAATAAATCATCATATAAAAAGTTGTTGTTTTTTTTAAATAATGTATCTCATTCTGATATTAAAAACACTTAATCAGTGGTTGCAAATCAGGAATTGGATAATGAAATTCTGCAAATGTATATATCAGTTCATCAAAATAAGTAACATTGATCTTTTTCTTTTAACTTGAGTTTTGAGTTGTTTTTGTAATTACAGTGAATGAAGATCATTCAGTGTACATAAATGTTGTATCACTATTCATAAATGATACTTAGAAAATCTAATAAAGTAAACTGCTGTGTATAAAATGCGATGACAGATTTAAAAATATGATTAATCTGGCTTGTAAAGACAACCTTTTAGACATATGTTTTGGACTTAAGCTGGTCTAGATAAGGTAAAGTCCAATCAAATAGGTAGAATTCCTTCATGAGGACAATTTTAAGGCAACCCCAGCAGACATCTGTTTACACAACAAAAAAACACTGGGATTCTCAGAAAAGGTACTAGGTCTTATTTTGTGTATAAATACTTTTTCAGTAAAAAAAAAAAAAAGTACTAGGGGTAAAAGCTTATACCCACCATCCTCCATTCAAAAGTGTTTAATGGTGAAAACAAAGTTTGTTGAGGACAACAACAAAGAACATTGCTGGACACTTGGTGCAACTTAAGGAGGGACAATATTACAACATACTACAGCCTAATCTAATGTTTTGTGAACAAAAAATACTGTTTGTATAAAAAAGGACCTCAATTGTGATTAAATGTATATGTTTGTAATTGTCAGATTTTATCCCACAATAAATTGAACACACTTTTTTGAGGCATTCATAAAAGGAAAAAATAAAAATGTTTCTTTTAAATGCTGCATCAGATCTGGATTGTAGCATTAGAGCTGTGGGCAGCGTGATGCTCAAAATGGCAGTATTCTTTGTTATCTGAACTTGCATGTGAAAACGTTTGAGGTTGAAGAGAGAGCGAACGCAGCAAAGGAAAGATATTGTGAGAAACTCATTTTTTTGTCTTCAACTGCACATTTTGTTTTCCATAATATAATTCAATACAGTTTTGTGTACCGACCTTAAAACCAGACTGCCAATTTGAGATGGAAGACTGAATTCAATAGATTTGAAGTTACATGTCTAATTCACTTTGTCTTCATCTGCTGCATTTCTAGTTTATGAGAATACAAATGTGCAAAAGTACAAATGCTGTTATTGAGTTTGTTTCTGATTAAGCTCATAAAAGTCTTAGCCTGATAGCAAAACTAGTTTTTATAAGCCCCATAATATTCCAACCCAGAACATTTGGTCAACCTAAAACTTTCGCAATTTTGGTAGTTTAGTTGTAATTACCAAAATTATTAATTTGAAAATGAAAATAAATCTAATTTAAAAAAATGAACAAAAATGTAAAAACCATTAAAATTGTTGCAGTAGCATTGTAGGCTTATCCTACAGGACATTAGAATGTGCATAGCTTACATTGGTTAATGCAAGTTTGACATATAGAAAAAATGAAAGCGATTTTCATTCACGCTGTGCATGGGACACCTTTGAACTATATGTTACCATATTAGTAACAAAATTAGAAATGAGAAGAAATGCAGCGTAACAGAACTGAGGTTGCAACTTCTTTCACCCTTTTCTTCCTCTTATGTACAGTAGTAACTATGGTTTTGTGCACCAGCACTGTGACGTCCAGTAGCACAGTATAGTGCTCTATAATGATCTATGTTGTACAAGTAATTTTCAAATTGTAATACATTACATATTACTTGCTACTGTTAAGAAAAAAGTAATCCAATACATCACAATATTATTCTTTGTGTAATCTTGACTCTTGTATTACTGATAACTTACTGTTTTTCAAAAAGGAAGGACAATCTTACGTGACAAGTATGCTACAAAGTAGGTTATGGCAATATAGCGTAGCAGTTTGTGCATTTTTTTGCATAAGTGACAGCACATGAAGCACAGAAAGACTAACCATCAAATTTAATCAAAAAAGGAATTGTAGGCTGTTCACTTTTATGAAGACAAATCAGAGAACCAATTGAAAAACTAGGGAATGTGTGCCTCAGAAAGAATAGTCTGTTGCAATTTACTGAACACATCGTGTGTGGCTTATGTGACAAAAATGATGCTAATGCCTTGCGCTACTACATTTACAGCAAAGATTAATATGTTGTTGTTTAGTATATTCTGTTTGAAATGAGTTACTCCCAACACTGATGATGGTCCATGTTTTCACTTGAGTTTCTCAATAACTGTGGGAGGAAGTTTGCATGACTGACCTAAATGTTAAGTAAAAATAAACACAGCTATGTTATGTCTCTGCAATATACAAAATATATAAAGCAGCATACAACTCCAAGTCTGTAGGTTTATTTTTTTTCCTTGTATTGATTTTTCAAAATGTACACACTGCTGCCTCGATGTTACTTAACAAGTACTTCCTAAAAAGGTGTTTCAGTGATCAATAAGTTACAGCTTCATCAAAACATTTGTTATAAACTGTATGAACTGTTCAGCCTAATAATGGAAAGATCTCATGAAAATCACCATCTTTGAAAATTGGATTTGTAAAGGCGGCTTCTTTTAGAAACCCAAATCAATAATGCACAAAGTGCTGAGAGGTGGTATTGGTGGGAACAAAACCACATCCTACCACCACTCTAACCTGCTCATTTGCTTAGCATTATGCCGCAAATAGACCACTTAGTGAGGACTATTAGTCATCCTTCAGTGTTTTTCAGGATCCCTTAAAGGAGATAGATCCCTGTCACTCCCAGCTTGTCTTTGATGGACGTTAAATTCTTCTTTCCACAGAGCCAAACAGTCATTCAGTCCGGTTTTTACACCTGTAGTTCTAATGTATTTTCCTCAACATAGCTGTAATGTGTGATTACAATTTTATTTATTTATTTTGTCTAAAAGTTCATTGTTGAGCTTTACTAAGTTTATTTGGATGGAAAGGCAAAGTCATTTTGTAAATTTTAATTTAGAAAAAAAAAAAAAGCTGATTTGCTTAGCCTGTGGCATGTTGGTGACCTGTACCGCTGGAACCCTGCCAACAGTAGCCGGGATAGGCTCCAGCAACTCTAAAAGGGCCTCAACAGGTTAGACGATGTATGACAAGGGAAACACATACCTAATACTTGATTAGCATTATTGCTTTTTTATTTGAATAGGTCATTTATTGTCTTCAGTGCAATAAAAGGTTATGTGCAATACACGTATGTAAGTTGTAAAAGTTATTTATCCATAGTTCCGCATATTTTCTATTATCTATTTTATTCTAATATGTATGTCACTTTATTTTATTTTCCTCAGACAGCTGGAGAGCACCAGAAGTTTCATTGTAACAAGCCTCTTGTGTACAATGGTATTAAAGAATTCTGATTCTGATTATTTACTCTTATGAAATATTCGCTCAATGTCGTTGGTTTGTTGATGTTAGCACTTTGATGCATTAGACAAAATTGTTCATTGTTTTATACAGATAAGTTACCAAAAAACCACAAATGAACCACCATCTAAATTGATAGATTTTTTTTCTGGATCAGTCCCAGTTTGTTGATACCTGCTGTATCAAAAAGGTCATTCATTTTAAAAGCCTCCTCCTGTGGTGACCATGGTTACGGGAAAACAATGAAATCATTTAATCACTGATCATTTTTAATCACAGTGTTGTTAATCACCTCTGGCAAAAGTACCTAACAAACCTTATACAAAAACAGATGGGTGTTTCTTAAATTTAAAAGTAAAACCTGTTCGTTTAATATGCCTGTAAATGGGAGAAACATTCTGATCGGTCACCTTCATCTCCCAAGAGAAAGGACAAGCAAATGATTCATGATGTCACTGCCGCATCCTATGAAACAAACAGTGGTGCCTCAGTGTAGTACACAGCAATGTGTATAGGCATCATAGCAACCTCTTGTATTATTTAAACAAAAAGAAAAGGGGAAGTACTTCTACACAGTTTCTCATTAACACCTGGAAGGCTCTTACACAAGGGAACCACAATGAGGCCAATGAGTTGAAAATTAAAGCCAGATTTAAGAAGAAGATTGCTCATTTAAAATATTAGACAAACCTAAATAGCTCTTTTTTATTTTGTGACCCTTGAACAGACGGCCACATTATAAAGAAAAAAAAAAAGAGATGAAAAATCAAGCGCTAAACCTTAAAGTCATGAAAAAAAAAAATGCTGCATTTTAACTTGTAGGAATCAGTTAAAGTTGTCTGTTGCAAATAATCTTACGAATAGGTCATTAAAGTTGGAAATGCTTTGGACCCAATTTATCACCCAATTAATTCATCACATATTGTGCTAAATATGAGAACACATCACAGTAAAATTGTTTTATACTACTTTGGTGGCCTTTAGGCCTGAAAAAAGACACAAACTCAGTGGAACTTTACAGAAACACCCAGTCATGTGTGCCTCGTAAATGTAACCAGCCTGGAGCTTGGCCTCAATACCTACAACAGAAGCTTGTGGTGTGGGTAGCTAAACTTCATCCATTTGGAACAAAACAAATCAATGACATAACCTTGAAGTAGCAACAATGGGGATGTGGGCCAATGTGAGTACTAAGAAACGAGAGGGTGCTTGCAAATTAAGGGGGAATGATTGATATGAACAAATAATTTACAAACACGGGCCCCATGTTGTGCTGCGGTAATGGTAATGAAGTAAGTATTTCTCCTGAAGTGCCTTAGTGGTTCTAGAATTACTGAAGTTTAAATTATGATAAAAGTTTTTCTGTCTTTTTTTTTTTTTTGGTTAACCCTCTAACACCAGAGCTTTAGCTCCAGTTTTTACATTCTTTTAAGTAACTTAATTCCTATACCGATAATGCCATTAACGTAATTCCAACGGATTCTGAAGTGGAGAAAACCAGCCTTATGCTGTTGTGCACCATTTTACCGTGGTCGAGTGCTTGAGCAATCACCGCAAATCAACGGATTCTGTGGCGGAGAAAAGCAGCTTTGCGCTATCACCCAACATTTAGTAATGTGTTCCATAACGGCACAAAGCTTACATAAAAAGATTCTTTTCTACTTTAGAATCCACTGATTTACAATGATTGCATAAACAGTTGAAGAGTTATAGTATGTCAATGAGTGTGAGTTATTTAGGTGGCGCCGGCGACATCTCCGGTGTTAAAGGGTTAATGTAAGTTGCTCCTACCTTTAGCTTCCCCATCTATTTATCCATCTTCTAATTGATTTTGCTAAAAACAATTTTTGTGTTTACTCATTGTCCTTTTATATGTTATTCATATTTTTCCATTGTATTTTTGATTCATTTTCAACCTTTCCTTTACCCCGACCCCCACCTCCCCTTCATACCTGTGGCCTCCACCATGCCCTCAAGGATAACCACAATCTCGAACTCCTCCTTCTCGATTTGAGCCATTGACATTTCCCAGAAGGGGCTCTTCGCATTAATCTCATGAGTGATGATCAGCGGTGACACCAAGAACAGTCGATCATCCCCAGTGTCAAAGCCAATGTTGATGTCAGTCTGGTTGAGCGGGATGAATTCCCCCTCTTTGGTCTGCTGCGAGCGGATCAGCTTCGCTCGAATTGATGCCTCCACAATGTGAGAGTTCCTCAGGTCTCCCACTCGAAACATCAGGCACATCTTGTTATCTCGCACCGAAATGACAGCATTGTGTGAGAACATCAAAGTCTCTGCGCGGTTCTTTGGCTGTGAGATCTTGACAAACATGCAGCCAACCATCATGGCGTTAACAATGGAACCCAAGATAGCTTGCACTAAGAGCAGTATAATACCTTCAGGGCATTTTTCCGTGATGACACGATAACCATACCCAATGGTGGTCTCCGTCTCAATAGAGAAGAGGAAAGCTGAGACAAAGCTGTTGAGGTTCTCCACACAGGGGGTCCAGCCCTCCTCATCACCATGCACCAGATCTCCACGGATGAGTGCAATCAGCCACCACAAAAACCCAAAGAACAGCCAGTTGACTATATAGACCAGTGTGAAAATTAAGAAACTAAAACGCCATCGTAGGTCCACCAGCGTAGTGAACAAGTCACTGAGGTAACGGTAGGTCTCCTGCACGTTTCCATGATGTACATTGCACTTGCCATCCTTCTGCACGTACCGCTGTCTTGGCTTCTTTACAGGATCAGAAATCAAGTGGGTTCGATCAGTTGATATCTGAGCCTCTCTTAGATGTTTGGGGAGCTTCTTCACCTACGAAGACGACAGAAAAAAAAAATCTGTTAAAAAAGAAAAAAAAATATGCACCAATAAAACGAAAAGAAAGACTCAGAAAGTGTTTATTTTTATCAGCGCATTTTTTCTCAAGAGCAATCATATGCAAATTAGATTCTCAACACAGCTGTTGAGAATCACACTAAAAGATGAATTTGCATGCAAATTGTTAGTGTTTTAATTCCGGTGTTTTACCCTCTTACAAAGAAACAAATCAAGAGGAATGAAAAAGTCCCTTCCACAGGCGGCTTGACATTGGCATTGCAGTGTCAGTCTATGCACATATTCAACAAAGCGAAAAAGAAACTGAGAAAGGACACAACAAGAACACAAGGACATCCAGGTCTTTGTCCACGTTGGCCAGGCTCCAGTGAGGCGATAAGGCTCCACAGCTGTGTCCTGTCTCCTTCCCTGTCCTCTGTGTTTTCTCCTCTTGCACATTACAGGACACTGGAAACTTATCATTGACCTTTTCATAGTACATTTTTTGCTATTCTTGTAAGGAGACCGATAGAGAATAAAACTCATCAGCTGACATCCCCACTATCAAATTTTCTTTATTTTTGCACCAAGTACTAAAATATTTCTAAGAAAAGCAATCCAAACATCATTCTACTGTTCTTGCAGTGACAGCTTCTCTGTGTTGTGATGAATATGATTACTGCTGGAACTTTGCATATAATAATAGAAACTATGATATGTTTGAAGTTTCTTTGACTGGAAAGGCTGTCTGTAAAAAATTCTGACACAGAACTTTTTGTTAAAAGTAGTTTCACTGAGATGTCAGAAGCAGTTTTACCTCTGTTCTGCTCTCGGTAATGCAAATGTTGTTAGTACTGCAAGCACATTAGTTATTTCTTACAAATTGCCATGCATCAAAAGACCTATAAATAGTTATGTAAAAATGAATTCTTATTAATGGCACTGGCCTTTATTTCATTTAGGGCTTTTTATTATGCACTTTTTTTGTACATGCTTTGCTATACTATGATGCAGTTGATACTTTTTAGAGGAGAAGCTGATGTCAGAACAACAAAACCTGCATTCCCACCATCTCCATAACTTCATCTGCACTTTTTTCTGTTTAAAAAATGTGACTTTTCAGACAAAAGCATTAAGTTCATTCTTTAATAATCATTAACTGGCCATTAACTGACCCAAAAGGCAGGCCTTACCATAATACCTATTCTTTTATTCGTGGAAAGTGGTTGTGTGTGTTGTAAAAAACAATCTTGGTGAGCTCACATTATTGGGTTGTTGGCCTGAAGTGAATTTTATTTTTTTTACTCACATAATTGAAGGTCTGTCAGAACCTTAGAACACATCCAACAAGTAAAACCTGGTATGACAAAAAAGGAGTCTTGTTTTGCTTGCATGTGAAATGTGGCAAAACCTGTGTAAGCCCAGAAAGACTATCCAACAAACAAAAGATAGCAAGTAAATCAAATGAAAGTAAATGTTCTAACTCAGTGTTCTTCAACCTTATTCAGGCCGCGGACTAGTTTAATGTCAGAAAATATTTTCATAGACAGGTCTGAACGGGACCGAAGTTGGCGTTTGTCATTTACGTGCAATATCTATTAGCTTACGGTTGCCTGAAAAAAATCAATTTTTTTTCACATTAAAATGCTACTACAAGAGATTTTGTTTAAAAATAAAACATTTGTAAATGAAGAAAAATTGTTTATTTGCAGAAGTTGTTTCCGATTAGTAAAAAATGAAATAGAAGTGACATTGCTGTTTGTTTGTTTGTTTGTTTGTTTTTTTTTCATAGAATGCCATTATATCATTGACAACTGAACCTAGGTTCAGATGCTTTTTGCTTTTACATCAATCCTGATTCAAAGAGTACTTCTTTTTATGACAGGAACATTTTCTGTTCCAGTTTCCTTACAGCTGCCTGCCTAATTCACCCCTAATTTCCCTTTTACAAGTTTCCTAAGATCAGAAACATCTTCAGGTTGGCAACTTTATTAGATTGAATCTTCATTCCCTGTGAAATGTTGGTTTAAACTTAAACTTTGTGAGAAAGATGTCAAAGTTGATGCTAACAACCTGATGCCTACTTTAGCTGAAATCAAGTTTTAAGGTGTGATGGATAAAGAAAGCAAAAATAAAATGACACAACAGTCAGAAAACTGGTATTTTGTGGATATAAGATGATAAACATGAATCAAACATGTCTGCAACCTTATAATCTGGGTGTGTGAAACATTTGAGACTCAGTTGCCGCCTATCAGGCAGAGTGGCTTCTGGTACCTTAGAACAACTTTCTCAATAAATCCATACGTCGAGGAAAACTCATGGTTTTGTCTGTAAATTCAGGGCCTTGTGAAAGTATTCTGCCCCCTCGAACTTTTCAACCTTTTGCCACATTTCAGGCTGCAAACATAAAGGTATAAAACTGTAACTTTTTGTGACGAATCAACAACAACTGGGACACAATCATGAAGTAGAGCGAAATGTATTTGATATTTTAAACTAACAAATAAAAATCTGAAATATTGGACGTGCAAAATGATTCAGCCCCTTTACTTTCAGTGCAGCAAACTCTCTCCAGATGTTCAGTGAGGATCTCTGAATGATCCAATGTTGACCTTTATGGAAGAGTGGAAAGAAGAAAACCATTTCTTAAAGATATTGATAAAAAGTGTTGGTTAAAGTTTACCACAAGCCACCTGGGAGACACACCAAACATGTGGAAGAAGGTACTCTGGTCAGATGAAACCGAAATCAAAGCTTTTGACAATAATGTAAAGCGTTATGTTCTGTGTAAAAGCAACACAGCTCATCACCCTGAGCACACCATCCCCACTGTCAAACATGGTGGTGGTAGCATCAGCGTTTGGGTCTGCTTTTCTTCAGCGGGGACAGGGAGGATGCTAGAATTGATGGGACGACTGAGGGAGCCAAATAGAGGATTATTCTGGAAGAAAACCGAATGGAGTCTGCCAAAGACCTGAGACTGGGACGGAGATTTGTCTTCCAACAACACAATCCAAAACATAAAGCAAAATCTACAATGGACTGGTTCAAAAATAAACATATTCAGGTGTTGGAATGGTCAATTCAAAGTCTAGACCTGAATACATTCAAGAATCTGTGGAAAGAACTGAAAACTGTTGTTCACAAACGCTCTCCCTCCGACCTCACTGAGCTTCAGCTGTTTTGTAAAATTTCAGTCTCTCGAATTTCAAAACTGATAGAGACATACCCCAAGACACTTAGAGCTATAATCATAGCAAAAGGTGGCGCTACAAAGTATTAACTTAGGGGAACTGAATAATCTTTTTACGATTTTTACGAATTAAAAAAGTTTGAAATATCCAATCAATTTTGTTCCACCATGATTGTGTCCCTCTTGTTGTTGATTCTTCACTAATTAAATGTAGTTCCACTTCCTGATTGTGTCCCACTTGTTGTTGATTTTTCACAAAAAAATTACAGTTTTATATCTTTAAGTCTGCACCCAGAAATGTGGCAAACGGTTGAAAAGCTCAAGGGGGCCGAATACTTTCGCAAGGCCCTGTAGCACCTTTATGTTTCTTTGAAGTTTAAGAACCTTATTTGGGTTCCTCAGTGACTCTTTTCTCCCCAAAGATACTTCAGCTGGTTAGAGTCACATGACAGGTCCAGACAGACGGATGTGGTGAACAGAATGTGAAATATATATATATATATATATATATATATATATATATATATATATATATATATATATATATATATGCCTCACAGCAAGAAGGCCTCCGGTTCAAGTCCCGGCTGGGGGACATGAAAATCAACATCAATGGGGGACCTTTCTGTGTGGAGTTTGCATGTTCTCCCCGTGTATGTGTGGGTTTTCTCCGGGGTCTCCGGCTTCCTCCCACTGTCCAAAAACATGCTTCATAGGTTAATTGGCAATTCTAAATTGTCCCTAGGTGTGAGTGTGAGAGTGAATGGATGTATGATTGTTGAAATTCTTCCCTGCAACAGACTAGCGACCTGTTCAGGGTGTCCCCTGCCTTCGCTCATGAGTGGCCGGGATAGGCTCCGGCAGCCCCGTGACCCCGAAAGGGAAAAAACGGATAAGAAAATGAATGAATGAATGAATGAATGTATATATATATATATATATATATATATATATATTGAAGCCCAGTGCAATTCAGAAGAACAGCAAAGAAACAGCTGGAAAACATGGTTAGATGTGAGTATTAAAAAGGGTTTTGTTGAAATAGGCTATTGATCAAAGGATCATCCCCCTTTTGTCATAATGTTTTTTTTCCCTGAGGTAAAAAAGGTTGATTGTACGGTTTGAAAGGTGCAGCCAGAGGACAAATCAAGCCAAACAAGTGTAAAGTAAATGGAAAGTGAAAAGTGTAACTTTTGCATCCACCTTAGTATCTAAGTTTAACCATGTTAAAACCTTTGAAAGAACCTATTGCTTTGAAATTTAAAAATCATACTTAAAAGTGTTTACTTTAAAAGGTTCTTCAATGTGATGCATTATTAGGAACATGTTGTTTGATTGGCAGGTAGGTGGACTTAACACAACTAAGCACCTCACTTTGTCCTGCCCCTAGGCCCATTTTTGACATGTTGTTGGGTTTAGTAGAGCAAACTGGTAAATGGGCCATACCTGGTTGCTGATTTCCAACGGGCCCATCTGAAACCAGTTTCTTAGCTTTGCCTGTGCCTTTGTGGTTAGATGTCAAACTCTTTTTGCTGTTGAAAATTTGGACCACTATTTCATCAGAGTAAATGAGGATTTGTTAGTTTACCTGTGCAGGTGTCGCCCCAATCTCTATGTTGTGGTCCATCAGGACTCGAGAATCTCCTGCCATCCTCAGCTAAAGCTCACCTGTGAAACATAAAGTAATTCACAATAAATGTGTACTTTTTTCTTATACATTTCTATAATTGTAACCAATAAATAACAACTGTTTTTCATTCAAATAAACTTGTAAAACAAAACAAAAACAATCTCTCTTGTATATGAAATATAGCAGCATATAAAAAAAATAACTAAAAATGTTTATGTTATCCATTTTGTGCATCTCCATTAAGCCTTTAAGCCCATGTCAAATCCCACAAACAGCACCGACTGACAGTCTCTATTCTCAAAAGTTTCTCTTTAGTGATAAAGAAACTGTGAAAAGTGACATATTTTTGGTTCCAAATGGACAGTTTTTGAACAATGTCTTGAATGACAAAACAAGTGTGTGTACCAAACCCTGCTGTTTAATAAATTTACAAACGAAAAAGAACTTTGATAAGTCCATGAATTTTTTTTTTTTAATTACATTATAATTTAGGCTACATTGCAGCAGCAAGCAGCACTGGCTGGCTGTAGCTCAGAACTGATTTGATGCTAGTACATGCAGATTGTTGAATTCACTTGCACAGCAAATAATATGAAATACCAAAAAGAAAGTTAAAATTTGCACATAATTTTTCAAATACATTCGGCCAGTGCTGAACTTTTTTCTTGGCCCCACGGACCCAGAGGAAGGGTTACGTTCAGGATTATGAGTTATGGTTAATCTGTGTTCACACTGAACACAATAGAGGTGATAGAGGTTGGCAGTTTTAGTGGCAAAGTCCGTCCCGGCTACATTTGGGCAAAGGCGGGTACACCCTGGACAGTCTGTCGCAGGGCTGAAGGAGCTGGAGCGATCGCTATGCTGGCTCCCGGGAGCCGAGCTGGCGGCAAGACAGAGACCCGCTGCATTTCCTTATTTTCGCATACAAAAAAAAAAAAAAAAATCAGTGTGTGTGCATGCAGTAGATAAAATGAGCATGCTGTAGGATTACAAAAATTTCTCACACAAAGCCATTTTCTAGACACTTCAAGATGAAAAAAATGGATGAGTGGAAAATCTTTCGTTCTAGATCAGTGGAAAATCTTTTATTCTAGAACGATAGCACAAAAGGTATTCACTTTAGGTTTAATATGCCAGAACTAGGTGGGAGCTTTTAATCAAGTTCATTCAATTGACTTATTATCTGCAAGTGTGAACAAAGAGAGAGAAAATAAAGGAGCTGTAATCTTGGATGATTGTTGTGGTCCAAAAACTTGGAAAAGATTAATAGTTTATTTCTGGGCAATTGACCATAAACAGTCCTAAAGTGACAAATATTAATCACTTCAGAACTGCCCCACAAGCTAAACTCCCTGTATTTTAATTCCAAAATCAGGATAAATAATGATCAGAAAAGTCAAAAACTCAAAAACCAAGAGCTTCACCTTAACTCCAATGCACTTCAAAGTGCTAAACAATGTAATTGTTTTTAAATAATTGGCTGCTTGGAAAAAAAAAAAAAAACTTTTTTTTTTCTATAAAGAACGTGATGATTGAAAAACTCTGAGGCTTTTTCTTCAACTGAGTCTAAATAGTTGATACAAACTGATAATGGAGTCATTTGGGGACCCTGAGCAGAATTCTTTAATACCCCCCCCACCTCACACTCCTGGTCTATAAACAAAAGAAATTTAAAGAAAGAAAAGCATGTAACATTTAAAATGTCTGAAATTTGAACTGGTGGATCATTTTTGGATACTTCAATTCATTCATTTTCTGAACATGCTGTATCCCTTTTGAAGTCATGGGGAGCCTGTCCCAGCAATTCTTGAGCAAAGGCAGGGTACACTCTGGACAGGTTGACAGACATTCGCAGGGCCACACAATCCCACACCAGGACACACCCAGAGATAATTTAGAGTAACCAAATAACCTAAAACAAAACGATGCCCTAAAAACTCATGCATGCGCAGGGAGAACATGCAAACTCCACACAGAAAAGTCCCAGCTAGGATTCAAATCAGGGCCTTCTTGCTGTGTGGTGAGAGCGCTAACCACTGTGCTAGCATACAGCCTTACTTCAATTCAAGTATAAGTATAACACAAAATGTTAATTGTGAGTCACAATAAAACCTAACAAGCCCGTGACTGCAAAAGCATTGTCAAGGCGTGAAATGACAACATCTGTGCTAACTCAGCATTGATGCTGATCACAGGAAGGACACTTAGACATTGATCTAAGGTAAATTTTCACAAGTTTAAGTTTTGAAAGCAGAGTCAGCTGGCATGTTAATTCAATGCCAGGATTGATGGTGCAATTTGATTTGGTTACTTTTTTTCAGTTGTTTTCTTGGTACTTGTCACGTTCTGTTTTCAGGCCTTTTTTTTCCCCCTGTCACTGTCTCGCCTGGTTTCATTTACTAAATTACACACAGCTCTCCTAATTTAAGTAATCATCTTCAGTGTATTTAAGTGTCTGCTTTTTCAAGTCCCTGCTTTCTTTATTTCTCCCTTAGTTGCTTTTGTGATGTTAAAGTTTATTTGTCAAATGTTTTGCCACATGCCCTATGCGATATTTTCTCCTTTAATATTTTATAACTGTGTTTTATTCTTTAATTGTTTTTTGATAGAAGAGGTACCATTAGAAAAAAAAAAAGTCCAAAGTTCCCTGAACTGTGCTCTGATGCACTGCCCTTTTCTCTTACATTTATAATGCAATAATCTTACATGAGAAGCCCTGTAACCCCCTTTATTCCATACATTGTCTGTTTATAAAAAAAAAAAAAACATTCATAAAGAAGCAAATATCTTTTCTAACCACTTTTGGAGTGACATTTTATGGATATTTCCAACACGTTACCACATTTCCAACAGTACCACCTCAAACTAGATTCCTTGCCCTAATTATGCAGTCCTTTTTACGCAATCCCCACACCTAAATTCTGAAAACAAAAAATGTAAGACAGCCTACAATCCTTTGAATCATTAAGAATTGACTGGATATTATATTGATATTTTGTCAATTGTCCAAAGACATTGTGTCGTGTATTTATAGTAACATGATGGTGGCTTAAGCGTAACATGGTGCCCTATATGAATAGTGCTCAGTGTGTGTAGTGACAGCGGAGGTTCTGAATGGACGGATGACAAGGTCAAAGAGACCATTCATAGACTTCATCAATTCCTTTACACGTCGAAGTACTACCGGGCTCTCTGAGCAAATACTATAGTAAATGTGAACCTAGAAAACAGCCATGTCAAACTAAATTGATACCCACCGATGAGTCAACAGAACAAAAGAAAAACCTAAGAAAAACCTTTTGCAAAACAACTCCACTGAAAGCTAATGGGTCAAATGTTAAAGTAGAAAATAAGGAAAATTTCATTCATGGCATGTCACTCTGAAAATGTGGTGGGCACAGGGAGGAAAAGTTTGTCTATTACTTACAGAAAACTTTCAGTTAGCCTGAGCTGAATCTTGGGAGGTACTGTCTCATAGACTGCTACTGGCCTTTTGCCCTCCTCATTTAAACAATATTCTTCAATATCTCACTTGCTTTTAAACTGAAGTTTTGCTACCTTGATTTAAATATCTTCATCCAATATCTTGACAGTAAAAACCCAGATATCAAGACATTTTGTGTATTTTTTCATTACCACCTGACTCAGTTATATTATGATCATGATTTTATCCACAATCTTTGTTTTGTAGCAGCTTATTGGCTGATCAAAAAATGACAGAAACGTGAAACCCAGACTTAATCAGAATAATAGTTCTTTTTTATTCGTAGATCTAAAAAAAATATACATTTGATATAAAAAGCTCATTAATATTGTTTCTGTTTTTTGAAATGTATCAAACTTTTATTTTTGAAATGATAGGAAGAAAGAAATTGTTAAAAGTAGGTGTCTACATTCATGTCTTCCTTTGCAAATTTAGAATTCAGGAGCGTTTTGTTTCTTAGAGAGGCATGCCAGCCAAAGAAAATCATGTGACACAGATACATCAACCCGCCTGTATTGTTTCATTTCTCAACAGTGAAGTTTGCTTATGTTTATGGACAGATGGTTGAAGAATAAAATGCCTCAGAGGATCCTGTGTATGCAATAGCAAAGCAATAGGGTCTCTTTCTAGTGAAATGTATTCTTAATGTCACACTTGTACGTGCAGCTTGACAGAACATTTTCTTTAACACTTAAATTTGTCCTGTGAGTGAGTAAACACTCTGTCAGATGCAAAAATAAATAAATAAATAAAAAACCCTGTAAAAAAATAGACCATTCTATTGAAAAAATGAAATGCAAATTTTAATTAGGAACAACTAACATCAACGTTTATGGCATAATTTACTATATCTATGAAGGAGAAAGTCTCATGTTTATAAAAAAAATGGAACATTATAAATGGAGAGACATATGATGGCAGCACATTTCATCAGCTGATGGAAATGGTCTCAATACCATGAGAATATGTTGACTTCACCTATGTCTTTCCAATTCTCCTATTGTTTCTGAGCTAGAATTTCTAAAAAAAAAAAGGGTTTGACTCCATCATTTTAGACCAATAAGCTGATTGAACAAGTCTATACAATACCTTGTCCTATGACTAACATGGAAATAATCGAAATTATTTGTCGTAGAATCCATAATTTGACTATTTACTTATTAGCACATCATGATTAGCTGCATTAAAAAGTTAAAAAGCAGCGATTGGGCAACAGGGGCCTTCAAAACATACCAGTCAAATCATGCACAAAAATACATAAAAAAGCCCAGAATCAATAGGTTTGCTTGCATACTTTAGAGTCCATGAGTTCACACACCAATATATTCCATCCACAAAAAAAAGTGCAACCAGAGTGCAGCAAAAAGTGCCCCACTTAGTTCCTTTTATGGCTTGTACATATTTTATCAAAACTGCCCACATAGTAATGCATGAATTCCTTGCACTAAGTCAGAGATGTATCTTGTTTATTAATTATCTTAGTATTTATGAGAGAGGATGACTACATATCAAAGTAAATGGTGACACAAATATCAGTTTAATGTCAAAGTGAGGTATGACAACCATCCAAGGCCCTAGTATAATGAACCACATGGGAGATGACCTAGTGTCCACTGTTGGCTAATTTGCCAGTATTATGAATCAGGCTCAGCTGCTACATTTTTAATTATGTAATTTTTCCAAAGAGCAGGCTCCTCACTGCCAGGGTTGCGAGTCATCTGAATTGCATGTGCCCATTTAAATGATGCAGACTCTGACCCCACGATATCTTCATCATCCAGCCAATCAATGACATGATGTGATAATTTGAGATTAAAGAAATAAATACTGCCTTCAACCGTAGACTCATTTAAGTTTTTTTTGTCTTTTTACTTTGCATTTAATCTAATTTAGATTGTTCTTGCAGACGCATTAAGATGACAGTACATGAAATTGTAATAAACAAAAAATAATGAAGGCGTTGTTACTTTTGTCATTGGTTTCTGACCCCAACAATTTTGCCATTTGATTGCCATCTGTCTTTGATGTTTCTGTTTGATCGCTGACGGGCAAGGAGAGCGAAATGCAAAAGCATGCATGTAGACGTGAGAGGATCGCGTCACAAGTGAGATCCACACAGGAATGAGGTGTTGACATTGATGGTCCAAAGCAAAGGGCAGACAGACGTGACGAGCATCTGAACGGGGAAAAGACAGGAAGAAAGGGGGACGGCAAAGGCTCTGGGCATGCATGAAGCAAAAAAAAAAAAAAAAAAAGGAAAACAACCTTGCTGAATACATTACATAGGTTGCAAGGTCTCACTTTCTGACTCATTTTCGTTTTCTCATGAATTAATCATGACACCCTGGAGATTTGTGAACTCTAGACCTGTGTGTACTTTCAGTAAGACTTGTAATTGTAGTGTCTGTTCACAACAGATTCAACAAGCCCAAATGAGAGGTGTTCGAACAGAGATACCAGCCGGGGTGTTTTATCTTGGCGCTTTAAGAGTGTAACGAGCATTTATCTTGTTACCGGGAGAGTGGCAGGATGCTTTGGCTGAATTGTTTTTGTGTCCTGATAACAAGAGTACTCACTGTGCTTAAAGCCAAGGGTACAAGTTGCTTCCTAAGGGATATCTTCAGTGCGTGTATTTCCCTCTTTTGCTGACATTGCATGCTGTGGACAATGATGTGAGGAGAACGGCAAAATGTGCTTGTTTTCTTTTTTACCTGTGACAAGTGCTATAATTTCTCCCCGGGGCCCGTATTACGCAAAAGGGTTCTGGCTGGCTGTATTAATTTTTTGCTTTGTAGATCTCAAGTGCTCCAAGAGCCAGCTTGTTACTCAGAGGACTGAGGCAGTTTCTGTTTCCTTTACTTTATTCCTTGCCACATTAATTAGTGTGGCGAAGAGGGTAAATTAGAAATTGAATGTGAATCATAGCTTTTAATTTTTCAATGTTTTTTGATAACAGTATTCCTGGAAACAAATAAAATAAACCGGTGTAATTCTAGACACAACTTGGACTGTTGTTCTTCAAGAACCACTCTACTGAAAGTAGTGTTTTTAACATATTTCTAGAATATTTTTCTGATGATGAAGGATAAATATAAAGAAATTTAAGATTGAAATTACATTTCTGAGTATTTATTTATTAAAATCATTGTGAATCAGGAGCAGATGAGAAAACGCAGTTGGAAAAAGCTTGTAGAAGTGACATAGGTGCTACAATCTGTGGACCACAATATTCTTGCTCCGCTCCATTCTGATCTATCCACTTGTAGATGACTAGATCCTTGTATATTTCTGTTTTTCTTGTCTGAGCTGGAATTTGGCTCAAAACTGTACAACTGGATAGCTTCAATATTGCTCGCCCTTTTTGTTGCACTCTTAATGCTAGGTTGGGGTTGTGAGGGACTGTAAGCCAGGGGAGAGACTATAAACAATGGGATGTTCCGAATTTAGGGAAGGCTTACTATGCACCAACAGTCCAGCCCACAACTCAGAGGCGAATCTCTAATGAATTGCTGCTCTGCAGAAAATATGTCCTTGAAAATGACTTTTTTTGGCTAAAAAGAGCACAATCATAACTAAAAGACCACTAGAAACAGTTTTACAATTGATCATAGAGGACTGAAGTGGGACTTTAAAAACAGCAAAGTTGGAAGACTTGTAAAAAGAACATTTTGTAAACGTTTGAAAGGGATGCTATTGGAGTAAGACCCTGCAAACAGGTATGGCAGGTTTAAAAATGGCAGTAAAAGGCCACAAACTAGCAGCCTTTTTAGGTTAGCAAATAAACTTGCACACAAGTGGGTTTTCCTTCATGTAGCTTAGGGCCAGAGGTTTACAGTGCCGACAACAAAGATACAGAAATAGTGGGAAGAAAACAGGGAATGGCAGTGAAGTGGAAAAAGCCGGAAAGATGCATCACCTAGAAGACATTTCTTTTCAAAAATCACATATGGCAAAGCTGTCAAATCTTTTTGCTTCCTTCTCTCCTCCCTTTATAGTTACAAAGCCCCCCCATGAAAGTTTCCAAGGCTAAGAATGGCTTATAAAATAAAATGCCTTTGTTCCTATCTCTGCCCACTTATGATACTTTAAGGTCAGAGGGGTCAAATGACTAAAAATGTCCTTAGCTGGTATGGCTTTCGGCCCAACTAAGACACGATTAAACGCTCACACAGTCAGAGCCACACACGCACACATCCAGTCTCACACGTGACTGCCGTTTCTCCACCGTGCCCAATGGTGAGCTGAGTGTATTCCCTTGTGTCCTTTTCATGAGTGACCTTCTGCCTTCTCTTGTGTTGTACTGTTACACTTCTAGTGTCCCTGAACAAACAATTGCCCTGACCAAGTGTCAGTTGTTTTCCTTTCCTTTACTCTTTTCTCATTTCCCATAGCCATATGTAAGGGATTTTTACATATATATCTGCCAAGGTAGGAGTGAATAGGATTAACACCCAGTACTGACACAAGCCGCATAACACACTCATCACTCATAATGGCTTGCAGCATAAGAAACAACATGTAAGGTTGAGTAGGTGGATATGCACTCCTACAGCACATTTCACCTGATTGTATTTTCCAACACAAAGGAAATTCTAATCCACTGCCACAAAATCAGTCCAACACGTTGACACAGAGTTTATGAATCCTAAAAGGTAGAGAAGGAAGAATAAGAAGAAGTGTTTGGCAGTGCATTGTGAAAGGTCAAATAATCTCAATTGGGATTCCCAACATGTTTTCCTGTGTCCCAGTTTTGTTATTGTGCCCCCCCCCCCCCCCCCAAAAAAAAAAAAAAAAAACCAACCTCATCACGTGTAAAATCAGAAGTAAAAATGATATGAACAAACACCCATAGATGAAGCCAGTTGTGTTCAGTTTAGGTGTTAAAGAAATGTACTTTATTGTTCTGCACTGATGATTTTTAACCAATCTTTGGAGCATGAACGGATCATTGTAAGAGATGTTTCAATGGATAGAGTTATTTGCATGGATGAATGAATGGATTGATAGATGGATGGATGGATGGATTGATAGATGGATGGATGGATGGATGGGTGGATGACAATACTTTGATTATCCCAAAGGAAATTGTAGGACTAAATGTATTTAACTGAGGTACAAATGTGGCCAAAATGTGACAGAAAGCATATTTTTATAGTATGTAGTATGAACATATCATTTTATGCTTATTCATCTGTGCTAACCAACTGGAAGTGTAGAGGGACATGTTTCCCGAGGGTTATAAATGCTCCCTTTCAACAGATGTGAATATAAAACTGGAGAAAAGAAAAAAAAAAAGAAAAACCCAGTTACACTGGAGACCTTATGTGACACAGACAGATAATAAGGGAAGGATTAAACAGCCATGACAATCTTAAATTTTGTTTTTATCACACTGGATTTTAATCATTTTAAATACACCTATAATGGTAAATATGCTCCCTAAAACCACAATGTGAAGGCAGAATCCACTGCCCTTAAGTTCATCTGTTATATTGCTTTGTTGTGGAGTAAACCATTTATTTTATTTTGTACATTGCATAACAAAATTAAGTAAATGACTTGTGCACACATTTAGTTAATTTTGTCTTGAATGTTTTGAGTAATTCTATTCTTCTGAGTTCTCTTTGAGGCCTGATGCTGGGGCTGAGGCAGGAGCTGGACAACTACCTGAACACTTCCATTTGGAGATGATGGAGGGGGGAAGACAGAGTTTATTCTTTAGACGGACTATTGCTTGTATTTTTTGAAATATGTTAAACTAGTTTTGAAGTATAAGTTCAGTTTTTTTTTTTTTTTTGTCAAAGCCTTAAATTACTAGAAATGTACTTCTTTAGTTTATATTTAGGCTTTAAATGTTTTGTACTTGTAGTTTCCTCCCTATTGTGTCATTGGTCTGATCAGACAGTATAAAATCTCCCTGTTTAATGTTGGTGGGTCAGTTTTGGTTCAGTTGGTTTGAGCTTTTGTTCCTGATTCTCTCAGTTACATTTTTGTTAAGTTGACCCCATTTTAATTTTGGCCCGTGCCATTTTTGTGTTGGGTAAAAAAAAAATTCTTATTTTATTTGTTTATTTTTTTGTTTTGTGGCTCAATCTCTGCCGAGCAGACCCTGACACACAAAAAACAACACCTGGTTATCATTGAATTACTTGTTGTTTTATAAATTTGAACTTACAGCACAAAAACATTAGTCAAGGCCTGATTTACTGCATGTTGGTGGGAAAATACATTATCAACTTTTCTGGCAAAAAACTGTCAGAAGTCGATACAAATAGATCAATTTTGCACACGCAATGCAATTAATCAAATGTGAAATGGGACCACAGGAGCTTTTTTGGATCTATATTTTGCACGTTGGAAAAGCCAGGTGCTAACTGGTTCAACTTGTTTTACACAAATGGCAGCAGTAATTGCTAAAAAGAAGAGACCTTGCCATGTGTTTGCTTCTGGACAGAAATATACCTTTTTGTCTTTTATTTTTCCTAATGTTTGTTTTTTACCTTTAATGTGTTTTTTTTCCCTGTCTTCTGCTAAATCTGTCCACTCTTTTTCACCAATCCTTTGCTGCTGTGCTCTGGGGGAGCTGGCGTTTGGGGGCCTACACCCTTGCCAGGACTCCATCTTTGACTCCTCTGTCAAGGACAACACTGTCAATCACCAGCACAGATGCAGACTTGCCAGCTATTGGACAGGTACCGCAAAAGCCAAGGAATTCCAGCTTGGCGCTTGCATCTTAGAAAACACCACAGACCTCTTGTGTAATAAATTTTACAGCATCTTCAAGGACAGCTGACTTTTTTTTTTTAATTTCAGAAGCACTCCAATCTTTGCACCCATTCTCTATCATAATTTACTTAAAGTCTTTCTCAGGCAAACCTCCAATTTCTGCATTTTATCAATGTATGTTTTTTATATGTTAACGCACACGAGATATTAGTATTAGAGTTCAAATCATATTTATAACACAAATTTTCAGAAAGGGGCTTTTTTTGTTATATCGCCCTACAGTAGAACATTTACCGGTAATAGATGTCCCCCTATAACTTGTATGTCATTTATAATACCACAGGGGGAATTTTTTTTGTTTGTTATTCCTATCCTTTGATCTTAAATTCCCTTTAAATCCTGTGTACTGTACTAGAGCTGGGAGTTGTCCAATTGGTTCACATACCAAGATAAATTATTCACAGATCGAACCGCAATTCTGACTTATACTGTATGTCTGAATAGTTGCTAAATGCATGTCGTTTTACTAGATGTATGAAGTAAATAATAAAGAATAAATAATATGTATTTTATCACCATCATTTAAACCTTTCTTTATATAATCATTCATGGGAGACCAGAATCAACAAAATGTAAAATAAAAACAGATTTTGAAAGAAAGAAAATGTCCAAAGTTTTGTCTATTTATTTATTTCGTCTGTCAACCTCCTGGTTAACTTTAACAGTAAACAAAACATAGATGTCACTGTTACTCCCTGTCATTTTAGGACAAATCCTGAAAATGTTTTTCAAAGATTTCCATCCTAAAAGGTTTGACCACATCCAGTATATAGACAACAAGAAGACAGTAAATAAAGACAAAGCAATACCTAAATAGAAATGGAACAACTAGAAAACACACACAATCCTTAAATCTACACTAACAACAGTGTTTCAGACAGACATGCTTCACAAACTCTCTGCAAACATCTTTAGTAGAAACAACAAAACACTCCCACACTTTAGATAAACATTTTGAAGACGCAGATAGTCATAAGATAGTTATAAGATGTCACATTATTGATCCTGACATTTTTATAATATTATTAAATTATTATTCACTTTAGGATTCGCTGTGGCAACACCTGAAGGATTATTCAGAAAGGTGACGAGCAACACTTTAGTAAAATGAACGTCAGTCTCTTTTTTCATCGACAAAAAACACCCAGTAGTGTTACATTTTAAGATTAATTTACTTCCAGTGACATGAGCGCATGCTGTTTGTTTAGTCTATATACTTAAAACTAACATTAGTCTGCAAAGATTTAGAACAAAAATTACATTGTTTGCAGCGTACTTTTACTACACTATTGTGTTTATGAATGCCGGAAATCAATCCTGAGCATCACTAATATTTATTTTATGCTTTATTTTATTTTTAAATGGACATTGAAGTTTGTTGTAAATGTGTCTAGTCTCATAAAAAATTGTAAAAGTGAAGGCGATGACCAATTATGCCTGCATATTTAAAAGATTCAAACCAATAACCAGTTGTGGTGTAATAGGAAATGCATGCATAACAATAATGCATAACAATAATTATTTTTCAGTGAATGTGTGTAGATATAACCTTTTGTCATTTATCAGCACCCTGTCATTTTTTAATAGGTTAGGATTTGTCGCTACATAGTGGTGACATACTAAGTAATGGAAAGATGGTTTACCAGAGATGAACTCTGAGAGTATTGCAATGGTTTATGCGGGGATAAGAATTAGATCATGAACTCTTATCAGTGCATGCAAATCAGCACACTAAGCATCCTGCAAATGTAAACCTCTTTAGTATGACTTTGTGAGCATGTATGTAGTCCTTTAACCTTTGGCAGTATGCCACTTACTCTGTTCTTAATGTTCACTTACATATGATTGATGTTTCTTCAGGTACTGTCACTACAAAGCAAGCCAGATCAATCCCCCTCTTGAACCCAGTGCTTAACACTCCATATTGATTTTCTTTTTTTTTAACACTTCTACAATGGCTCCCTCCTGCAAGTTGGCTGCAAAACAGACATAATTGAAATATACAAAAAAATTAAACTTTGCCAGATGGCATATACCTTCTTATTCTTGAGTGCTTTTACATTTCTTTATATTAAATATATCATATAAAGTGGACTTTTCAAAACTACTAAAATGACTTATTTTTTGTAAATCTGTAAAATAAACAAGTTATTTATTGAGAGTTAAGCTATTGTATGTCCTTCAAAGATGTGTGAATTCAAAAGTTTTATCTGTAGATCTATTTTCCACCTAAATAGAAAATAAATGAATAAAAATTAGAAAGAGAAAAAAAACTGAAGTTTCTTTCCTTATTGGTAGGAGGCTTTTGAGAATACGTTCACATTTTTAGTCTTTGGTATAATAAAAACAAGATTGCTGAGCGTAAGATTTTCTGTAAGAGTGACAGAGAACAGCTTCATGTATTGTATCAACTTTACACGTGTTAGGAGTCTGTTTTGAATACATACTTTGTTATGTTCTTGCTGAAATTATGACTCCCTTACTATAAAATTTATCAACAGACAGTGGAGGTGACACTTTAAAGGTAAATGAGACCAACTAGCCTGGAATTTACTTCTACAGGATTGATGTGCCTGAAAACTGCAGTTGTCTTGTCGCATAGCAGTTTTAGATTTTTCCATAAAAACTGCCCCATTCAATAAAGCAGCTTCAGAACCCTTGATCCATAGCTCTTAATCCATGAAGTATTTGTGCCAGAAATTACCAATGTGGTGAATGCTTCTTTTGCCTCCAGGATATATTTTACAGCAGAACTAAATTAAAAAAAAAAAAAAAAAAATCTGCAAATCCTGCGTTGGACGAAAATTGCAGGTTAGTCTTGCTGTTCCTGTTTCTTTCATAGATTTTGTGAAGCTGGTTTCAACAGATTTAAGAATTTTGCACCAAACAAACTCTTTGACAACTTCAAATCTGGGTTGAAAAATAGTTGGTCCACAGAAAGACTGGTATGTGACAGAAGCCCCAGTAGAATAAAATGTTCTCATACATCTGGACCTTTCTTTTGCCCCCACTACAGCTTTTGTTATATGTTCTTTTATTTGGGTGTCACTAAACATGTATGCTTTTGATTACAAAGTCAATGCTTCACGGATGAAATTCATTCCAAGCAAGAGGTTTGGTGGTACCAATGTACTCTCTTTGGCAATTCCACACTGATGAAGAAACTCTCCCTTTATCTAAACTTGACAGTGTTTGAACTCTTGGTTTGTAAAATCAACCCATTTATCTGCCACGGTTTCAAAATCAATATTGGCCTCTCCACTATTACCTCACCCAAGTGTTAAAGAGTCTGGGTAATCAATCAGATTTCGTTGTCTCCTGGTAATGCAGATTTGTTTTTGGCTTACTTAACCATTTTACACCTGGGGGGTATTCCAGAAAGCAGGTTATGCTAGCTCCCACGGTAAGTTTGAGGCTAAGGAAGTGGATAACTACAGCTTTCAGTTCCAAAAATGGAGGTATGTTTCAGGGTATGTCAAGCTGCCATAGCAACTCGTGCTCTGAACATAACCTGCTCTGGAGCAGGTTTAGTTGAAGGTTAGTTTGTTTTCAGAGGTGAAGCAGCATGACGTGTCCATTTGAAGACGATTTAGTGGATGAAGAAGTTCAGATAATACTTTTTCCACCGTGAGAGGGTGATAAGACCACATATGGATGCTGTAAAGATAAACTTTTTTACATTGATCTAACTGAATTGTTTGCTTCAGTTACAATAAATCATTTTTTTAGTCAGGTCAGCTAAACAATAACACGTAGTTATCAGATAGTTATTTACTTTAATTCATATTAATTCAATTAAGTAGGTGTACCTTTGGGGCTGCTGATAAATCGACACCACACAAGGGATTGTGGGATACTATTCCCTTTGCCTGTCTGGATGGATTTGGGTTTAAGTGTGGGTTTTTGACAGAATGTGTTTAGTTATAGCTGTTTTACTGTGTTTTGCCGAGTTATTTTATCTTGCTATGTTTAATTATTTCTGCACCATGAGTTAGATGGAGGGAGAGGATGATGACTTTATATAGCACTCCTACTGCTTTTTAAAATAATATTAAAGTCATAGAAATGTTATAAGACATTGTGTTTCATAACATCAATTTATTTTGTTGTATTCATTTTATTGTTATAAAAACGAGAATATCTGCAGGCTCAAAATTATACACGAGTGTTCAAGAAATCCTATAAATTAAGATGGAAAAAATGTAATTGAATTGGAGTAATATGACATTTAGTTAGATAAATATGCACATTTGAGTTGTAAAAAAATATTGAGTTGGTTAGATGTAAGACATTAGGTTGAATAAATGTAACTCAATTACTTGTCACCAATTGAAGTAATTCATTTAAGTTGGATAAGATATATATATATATATATATATATATATATATATATATATATATATATATATATATATGTCACAATGAAAATAGAAATGAGATAGAAACTCATGCGTTTACTTTGTCCGTTCTTTTTCTCCAAGCAGAAATTCTTTCTTTTGATGATGCAGCCGTATTACTTTTTTGATGGGAGTATAATCTCCATACACCGTCTTAAAAATCTCCAACTCTGTCTCACTGAAGTATAGTGCTCTCTTTTTTTTCTCCACACGTTTCAATGGTGACTCCGGAAATCGGCGATCTATTGAGAATGTCTTTGTGTACTTGCCGTGTACGCACATTAATCCAGGGTTACCAAGTCAAGCGTAATTACGCCAACTCATATCTGGTCTTTTGGAACCCACATATCCAGAAAAAGCAAGTTCAGGCGGATTTTAGCCAGAGTTCAGGCTTAGAGTCAGGGTAGTTTAAACGTGCTTTCTGGAATACCCCCCAGTGCTTTAACACCAGTGTTTACATTCTTTTAACCACCGTAAGTCTTTAACTATTTACGCAATTAACGCAATTCAGATGGATTTTGAAGCAGATAAAAGCAGCCTTGTGGTGATGTGGAACACTTTACCATGGTGAAGGGCTTACGTAGTCAACGTAAATCAGCAGATTCTGTTGCGAAGAATAGCAGCTTTGCACTGTTACGCAAATACTTTACGTTAGTAATGTGTTGCACATCGGTGCAAAGGTGATATAAAAAGTCAATTTTCTCTGCATCAGAATCAGCTGATTCACGCTAATCGCTTGAACGATCAAGGATTTCATGGTATATCAAAGTGCGTGTATTTTTTAGGTGTTGCTGGCGACATCTCTGGTGCTAAAGGGTTAACCCAGCATGCCACACAGCTCCTGTATTAGGCCATGGTCTTGACATTATTCCTATTTACTTACTGCACAGCCCTAGGAATCCTCATCCTTTCCTGCACAGTGAAATCTACACCTATCTAAACCTATTTGCTCAGGTGTATATTTTGTACACATTGTGTACATAACGTAAGTGTAATAGGGATCATCTAAGTTTACCTTCTCCCACTCCTTTTCAAGCAATTAATTAAACTCTTCTTGACAAACTTCCCATTAAATGGGTCCGATTTGTCATACAGCTGTCTGCATAAGTGCAAATATGGCTTTTTAAGAATAAGAGTCATCATAATAGCATTTATTTGTGCGAATACACATTTTTATTTCCTAATCAAATCATGATTAATCATCCTAAGTTTAAAGAGCCACTCCAGTCATATTTTGATCTATTTTAAAAGCACTCATAGTGGTTTTCTAATTATGATTGTGTTTCTTTTAGCCTAAAAATAAACCTTTGTCATTTTCTAGGACATAGTCTCCATAGAGAAGCAGCATTTCATTCAAAATGTATTTCTGAGTTGTGGGCAGAACAGTTGGCGCAAAGGAAGCCTACCTTTATTTCCCATTATCCCTTTGTTTACACTCTTTCCCACTTGCTTGTAGCCCCCCACAACCCCAACCTCAGCGGTGCAAAAGAAATGGCGAGCTATATAGGAGCCATCCAGCCATACAGTTTTGAGAGAACGGATAAAAGCTTTGACCTGGAAAATGAAGATGTACATGGATACTAGTCATCTACAAGTGGATGCATCAGAATGAAGCTGTGCAGGGAGTTTGCGTCCTGTTGATTGCAGCTTCTACATCACCACAACAATCCTAGTCCAATGACATATTTTTATCTGCTCCTGATTCGCAACTTGAATAAAAAATACTCAGAAATGCAATGTTGAGCTTGATTTTTTTTCTTAATATATGTCGTCTATCATCAGAAAAATGCTTGAAGAACTTTTTAAAAACAGCATAAACATGATTTTCATCAGAGTGGGTCTTTAACATATCTATGTATATACTGTTTTTGTTCTTTTGTAGTTCTTTGTTTTTGATTGCTTGAACTAAACCAGGTCCAATTCTAACAGTAAGAGCAAGGCCATCTCAGCTAAGATTCACACCGCATGCTGGTGGAGAGACCTGGTGAAAGCCACTTTAGATCCTGTTTTTAAAAAAGAATTCAAGAAAAGACGCCTCTTGACTCTTCTTCTCCATCTTACACAATTATTAAACTTTTCCTCTTCTGTGCAATAATTTATACTCCTTATCAGACTTTTTCTTTTGCATTTCTATTTGGGCTTTCTGTAATCCTGGTGTCTTTGCAGAGCCTTATATGGTCCCTCTTTACTGCCCCACTTGAACCATCTGCTAAACTACTACATTTAAATGCAAATGTAAATAGCAGAAGATTGGGCTGTATTTGTATACAGCGAACAAATTGCAAAGCGATGGCTTTTAAATTATGTATAGCTATTTATGAAGCATGCAGGGTGTAATTTTAGAGAGTGCATAAATTACACAGATTTGTCATACTGCATACAAAGAAGACATGCGTTCTCTCCATTGATGGTCCTGTTAAACTACTGTCACTGTGCTGTATTCTGACGTGCACACATTTTCCAGTGCACTAAATACAAGGAAAAAAATGTCATGCCTGGCTAAGCTTTAGACATAAATAGGCTGCTGTGGTATTAGAAAATGTGTATCGTTTTTGAAAAAAGAAGAGGGGCATTCCATACATCCACCAGAAGCTTTTAGTATTGCTTAAATTAATAGACCCAATTAATAATTGAAGCTTCCTTATCTCCTGAGAGTCTCCTCACATCATAGTGAGCTTCATATTTGCCCTTTGGCCTGTTTTGTCCATTGGTTAGACAGGAATTAGGACACGGATGATAAGCAAACACGAAGCAATGGAGGTGCACAGCCATGAGTTGCAGCTACAGTTATTTCGTTTATAATAAGGTTGAAAGGACATCTTTCAAAAAGCATTACATCTCATCAGTTAAAGGCAACACAGGGAGGCCTAAATTAGCATGTTTTTGATCTTATACTGAAAATGTTCCTTCAAAGTGGATGCATGCTTTACTTTGCATCTTCACTGTCTGGATTTCAGCATGCAATTTCCTTAATTGAGCAGTGATAACTTGAACAACCCTAAAATCCAAATACTCAAAATGCACCCCAATTCTTTTTTGCTCGAACAAGCTACGCTTTGATAACACGGCTACAATCCGTGAACATCATCAAACTTTAATCATGCACTGTCATTAAAGTTTGATAACTTTCAAAATGTGTGTCATGGATAGTGTAATATAATGAATTTCTAAGATAGGGTGGAAAGAATCTACCCTATTAAGCAAACATTCTTTGCACTTTATAAAATTCCTTTTAACCCATAAGAACCTATGGTGACATCAGTGTAACAGAAAAATATAAGAAATGGATACTGCGGTCCACTTGGTTTGTGGTAAAACACACATAATTGTATTTTTTTAAAGAAAAAAATGGATCTGGGTTCTTATGGGTTAAGTGAAAATGTTCTTTTTTTCCCTTGGGTTGCTTGAAAAGGCATCTTACTATATCCATTACTCAGTCCACAGCTTGAAAGTATGGGAGTATGAAAGAGGTGGGTTTAGACTGCCACATCTACAGAAACCCACACAAAGTCACATGCAGATGCTCATCTACTTTGGGTTCATGCTGTTGTGCTTGTGAAGCTCCTGCACTGCTCTGGGGGACATGCAGCACGGCGTCCAAGCAGGAACAGCAAGCGTTGACAGGCTTTTTCACACTTGCGTCAGAGAAATTCATAACCTTTTTGATTACCCTACCCCCTCCATGAGAGCAAGGAGATGCATAGTGATGATCGATGTAGCTCTGCAGTCACATAAAATGAGGGAGGCATGCTGAGATAAAGGTTCTGGCTTGCGGGAAAGGGTGGTCTGGTGACTTTTCTCACAGCTTGTTCCTTTCCGTGCTCTCCTAACTCCTGAAGTATCTTCATTGTCTCACTTCTGCCTCTGTAAATGTTTACTGTCTCATTGTCTCTGTCTCCTATTGGGTAATGCACACTTTTCAATAAATAAGTCCCTTCAAATGAGCTGTCAGCTTACACTGCCTTCCATTGTAAAATAAAAAAAAGGGGACAGCTTGGGCACTTAGTACCACTACTGTGTCATGCATCACCAATTTTCAGAACCCCCTTTCATTTGTATCGCCTTGTGTCCTCCTCCTCTGCCTTTTTTTCTCCTCAGTGGTGCATGGGACTTACCTTCAGGTCTCTGCAGGAGTAGCTGACTGGCTCCCTTTGAGGCATTTCACAACTGCTTCGGTCCCCAGGATTGCCCGATCCCTCCCTGGCTTTGTTCAGTCAACAACAGTCCTGCTGCATCCCTCGCCACCCAGCTCCTTCTGCTCATCCCCGCTCTATATCTACCTCTCTGTGAGAGGGGGGTCTGTGAAGAGTGTGAGGCAGCAAGAGAGGGAGACGGGGGAGAGAAAGAGCAACACAGAGTGGATTCAAGAGGAGAGGAGGGGTGGGGGGGGTGTTATTGAACACTGGTATTGAACAGCGTGCAGCGTCTCTCTGATGCTCCCGCTAAGCTTGGATGTCTTGTCTTTTAGGACTTGAGCTACAAAAATGTGCTCTCTTCTACAATGATACATTGAAAGCAGGAAAGTCATCTATAGTGGCACCACAATAAGGAGAGATGAGTGTGGAGGTTGTGCCGGGGGTGGTGGGGGTTGGGGGGGCTGATGGTAAAAAAAAAAAAGGGTGGTATAATCAATTGCTCTAAAACTGCAGTTGAAGAAAAGCTTTGGGGGTTAGAGAGACATACAAACGTGTTGGCATAGAGAATAAGGTAAGACAAAGAAAGAGCAGAGGAGGAAGGAATGAACAAATATTGGAAGGAAAATAATGAGGGCAAAAAGGCACCATTAGAGCCAGAATTTCAGATTATAACTTCAATGAGTAGATATGGCTGTAAAACAGAATACATTCTTTATAAGAAATGATGGGCTTTAGATCCGAAAAAGACTTGACTTTTAGCAATTTAGAGAACAATTTTCACATATTTCAGACTCTAATCATCATCCAAAATGAGCAAATTTCATTTATTTTAGCTTAGCCTCGAATACGTCTTTAAAATTAAAGTTAAAAAAAGATGACAGTATTCTGCTTTTTCCTTAGTTTAGCCCAGTTTTTAAAGTCTCTCTTCGTTCATCTTTTGATCTATTTTCAAAGCATTCTCAGTGGTCTTTTTTATTATGATTTTACTGTTTTTAAGCAAAAAAACAAACAAACAAAAAAAAAAACTCAGTGATTTTCAAGGACATAGTTTCTGCAAAGCTGCAGGAGTTCATTTGAAATTTGCCTCTGAGTTGTGGGCGGGACTGTTGGTTCAGAGTAAGCCTGCCCTTATTTCCCATCATCCCTTTGTTTAAACTCTTTCCCACTAGCATACAGCCTGTCACAACCCCAACCCAATATTAAAGGTGCAACAAAAATAGCAAACAGTATTAAACCTATCCATCTGTAAAGTTTAGAGCCAAATAGCAGCTTAGATGAGGAAAACAAAGACGTACATGGATGTAGTCGTCTCCAAGTGAATGAATCAGAATGAAGTGGAGCGGGAAGCCAGCCAACTGTAACACCTATGTCACTGCCACAATTATTTTCCAGTGGCATTTTTTATCTGCTCCTGATTAAATATGATTTTACTTATAAATATAATTTTAATCTTAATATTCTTTATATATGTCCTCCATCATGAGAAAATGCTGCAAGAACATGTTCAAAAACACCAAAAACACAATTTTTATTGACATAGTTTTTTTTTTATATATATATAATTTGCATTCAATCTTCAAAACCCTTGTTGCCACCCAGTCTTCAGGCTTTTTCCTCTGCATTGATAGTAATAAAAGATGTGCACCTGTTTTACTTGTTATTCATTTTTACTGTGCAAATCAGAAAATATGTTTATGCAGGGGGAGAGCCATTGGTGGGGGTTTGATGTCTCACTTAGGCATCTAGATATTAGATGGATAAATGGCATCAAATGAGAAGCCTGAAAGCCTACAAATAACAGCCCTAAACAGCTACCTCCAATCACCTGACTTTAATGGTTTTTAGAAACCAATGTGATTTTTTTCTGATTTAAGTGCTGCTTTGTTTCAAGGAAAATGAATGTTTTTGCACAAGCTTATTTGTGCAACTTGGTATGCTCAAGATTTTTACAAGTGGTTGTTGCAGATTGCCCAAGTCTAACCATCCTTTTTTAATATTCAAGGACCAGATTTTAAATCCTGAAGAAGCTCATTTTAATAAAGAATACCAAATGAAACACATGCATTTGAGAAAAAGATGTAAGACTATGACACGCTGTCAATATTCAAGACTACCAGAGGTAAGAGAAAACACAAATGAAACTATACATATCAAACAATAACAATGCAAATACGAAATGTTGTTTCTTCAGCTTAAGCTCTGATAAAAATACATCTATATCTCTTTTTAATCAGTGGTTTATACTCACCTATGGCAACTGTAAAACTTCTGTGTATTGTTTGCAATATAACTTTTATTGTCCTTGGAAATTGAAATTTTATATCAACCATTGTGTATTCAGAATTTAAAAAGGAAGAAATACACACACACACACACACACACACATACAAACAGACAAACAAATATATGAGGCACCTATGTCACTGATGTGTCGTTCTCAAGGTACAAAGGTTGAGTGACCATAGTTACAGCAAACAAAATGATCCAAAACAGGGGAAGGAGCAGCTACAACCAGGAAAGTACTTCATGTACTTCATCTGACTCTAGGATGATTGGAGGAGATTTATGACACAGTAGACACCCAATTGTTCTTGCATGTACTCCCCATGCATAGGCATGCATGTGTGGCAACATCGCTTCATCCTTTTGCTGCCTCTTCCTGTCGGGCAGCAGCTGACAGCAGATTATGGAACATCAAGGAGGGAGCTTGCAGTAATGAGAAGCTTGGGATCTGCTCCATTGGGATTGTGACTCCAGGCCACCGTTGCAACTGAATTAAAAAAACAAAAATGTTGTGTTCTTTAGCAAATGCATGGATCATGAACGTGTTAATGCTTTGATCTGTTCTACCTTGTTGAGTTTCCTTTTCTCAGCTAGAACCATCTTTGATCAACACATGGACTTTATTGCCTTTGCTGTTTATCCTGTGGAGATTTTCAGTTCACATTAATCACACATTGTGCATTGGTAAATTTGCTTAGCACATTTCTCAACACTCGTGTTCACAGCAAGTGGTGAGCTGGTAGCATAATGTTAAATCAATGCAGGCAACACTATAAAATTCAGTGGTTCTTTAATGGATACAATGTTGCAATTTTATGACTGGGTTATCCTGCTGGACAAAGGAGTCCAATCTAAATGATCAATGCATTGTTAGTGTTTTTATGGATGTTTAACAGTGCAAGAATTACGTACAATATGAATAATTTAACAGAGTAATTGTTATATTTACTGTTAAAATATTTATTTTTCACTTTTTCATGCACTGCTAGTGTCATATTAAGTGAGACTTTAATCAATGCCAATTATGTGCTTTATGAAAAATGCAGTGCAAACAACTGCATTCCCTGTTCTTTTGTGGTGGGATGAAGCACAACGAGTGAGCAGAATGCCACACCAGGATCTTGAATTCACAGCAGCCCTCAAGCAGATACAACCACTGGATTAGGAAAGGATCATTTCAGAGGTTGGGAGTGAGCAAGAGAGAAGGAATTAGGTTTCTCTTGCAGGCCGTAAGGAGGTAAGAAGGAAGTGTCATTTATCTCAATCCCCTCTACATTCCCTTCGTTCTAGCATTCTGTTTGCTGCTCCACACTCATCCCGGCTTTCTCTCCATCTTCCTGATTGGGATCTGTCCGTTTTACTTTCTCCACTCTTCCTCTCAGGCTTCAGTAACTCTGATTGATTCTTTTTGTCAGGATTCATGGGACTGTGATGAGCCACACTGTCACCCGTGTGCCACGACAAAAGCCTGATAAACTTAGAAATAAAAACACTTTTAATAAAAAAAAGTACTTTTATGATGTACAACTTTAAAGTTAAAGACATATTTTGTCAGTGCATTGAAATATGTTGGATAGAACTAGGCATTAGGATATGTTTGGAGAACTGAACTGTGAGGCAGAGATTATTTGTAAATGTACTTGAATTGAGAATGCTTAAAGACGAGAACTTATGAGGGGAAATGTAAAAATCATTAAACAAGCATGTCTGCACTGTTATACAGCTTTGAAAAAACAACAAAGAGATTTGAAAGCATTTATTGTATTTTTATTTTCTGCTTTTGATTTAGTGGTTTTGTTCAAAATAACTCAATCTTGGAAGATGTTTTCATGTTTTAACTAGATAATGTTATTAGTTTTACAATCTATGGAATACAGTCATTTGTGAAAAGCCTAGACATACTTTAAATCCAGTCAAAATCTATGTGAGAGCACTTTTTCACCAGCCAAATGTCTGTGGTTTGGTCCGGTTAAAAAAAATAAATGTTAGGATGGATTCCTTTATTTGAAATCCGACTTTTCAATAAGTCTTCAAGAGAGACCTTCAATGTAAGTGAGGAGTAGAAAAGGAGAGCTTAGATATCTAACTTGCTTCAAAATGTTCCTCATTCACAGTGACACCTTGTGGAGGAGAGACGTACAGCAGGAGCTCACAGTGACCTAAAAGGTGCTTCTTTTAAAGCATATTTCACTGTAAATCAGCTGTCGTTAAAAAAAAAGTCAGGAGGTTTATCGTCTTATTTTTTTCCAGGTGCAGTGACATTGTATAGTCTTATGCTGCTTGTTTGTTTCAAGTTATGAGTGTTACAGAATCACGTACTATACTGTTAGTCTCCCTTTGCAAGTCTGACAAGACCATCCAAAGTAGAACCTGGTGGCACACAACCATCCCATGCAGCTTGTGTTTTTTTCCAGCAAAAAATGAGTCATTGCGAAGCTTGTATCCATTGTAATTGGAAAAAAAAATGGGTTTGTTTTTTTCCAAAACTGGTGGAAAAGGCCACACATTCCTTTAAACCTATCTTACCAGGTCTGTTTCTAGCAGACATTGATCATTCATCTTTTTCATCATCATGAGATAACTAGACAATCTCTTTCTTTTTACATCATAAAAGCACAACCTATAAGCACAAAGCAGGTTGAGTCACTTTAAGTGTGTCTCTCCAGATATCCACAGTGGGATAAAATAAAGAGTTGGCAGTCTTTCAGATTCACACATGCAGAGCATTGTTAACGAAAAAAGTCATGGCCCATGCACTTGACATTTTCCATCACTTGGCCATGGGCTGCTTTTCCATGCACACAATGTGTTGGTGCAGATCCATCAGTTCCAAAATACACAGACATACATGGCTAAAAGCAGCACGTTCCTATAAATGTAATGTATTCACAACATAGTCTGACCTAATTCTTCAACCAGTGTCACAAGATTATGTCCTGATTAATAAAAAGATCAATTTTCGTTTGGAAATGCGCCACGTTCAGAAAATAAATAGGAATCAGTGGCATTTGATAGCCTAATATATAATGTCCTTTGGCATAATATTAGGTATGAGCTTTGCATGTTGCTTGTGGGTTTCTAACTGGTGTTTCTTTACATTTCACTAATGTGAAATTCAAGTCATTCTGAACATGCCACTGACAGCTGAAAGGCTGGGTGAGAAAACGAATGACAAACAAAAATGCACTGGAGCTTTAAAAAGAAGCTTTTTGTTTTCTTTCCCCTTCGCTACCTTCATTATTTAGGCTATGTTGCTGTTTAATCAGGCTGAAGTCCGTAGAGTGCATGATAGCAACACAAGATCCTAGTTTTTTTTTACCTCCGAATAATGATCGAAGCATGACCTGTCCGCAGGAGTGAAGAAAAATTGTCCGATCTCTTAAATTGGCTGAGCAGCACCTTTGTGATCAAAAAAATTAATTGTAAAAATGATGGCTCCGCAGGTCTAAGCAAACCCACTAAAAAGACGTTTCCCAAATTGGAAAACAAAAAGGGGAGGAAATTTTACATTAGATTTGAGGGGATTTGTTTCTTAAAAATGCAATAAAAACATTGGTTCTTACAGGTTCTTCTTATTCAGGCTTTAAAACAGCCATTCGTTTTTTCCACACATTCTCCTTGTTCATCACTGCAAATCTTGCGACAATTTTTCCTTTTAGTTTTAAGGCAGGTTTTATCTGTCTATTTGCATGCTGATATTAAGAAATTACAACCACTTTTTGGAGCATTATGAAAGATAACTGCTCAACTTGAGAATACAGTACGTGGCATTTAACCAATTATATGCACATACTCACACCAGTAGGTTCACTCCAATTGCCTTACAGAAAAAAAGGCTGAAAATAGTAGAAAAAATGCACAGATTTTTTTTTTAAGCTTTTCTTGAAAACTTGTAAGGAAAAAAAAAGATGAAAGATTATTTAAAAATGTTTCACTGAAGTGATTTAAAATGTAAGTATCCAGTTTAATGTTGAAGCTGATGTTCTAAAATGTAACTGAGTCAAATTATGATGTGAAAACTATGTAATTAAGCAGGTCAAGGTACAGACAAAGGAAATAATGAGCATAAAGGCAATAAAAATATAGACCGTAACCGTATACACTATGATTTTACTGTGATTTTCTCACAAAGGATGATCTTCGATAAGTGGATGTAGGGTTATGTTCTAATGATGAAAGTTTTTCATTTGTATTGGGGATGAGGGCTAGAATGCAAGAAATGCCCTTATTGTAGGTTACCAGGAAAGACTGGCACTTTATATCATTAGCGGATGTTGGTAAAATATAGACAGTTCCTGTGAGTTTTTATGATGTTCAAAATATTAAGGTATGAAGGTTTCTGCTCTGACCCTAATAACATTTTCATTTTGATCCCAAAAATATTACTATTATTTATTTATTATTAAGGATACACATTTAAGAAATCTAACTGAAATGTATTGTGATTGTTTTTGCACATTACCAAACATTTAATAATAATAAAAAAAACAACTAAAATATGTTGCTGTTATTTTAATCTTGCAGGTTGGAAAAGGTGAAACCTCTGGTAGGTTGTGAGACATGTGAGAACAAAAATTCCTGCAGACTTGAACACCGTTTTGCAATAGAGAAAAAGTGAATGTCTGATGAAAGCTTGAAACAAGCTTCTACTTATTGAAATCACGAACAGATCTGTTGTGGTAAAAATTTTTATGTTCAACAGTAAACATTTTCATCCATTTGAGAGCTAGTACATTCTTTCAGCAAACTTTTTAATCACAATGTTTCCATGTTATAAACGCAAGACACAGTGAAAAACTACCCCTTCATGCCTGACTTTATTTCTAATCATACAGGGAAAAATCTTTAGTGCTTTTTTTTCCGGTTCTTTCAAGGTGATGCTAAACTAAATGGAGTCCTTGATTTAATGGCATGTTACAGAGTAAGGGTTAAAAATATTGTGAACTTTTAAAAAAGTGGTAATAACTTTTGGGGACACCTTGAGTAATAAAATACTGTTTGCAAGTTGTTGCAAGCTGTTACAGTCAAAACCAAATTACCTTCAGGCTACATCATGTTGAACAGATGATGAGATTTACAACAATTTAAGGACCATGTGGGAAGTAGTAAACACCTTTGACCTGAAATCAGTGTTATGCAGTGCTAAAGTGCAGGTTCTGGACAAAAAAATAATTTTTTTTTTTTTTATTCGCCTACATTTAGGAGCCTTTAAGTAATGGCACTACAGGTCAATGTGGCTCAATTTCCTGCATAAAGCAGATGTATAAGATAAAAAAAAAGAAAAAGTAAAACAATCAATAAGGAAAAAACGGAAAAGTTACAAATTAAGAGCAGTCAAACTTGTCCTGAAATTCTTTAGTGATCTAACCTTTGTTATTCAGCATTCCTGCAAACATTACACAACAAAATGTTGATTGACTGCAGTTGGTCTCGCTGACATAAGACTCAGAAGACAATGAGATAACACACTGGACTAGCTTCAGTATGCAGCCTTTTTCCTATCTTACAACAAACAACACAGTTGAAATAATTAATGGTATGCTATTTACAGGCGATCTTTTCATTTTTACAGTCCCTTTTTGCATTATTCTACATCACTGTTGTTTAGACAAGTTAAGACCATGTTTATGTTTAAAGTGGTAATATCTCATGAGCTGTCATTTACTTATTTACTGTACTAACTGTTGGGACTGGCAAACTATGCAATGTACAGTAATAACTTTGCTCTTGTATGAAAAAGGTTTTTAAACACAGATTCTATTTTCAAGTTGATGCTTTATAGTTTAATTTAGCTGAATCATGGGTTGATTTTCTCCAAAAATGCATCAATGGAGTTTGATTTTGCCATATTAAAAAAATTGTTTGTCATTGAAATAACTTAAAGCAAAAAAAAAACATGTATGTGCCAATTCCTTCTTATGAGAGTGTTACTGCACAAAGGTACAATAAAACATGAAGAACCATGTCTGAATTGGAGAGCTCCTTGCCCCGTTGAACTGATAGGGGTTAGTTTATCCTTTGGTGACTGACTTTTGTGGACAAAACATAACTTTTCGCAGCCCATGATTGGCACAGACGTGCAAGATGAGTAAGGTGAAATGCTGTTTGATGTGTCTGTGGGCGTTGACACCACCTGGATAATTCCGGCATACTGAAACTCCACTATATAAAAGCACACAGGTGTAGTCTGACAGGCACAGGAGGAGGACACACCTAAGGTACCTCAGCAAACAAGACAGATAAACCGAGAAAGTGCCGCCATCCATCAGACTCTGGAGTTTTCAACAGTTCTCTTTTGGGTGAGTTTAAGCTTCAGAAATGTGTTGAATTTTGTTATTATGAAGTTTTACTTCATTTTAGTTTTGCAAAAAGGCAGGATAGTAGGACTAGTTCACAACATGTAAAATGTGTTTTGAGTCGGAAATTAGTGTTACGTTTTACAACAAAATACGAATAGTAAGTAGAAACATAAACCTAATGTAAACCTAAAATAAACCTCAAACCTAAATCAACTAATAAAATCCTTGCTAATTACACTAAAACTGTAAAGTTTAATTTTTGAACAAATATATATATATATTTATTTGGGCAAATGTAACAGTGAAGCCTTTACATTTAAACCTTCTCCATAATATTTCCAGATAGTTTTATTACTTGTCATGTGTGAATACACAGTGGTTATTTGGAATAGTGCATCATGCATTCAATAAACATGGCTAAATGACTGATATTATGTCTCCACAAATCTGTCTACTGCAAGGACATATGCTGACTAATGATTAGGTGTGGAAGGACCTGGTCTGCTTCCAAAAGGATTATGGCTTGCAAACAAGCTATGGAGTGTGCTTATCTGATTTCTGTTGACCAAATGACTGGCTGTGATATAGAAAGGCTGCAAACTAGAACTTAAACTTGCTACACTGGTCATTTTGGACCACTTCACATTTGCTAACAAGCATGATTTGATCCAAATGGTTGCTTGCATGACTTGGCAAGAACAGGGGCTATACTTATTTCCAAACCTCAGTACTTTTACCACTGCCTGTTAACATGCATTGAGCGAGTCACTTATGAGAAGTCAAGGCTTTAAAAAAGCTGGATGTTGTAATGCAGGTGACTAGCTGCCCTTATAACGAACTCTTTTAGTAATACAACAACAACAACAAAAAGAAGAATCAAGACAAAAGTTCTAAAATTCTTGACTGATGTGTATTCTAAATGATTGTAGGTCACAGATAGGTTTGATTGAAACAGTAGAATATGAGACTTTGCAATAGCAGTCTCTGATTTAAATGGCCTCTGTGCACTTTCAGATTTTTATTTACCATTACACAAGAACCCAGTGTGAAGTGAAAATCCAAACACATTATCTAATATTTAGGACAAATCAGTAATTAAAACTGAGCATGTTTTCTTTCTAGAAGTAAAGTTACATTTTTGCTTAACTAAACTTTGCCCCAGACCAAAAAAGTCTAGCTTTCTGCGCATTTATCACAAAAGTATCCATAAATTATTTTAAAGGTTATCACTAGCTCATGTATACCAATTTTTCTCTCTTTTTTAGGTTATTGGCTTGTAGGAAACAATGAGCTCCTTTAGAGAACAATTTCAAGACTACATTGCAGAAAGAAGACGCCGAAGAGCCAGACTAGTGACCAAAGATGGTCGCTGTAACATTGAATATGGAAACATCCATTATACCAGGAACTTTGCCTTCCTGGCTGACTTCTGGACCACGTTTGTAGAGATTCGGTGGCGATTTGTCCTCTTTTTCTTCATTGCCTCCTTTACCCTCAGCTGGTTCATTTTTGGCCTTTTGTGGTACTGGATTGCACGAGCAAACGGAGACCTGACAGTGGCAAGATCCTCCCTCAGATCACACACCATGTGTTCAGAATGTAGGAGGACTCACGACAGCATTCCTCTATTCCCTTGAAACCCAGACAACCATTGGATATGGTGGTCGTGCAATCACCCCTTTCTGCCCAGGTGCCGTAGTTCTCATCATCATACAGTCCCTCATTGGAGCTGTAATCAATTGCTTTCTATGTGGAGTCATCTTGGCCAAGATATCATTACCTAAAAAGAGGGCTAAGACCATTACATTTAGTGAAATGGCCGTCATTTGCCCCAGAAATAATTCCCTTTGTCTGTCGATCAGAGTGGCTAACCTACGGAAGACCCTGATGATTGGAAGTCAAATCTATGGCAAACTTCTGAGAACAACAACAACACCTGATGGGGAGACAATCATAATGGATCAGGTGAGCATCGACTTTATGGTGGATGCTGGGAATGACAACCCCTTCTTTGTGTGCCCTCTCACTTTGTACCACATCATCGACAAGAGCAGCCCGTTCTTTGAGATGGCAGTAGACAATATACACAATCAAGACTTTGAGCTGGTGGTCTTCTTGGATGGGACTGCAGAGTCCACAAGTTCTTCGTGTCAAGTCCGGACCTCCTACATTCCCCATGAGTTCATGTGGGGCTATAACTTTATGCCCATTATCTCCAGAAGCAAAGAGGGGAAATATAAGGTAGACTTCTCAAACTTCGCTAAAGTGGTGCCAGTGGCAACTGCGCATTGTTCCTATTGTTACCACAATATCAAGGGCCATCATCACCACTCCACACTTGGATGTGAAAACCAGGGTTTTGAGGTGATTGAAATTGACGACCCCCCAAATGTTACAAAAATGTAACACATTGGCTGTCAAAGACATTCGCAGACTCTTGAACCTTTTTTATTCTTAATTTTGCACTGCAGAAAAACATTCAGCGGTTGGAGGCAACTAAACAAATGTTGCAATGTGTAGCATTAAAAATGAACACAACAAACCCACCAATTGCCTACACTTTTGTGTTAACACAAATGGAAAAGATATGTGTGGGTCAAGGCTGTCATCATGATCTTTGTATGTTTGTATGTAAACCACACCTGTCATTATAAAAACCAGTTTTTTTGAGTGGAGGCCAAGTTGTGCACACTGTTGGAATTTCTGATTTTCTGGTAACTCCCACAATGAATATTTAAATAATTGAGTGGTTCTAAAATACATGTGACCTCAAATTCATGGACTACTTATAAGGACCATATATGTATTTGTCTTTTTGAATGAAGAAGCTCACTAGAAATGCTTTGTTTGGGTGTGTATGTGTGTGTGTAGAACTAACTGTGAATATCTTATTTGTCTTTTTTATTATTCTTTACATTAAAAATATCATTATCAAATTATACCTATGGTGTTGTCTTTAATCACGGTATAATGCACTATTACAAAGGACCCCAGCAATGTAATATCAGTAGCCAGCCCGCATAGCAGTTTTTCATCAGTAAACAAAGTCAAGTTTTGACAGCAAATAGAATTCAGAACATTACACCCACACCAAAGAGAACCAGAGACCACAGCTTGCAGCACACAGTCCAGTCTTAAGCCTGCAGGGTTTTGAACATGAAACCAAAATTCTCCCAGTTGGAGAAATAGGTGCACATACTGCACACTAGCGTGAAGCTTTAACAGGTTTTAATAAACTGAGCCACCCACCCAGTGTGAGCTATCTAATGAGCTGCACATGTCACTAATATAGGTCTGTGAAAACTAAAGGAAAGCTACAAATCTGGATTAAAAATGATGAAAGAGAGATTTTGGAAGTGACAAAGTCCTTTAAAGTTAAAACAGACTTAGGAAACAGATGTAAGTAAACTGAATGTAAATAAAAATCATGAATAATCTTTTTTTTTGCTATTTTTTATGTTCTTTGTATACCTTTCTGTAAAGTCAAATTCTGGCCTGCAACGATGTTATTTACAAAAATTTCTTCTAAACATGATATCACATTATGAAAATATCACACTCACATGCTGTGAGTTTACAACACAATATGAATAAATAATGTCTACAGCTGAAATGAGGTTTAATTAAGACGTAACTGACAACAATCAGAATCTATATGATAACAGACAGATGTGACCATCAGGGCACAACTGCATGTAAACTTCATGTTAGTTTAATGTTGAAACCATACGCTCATCAAAAAGTGCTGACTGTTAATGTTCAAAGAAAAAAGAAAAGCTTGCACCTTACAACTGAGAAGAATAGGGTAATTTTTAGCGTGTGAAGTATGCAAATGAAAGCAAGTAGAACATCGATCATATATGGGCTGTAACATCAAGAGGGCTGTCATTTGTGAGCAACAAGGCCGTATCAAAACCTTTAAGGAAATGATGAATTCTAGGGTAGCAGATATGAAGTAAGGCTCATCCTAAATTCATCAAGGTTGTTGTCTAAACTGAGACACCTTTAAAATGTGCACAGATAGGTTGCCATTTTCTGTCCTAAAAAAAGAGGAAGTGAAGGTGAGCTTTAACAACAGAGGATGTACTGGTGAGCTTAGCGAAACAGAGCACGTCATTCTAAACTATGCCGCTACAGGTAGTTGTTGTTCCAATACAACAACAAACAGTAAACAGAATCACATTGCAAGTACAGTTTTTCCGAGCAAATGTGCCCAAAGGCTGAGTCATTTCTTCAACAAAACATTGTGGATTGTTTGCAATGACCATAGTAGGCAGCCCAAAAATTCCTAAATTTGCCCTTTCTCTTCCTCTCTGTCTTTTCTTTAGCAGGGAAGAGCACAAGTCATGTAAACAACATGTCAGATGATGAAGTGAGCTAATTGTCTGCTGTGAAAACAAAGCTAAAACTAGATAGATAGATAGATAGATAGATAGATAGATAGATAGATAGATAGATAGATAGATAGATAGATAGATAGATAGATAGATAGATAGATAGATAGATAGATAGATAGATTGATAGATTGATTGAAAATGCAGGTCAAACATATGTATATGTATTTGTAAATTCTTGTAATGACTTAAGTTCAAGATCAAAATTATCCCAAACAAACATAATGCAAACATTGATGCATCATCGCAGAGAATGATCGAAAGTACTCTCAGGAGAAGACATTACATGATCGTAGGGTCAGTGGTATCACAAAGATTTACGTAAATGTTGAAGACATATTTTTTACTGTAATATAGATGAGCTAACTAATCATTGACTTAATTACAAGAAAAATAAAAAGACGTTTCAACCCATCCTTGTCTTTTGTAATAATTCATCTAACTGATTGCCAATTCAATTCAATTCAATTTTATTTGTATAGCCAAAAATCACAACAACAGTTGTCTCGATGGGCTTTGAAGTAAAACATGAACTCAAAAGGATCATGAATACAAAGAGTCAATAGGAAAATACTAAAATAACTAACAAACTGACTAAGCTATACTGGCATCCCTGCCAATGCGAGCCGTCTTTACATTGTACATTTCAGAAAGAGGCTTGGCCACAAACCATGGAGAACTTCCATGAATTCCTCTCAGAAGTTTCTGGCAACAATTCTGTTAAACTTCAAATAAACTTGAAAAATTAAAGCATAGTTGCTTGTATGTGTACAAATATTTCCTTGTGCAAGCAAAGAAAGAGTTATGTTCTTGCAGAAGTGCAATGTTTTAGACGACAATGCTTAAAAATGTCGTTCTTTCCTCAAATATGGCAGGACAATACTTGTTTTTCCAAAGCACTTTACTACAACTGCAAACATATATAAAATGATGAATTGCTAAGTTTTCTTTACTTACAAAACTACATTGTAATGATTTGAATTCTCCACTATTAATGCTAAGTTGTACAAAAAAAACACAGATGGAAAACTGAGAATGTAAACTGAGAACATTACTTTGTTAGCTTCAGTATCTTTAGAGCTATTAAGCATTTTTGACAAATATGATCCATATTAAATAAAAAAATCTTAAAATAAACAAAGTGAATTTATGACATAACCTTTGTTGCAGTCAGACAATAGTGTCATGATTAGTCAGACATAGATTAGTCTGTAAGTGCAGTTTGGTTCCCCGCGAGCCTCACCACTTATGCTTATACCATTGGTATAAGAATGATCAGTAGTGACACCATAATGACCCAAAAGTTGTCAAAAAGTAAAAAAAGGTTAACAGCAAGGTGACATTCTTTCTTTCCAGAAGGTTGTGTCATTGTTTTGGAGCTGTTCTATACTGCGTTTAAAAACAACAATAACAAGGACACAACCTGGTGGAAAGAAAGAATGTCACCTTCTTGCCGAATACAACTTATGAAGACCAAAGGGTAGTTCATTATTTATTAGCAAAGATTCAATTCAATGTTATTAATATAGTCCAATATCACAACAATAGTCGTCTCAATGGGCTTCATACTGGCAATTGCATAAGAACATGAAATCATAAAATACAATAGGTAATGGCAAAACTAAACTAAACAGACTAAACTAAACTGGGCATCCCAGCCCTTAGACCCTCCTTCTCGGTACGGAAAAACTCCTTTGAAAAAAAAAAAAAAAGAAAAACATGGGTTCAGGAAAGAAAGAAGAAACCTCAGGGGTATCCACCTGAAGGAGGGATCCTCCCCCAGGACGGACAGGCGATACACCAGAACTCATGGAGGAGAATTAACTTGTCTAACTCAACAACTACATGTTTAAATAGTCCAGCAGATGAACTTCATCCAAAATGGAGTTGGGGGACGTCTTGGGGTGCGAGACGAGCCAGAGGCGAGGTGCACAGTCATGAGGAGCACAGATGAGCTGGAGTGTAACATGTGAAAACTATGTGCTCTGCCACATTACATTACTTTGACAGGACTTTCTGGTGAAGTTATATTGCCTACACAGGAGGAGGGTCTAAGGGACAGGGATGTCCAGTTTAGTTTAGTTTGTTTAGTTTACCAATTGTATTTTATGATTTCATGTTCTTATGCACTTGCCAGTATGAAGCCCATTGAGACGACTATTGTTGTGATATTGGACTATATAAATAAAATTAAATTGAATCTTTGCTAATGAACAATGAACTACCCTTTGCTCTTCGTAAGTTGCATTGGCAAGAAGGTGACATTCTTTCTTTCCACCAGGTTGTGTCAGTGTTATGGAGCTGTTCTATGAGAACAACAATGACAAGGACACAACCTGGTGGAAAGTAATGAGTGTGTGACATCAGGAAAGAGTTCCAGAGGGTGAATACTAGGTAAGCAACTGGGTCGGATGGAATTTCTGGACGTATCATGAAAGGATGTGCTGATCATCTAACACAAGCTGAGGGTTATGTTGCTGAGGTTCTGATGGAGGGAGGGGTGGGGTTTGGGTGATTAAATGTGATCCTGTTTTGAGATTGTCATGTCACAAAGGTTTTTGTTTATTTTTTTGTTTACAGTGCTTTGAGCTGCCTTATGGAATGATGGGCACTCTTACAAATAGTCTTATTTTGGTTTTAAGATTATAGAAGCTTGCTTCTTCCCACTTCTTTTCCTTTTGGTTTGTTTTATTTTCTGTCTTTTTAATCAATCATTTTACCATTTCTATAATGAGTTTGATAAATAGGTGTACATTCTGTATTGCTTTGTCTGCAACGCTTGAAATAAATCAATAAATCAAATCACATTTAATAATTTTCTTAATGTTTCATTTCTGACCTTCCTTTTAAAATGTCATTCAATTTCAGGTTGTAGTTTTTGCATAAGGTTTTCTTCCCTGAAACGATCAATTCTCTCTCTTTAATACTACACTGTTTTTTTTTTTCTTTAAGATGTAAAGAGTCACCAGAGCCAGACATCACCAGCACCTCTGTTGGCATTCTGACTGACAAGTTCAGTGCTCAGTTCAGTGTTTCTGTCTGCTCAGTACAGCAGTTGTGGTGGAAGATGAGCTTGTGGTAGGCGACATTCCCAAATGGCTATTATTTTGAGCGCTAATGTTTGTAGGGAAAGGGCAGCCAAAGAAAAGACATGATTTATGTAGGAAAAGTGTAAAAAAAAAAAAAGGCTGATACTCAAGAAAATGTTTTTCTTGAAATGTAAGAATGTTTTTTTTAAATAAAGTTGTATAAGGAAATGGTGTAAAAAAGACTGATGCGCATTTTTTTGTTTTATATATAGACTGATGTATTTTTTTTCTAAGGCTGATGCACTTTTTATTTTTTTATGTACACAAAGTGTGCGTTGTTTTACATTTTCTAGTACCAAAAGTTGTTCAAATGTACTTGTGCAAAAAAATTAAAATGAACTTGCAATTGCAATTCTGCCTCAGTTTTTCTTTTGTAAGAATGGCCCTGACTAAGAAGGATAAGACTTAGTATAGACTTCAAAAGATTAATTTAAGTTGAGATATATTAAAGTTTTTTATTTAATTTGGTAATGTATTAAGGTTTAATAAAATCAGAATATGCTTGTTCACTAAAGTAAGAATCTTTAAGTTTGTTAGTAAAAAGTTATAGTTTACATTTTGTTAAAATGTTTTATTTACATTCTAAGTTCAGATTAACTTATACTTTTTAAGTAAAAGAATTCAAAAATTATTATGTAATCAGTTTCCTTGTAAATTTTGAGTTCACTGAACCTATTCGGGTTTAGTGTGTCTCAAATGCTAGTTTTATCATTTATGTTCTGCTAGAAAACTACATTATTTAGTATTTTCTCAAACTGATTGCATGGAACTAACTTTGGCGTTTACAGTGCGGCACCTCATCAACTCAGTCTTGTTGCTAATCTTTGACATATTTAACCCCTGTGCTAACCAAGGCACATTAACATTGGGACTGGGGTCATCTGGACCCCACATTACAGTGCGCTGAACCTTTTTTTTTATTCTTGATCTACTCTGGTGTCTATGGATTACATGAAATCCTCTCCACCTTTGTCATGCTAGGGATAACACATCAATGTAAGGGTGGAGGCATCTGGACCCCACAAGATAGCACAAGGGTTAATGCTTCAATGTCAATGCTTTTCTGTCACTGTTAAAGCATCTGACATTTTTAATGATGCCATTTGATTGTGCTTTTGGATTGTGTTTCGTTTTCCCAACCACTGCTTCTGGCTTTGAAGGTCATTCTGTCTTTGGACCAATGCACATCCTGACTTAGTGGACTCTTGCACCTCCTGGGCTAAGAAGCTTTTGGCTGTGATCCTTACCCTGTTTCACATTTCACGCTTGATGATTTGGCTGGTGAGGTTAAAATGTTCTTGTTTTTCTTTTAACTTCCCATCTACTGATGTAGTCTGTCAAGAGTTTTCATCTCATCAGAGCTTTTATTTTCGGCCTCCTCTTTCTGTAGAAAGCTCATAAAGTAGTCTTGGAAAATCACAGTAGTAGGTTTAAAAGTTGTCATCTGGACTTGAATGACAACTTTTAAACCTACTTCTGCAATCAACCTGGATGAATGACAGTTTTCACAGACATAGTCTTGGAAAAGGAAGGAATTTACTGTCTGCCATTGCTGTCTATGATCTAATGGTCATGTAGGACAGATTCTTTCTTTTTTTTTTTTTTTGGTTTAATTTGGTCCCCTCTGCCTTGAGAGATGTTTATAGTTGTCTGACTTCGGTGAGATCAGAATTTTCCCAGATATTTTTCAATTAGCTCCTAAAAGATAAAATAGATCTGTGAGAGACAGTTCTACTTTAAGCCTCTTCTATGTAATTCCTTTAAAATATATGGCTTCTTTAAAACATTTGTCCTTCTTCTCCTTCAACCTTCTTGGATACTGAGCTGGCACAGCTTCAGTTTCAGTTTTGGTTCTGCACTTGGCTAAAGGAGCTTTTAGCTTTCTCTTCCCCAGTGGCCTATGTCTTCTCTTTCAGAGCAGTATCTTAAAAAAATAAATAAATAGTCTGGGACTTTTTTCCCTGTCTGCATGTTTACCCCAACGGTTGGTTTGTTTGGCTTTCCTGCTCGGCAGTGCCCCCTCCCTCATGACACAGGGCTGTGCTTTAATTTTTAAAAGCAGTGACTTTTCATTTTACTGTGCCAAAGTTCCACAGAAACCATTATCATTTAAGTCCCACTCAGATCATCTTTTGATATGTTGTAAAAGCATTCCCAGTGGTCATTGAATAATGGTTATGTATTTTTTTGCCAAATTAGAAAAATAAAAATAACCGTGTTGTTTTCAAGGACATAGTTTTGTGCAGAATGACAGGAGTTCATATCAAACCCACCTCTGAATTGTGAGTGGAACTGTTCACCCGGAGTAAGCCTGTGCCCATTTCCCATCATCCATCTGTTTACACGCCCTCCTGTTCTCTTATAACCCCTCACAATCCCAACCTAACATTGCTGGTGCAACAAATATGGCGAGTCATAACAGAGTTTTCAAGATGTACAGTTTTGAACCAGATGCCAGCACAGAAGGGGAAAATAAAGATGTACATGGATCTAGTCATCTACAAGAGGATGCATTAGAATGAAGCAGAGGATGGAGCTTGTGGTCCAGCTAAGTCACTGCTACAAGCTTTACCACACTGCATTTTTGTGTCTGAAATACAAAATTCCATGTTAATCTTAATTTTTTTTTATATGTATGTCCTTCATGATGAGAAAATGCAACAAAAACATGTTAAAACACTATATTCATTGGAGTGGTCTTTTAACATGTCAACCATAAAATCTTGAGAGACCTAAGATTTCATTCCACGGCCCCTTTTGCAGAAAATGCAGAAAGTCAAATGTTGTTTTTTTTTTTTTCAGATTTCAGCAAAAATTAACTACCAAGACAACAGGGACATACTTTATTTGCAAAAATGCATTAGTGTGAAAACTGTATCTATGTTGCAGCTTATTCTTATTTTTACCTATCAAGATATACTAATCCCAAGAGCAAAGCAATGAAAGATTATGGAAGAGGTAAAAACATTTATTTTTGTCACATTTTCCTATACAAAAGCCCTTTTTCAAAAGGTTTTCCTTCATACATAGCAGGAATGACAATATTAATTCAAAGCTTAATTGTAAAAGTTATACACACAAATATATATTTATAATATATTTATATATTTGATATTCAAAATACAATGCATATATGAAGTAGCACAGATCCTTTTTCACTGATAATGCTTATGAAACATGAACGTTGAGGGTACACTAGAATAATTTCTTTATACTACAAATTACATGTTCCCTTTTCATTTTTTTAAAGCTATACATCTTCAACAGGAGTTATTGATGCTGTCTGTGTTAATTAGCGCAAAAAGACCAAAATACCATAAAGCACAGGGCTAGCTTGGAATCCAGACATGAAAAGTGTGTGGCGATGAGCAGATTCATCAGCGCCACATGTTACATACAGAGTGGAAAAAAAACAAGAAAATCCCAGACTATTGGGTCATGATTTGAGCAGAGGCACTTGTGGGTTTGCAAACACAACAAAACATCTTTTACACTTACAAGCACTCGGGATGTTACAACCAAATGAACAGAAATAATAACAACAAAACAAAAATCGAAAGCTGCATTGCCGAAATGTACAGATATATAAAAACGCTTAAATGCTCAACAAACTATTTAGCAGAAATGGACTTCAAAGATTTGCATTTTTGACCGAGGTCAACTCGTATTATCTCTTGACTTCTCTTTTTCTTTTTTAACTGTCACATATGAAAATAACTCTGCATAATTTATACAGTAAGTTGCTCTAATGCCTAGTTGACTGATGATTATAAAATAATAAAAAATAGGTCTGACAAACGCACAGCGTTTGCGAATCTGAGGAGTTCTTTGTTTTATCTTGTCATACTTTTACTGGTTTTGTTCTCTGATACGGTTCCATATGATTTTTCTGTAAAGGAAATATTTTGATATGAACAGCTCTGAAGGTGTAGACATGGACATGACTTACTGTTACATGAATCTTTGATCCTAAGTGAGAGACTGACAGACATTCAATCAACTGTGCTGCTCTCATCTTCGGATCCAGCCCTGGTCAATGTAAGAACTGACCATCTCTTTTGACATGACTTGCAGCTATGTCACGTTTGTGCTCTGACCTGTATGATCATGAATAGCTTTAAAAGACAGACAAAACTTTGCGGTTGTTTTGTGTTTTTTTTTTTAAATCAAAATCACAACTTGTCAGATATTTCTTTGTTCTTCTTAAATATATCAAAACAATCACTAATGCAGTAATTAAACCATTTTGTAATGCTATGTTCACACCGGCCTAAGCAATGCACATTCAAGCGGCCACTTCCAAAGAAAAGTCTGTGTAAACACGCCTAAATGCGCATTTTGGGCATCTGCATTTAAACTCCCACCTTCACGCATCGCTACGCAAGTTTTTGAGTCTGTTTTCAGGCTCTATGTATAAATCGCATGTTAAAACTTACACCATTTGAACTTTTACAATTTATGAAAGTTCACACCAATCCTCTTCCAACATTGGTCCTTGCGCCAGCATTGGGTAGTGACAGTCCGGTGTGAACACCATGCTAAAGGCGCGGAGAAGAACCCACATTCAGCGCATTCTTGTACTTGCGACACAAGCCCGGCATGAACGTAGCATAGGAGCTCAGGCACCCACAATGCATTAAACCAAAGGTGCTTCAGAAAAAAAAACAACAGAAAAACATCTGCAAAAAGGTCTTTCTTATGATTCAGATTTTAGACTCCATCTGACAAGTTTAGATTTTTTTTTTTCTGAGGGCTTTTCATTTTATGTATGCTTCACAAATCTGAGGACATTCACATTAACACTGACGTGCCGGAGCAACAAAACATCTTGGAATGGCATAGGCAAGACAAAAAAAAACATGGCAGACATTAAACAGCCGAGTGTGTGGCCCCACTGAGCTCATGTGACCCAGTCAGAAATATTGCAGCAAATTACCTCAACTATATTATGTCTCTGCTTCCGCAGCACAATTCATATGACTCAACTGCACACGTCCCCCCCATCATCTCCATCAGCGCAATACACACAGAAAACATTTTAAAGCAGCTGAGTTGACCCAGGTCAGCAGAACATACAGCGCTTCCTTCTTTGGCATCTCACTCTTTTCTGGCCTTCCAGTTTGGAGGATAAATTAAATGGCATATTGAATGGCACATTCCAGTTGCCAAAATTTCATTCAGTGCTGAGAAAAAGTCCAGGCTCCTCTTTGTCCACCAAATTCCAGAGGACTCTTCACACACACACACACAATCAAAGGAGGAAACAGAGACAGTGGAGGAAACCCCATTAAAGTAGTAGACAAGCGGCAGAGGCAGATGCTTTCAAGCACAATGTACATACTGTGCTGAGAAGAGTGTAGATTGAGACCTAGAAGTGCCAGGCCCATGTCTGTTTTGTTAGTATGACGAGGAGACGGACTAACTTTGGGTCATCTCATGTCGTGAAGATCTGTTTGAAAAAATGTCTAAAGGCACCTTTCAGCTAGCAGGTGAAGGAGAATGGAGAAGAAAGGCACATTAAAGATAAAACACACATCCATAAGACATAAACAAAACGTTGCTAGTCTCTTAAAGGTAAGTAGTATTCCATTTTAGATCATAGCATCATCCAGTTGCTGTTTAGAATCTTAAACAAGAAACAAATCAAATTAATCTTCCTTCATGCAGGAGAAAAATTTCTTCAAAGTACAAAATGCCTCCATCCGTTGTCTCTGGCTTGGCAGTATAAGGAGTGCAGGTTCAGCGATTGAGGAAAAGGTAGAATTTCAAGGCTGCTCAGGGAAGGCTGCTAATAATAACTGCCCAGGTGGGAAGGCATGTGGGTGTTAGGATGGCGGGGAACGTTTGGGTTGGGGTAAATGCCAGCAGTGGGTGAGCTCCAGTACTGAGCAGTGGGTCCAAAAAAATTGGAGGATGTTACTGGCATGGATGGCGGGTGGGGAGATACAAAGTTGACCTTCTGCTGGTGGGCGTGGTAGGAAGGCACGTAGGTTAGGTCCGAGGGGTACTTATACATGGAGGACTCCGTTGGGTGTGGCTGCAGCGCCTGAGCAATGCCGTGAAAGTCAAACTTGTAGGCGTAGCGTTTGCCGTGCACCTTGGTCATGATGTTTTTGTCATAGTAGTAGCGCAGCGCACGGCTCAGCTTATCATAGTTCATGTTGGGCTTGCTCTTGCGCTCACCCCAACGTCGCGCCACCTCGTCTGGATCTGTCATCTTAAACTCGCCGTTGGTTCCCTCCCAAGTGATGCAGCTGGCATTGGCGCTGTCAGACAAGAGCTCCAAGAGAAACTGCCACAGCTGTATCTGACCTGAACCTGAAGGTAGCACACATACAAATGAATGGCGTGGAGTTAATGAATTAATCACTGCTCAGTGAGAGAAAGAAAATTTAACTATGAGTTAACAACTGAGTTGATAGCCTAACCTGGGTTGGCTAGGCGACTACTGGTGGGGCCCAGAATCTGATACGGATCTGTGGAAAGAAAAACAAAACAACATTTGTTTGAACTATTCAGCACAAATTCAGTATGAAAATAATCTCATCTTGTAGACCACATGCTACAACTTAGCTTCAAGGTAACACATGAGCTAGAAAATCCTATATTTTGTACAAAACATTTTCAGCTTACTGATTTGAAAACAGGAACACAAAGGCATTGTTTAAAGGCCCATTCCAGTGGAAATTGTGTTTTTGGTGTTTGTAACATGTTCATTTGACAATTTTCTGATGATGGGGACATAGATGTGAAAAAAAGTAAATTCAAAATTGCCTTTTGGGGTATTTTATTGCTGTTTGAAGAAGATTGTATTTGGGGTGGGGTTGCTCTTAACCCATAATTTAGAAGCAAATTTGGAACAAACTACAGCTGCTCTGCAAAAACTATGTCCTAGAAAACAAAAGTGTTCTTTTGTGTGTGTGGCTAGAAACGCCTCAATCCCTTTTACCGTAGATCAAAAGATGATTGGAGTGGGCCTTTAAGATCAGATATTCAAATATATTATTTTCTCAAAACTCCACAAGTTCTTCTTTTTCAATGACACACTGAGTCTAAACAGCAGTGTCAAACTAAATATGGAGTAATATGTTTTTACTGCATTCATTCTTTATTTAAACACCCTAAAGGAGAGCTTTTTTTTATCCTAAAGCATCGTTGACAAGGTCAGGTTTGATATGCAAGCCTTCTGGAATATACATTTAATGTCTAATTGTAATATAACTACTTAAAATGACTGATATGTCAGCAAAAATGGACCCATTTCTTTGCTGATTTAAGGGTTTTTGTGCACGTTAGAAAATAGCCTACATCCTCAAAAATAGCCACAAACATGAAAACAGGGGGCGGAAAGCAGAAATTGAGTGAAAGTATGGAGGTTCCGGTGCAAACACTGATTCACATGTTACGAAATCTCAGCTAACACTCAATGCAGCCCTAGGAACAGTCTGTACTCTGGGTATTTATTGTTTAGCCTGCAGTTTCATCCCGTCAACTCTTTGTTTTTTTAATCCGTTTTAAGAACATGGCTTACTTCAACTCAGAGAGTCTAGTTACTCACTGATTATCTAGAATTACAAACCCATAAAAGTTCAAACAAATGCTTAATCATGTTTATTGTGTTTTGATTCATACTCTAATCTTAAGAGAAAAGTGTTTCAAAAGAAGCTGCCATTATTTCTGGAAATTTTCTTAACCTGTCTTACTTCTACTGCTTGTAAAGTAATGCTAACCCCTTCATGCCTGGATTATTTCTAAATATATGAAACATATTCTTAAGTGCATTTTCTGTTCACAGTGATGCTAAATGAAGTAGAGTCCTGGAATAAATTGTATGCTGCAAATTAGTGACATACAGTGTGAAGGGGTTAATGACTGTACATTACCATCACAGTCAATGTATCCAGATAAGATTCTATTGTAAACACTAGTTAATTGTGCTTGACTGCCTTAACTATCAACAAAAGAAAGAAAAAGAAAAAAAAAAACCTGTTGAGATGCTGACCCTCAGGAAAGTTGATATCCAGTCTAACCAACAAGCTTCTAGCCTGTTTTTGTGCTTTTAGTATTCAGATGATGTCAGACAAGCATTTACCTGGCTGAGCTCTGGGCTGTTCATTGGACTTGCTCACATTCTGGGTAACTACTGGCGAGCCTACAAACAGAGAGAGAAAAGCAGTGAGAAAACAGTAGGGTGGTCACTGATAACCAAACCAAACATCTTGTAGCCATGTCAGCACGTCCAAAGCAAATAAGGCAGTAGCCTTTGTAATCTTTAGGAGTCTATCCGACATGTCTAGACACTGTGGATGTTGGAACCGCTGAATTGGAAGAATTATATTTGCCGAAATTGTTTGAGCTGCATGGGGTAGCTGCATTCTCAAAGATAGAACTGGTGAAATATAAAAACCTGTTTGTTGTTTAGAAATCTATCAATAGTCTTTTTTTATTTTTTTCGGCCTTACCTTTGCCACTGTGCATATTGTTGGTCCAGCCTGTTCGCCGTACGGCATCATAAGAAGGATCTGGTGAAAAGAAGAAATACACCATTTGTTATTTATTTATTTGAATTACTGATTTAGTGGCTTTAAAAATGAATAGAGATTTTAAAAAATGCCATACTTATTCAGATAATAGTCACAAATGGCTTAATTAATATGCTAAGCACAGAAAATAGATTGATGGAGGCCAGAGTTACATTTCTGGGTTGAGTTTATTCAACCAGAAATAGGTCAAATGTGTTCCTCACAGGATATCTGAGCATGGTTATGTAGTATTGTTAGTCTTGATGTGTTGTTTACAATGCAGATGGCATCGTCTTTGTCTAAGAGCACAGTTGGCTCAGCAGCTTGCATCACCCTGACTACAAATAAAACATATGATGCAAATCAACGCATAAAAAACACGCACAAACACAAAGACAATGCATGCACATAATATCCACTTTCATCCCATCTCCCCACACAAGCTGCTTTCAGAAAACCTTGACATAAGGCCAAGCAGGCCCAGTTTGGATGATTCTAAGCGCCTGTGTATCTGTGGTGTGAAGCACTAACAATCCCAGTAGCACAACAGAGGGAGCAGCGTTTGCCTGGCAGTGTCTCAAAAAGCCCACTTGCATACTCACGGTGCACCTGGTCAGCATCCTTGGTGGTCTTTATTATTAGAGGCCAAAATAATGGATAGCGGATATGGAAATGAACTGTAGCCAGAAAATCGTATACTGTGTTGTACCCAGCATGTTGTTCAGAGTGTTAGTATGAGCTGTAAATTGTTCCGTCTGCAATCTGTTTTACCAGATGACAGCAGACAGACAAAACAGGGAAAAAAATGGTGATAGAAGGAGATGTGGATGCGATCAGAAGGGTGTTAGGAGGTCATGAAGCAATTAAATTCCCATTGGAGCAGGAAAGCTCTGATTCTGCATTGGCAGTTTTGTACCACAAAGCAAGACCTTCACACATACAATAATTTAAACAAGTAAAAGTAAAATGAAAAGAAAATTTGTTCTGGGCACTTGTTTTTCTAGATGAAACAAAAGAAGAAATCATAAATTGAACATTACGCAAACACCTGAACCTTTCTCAGTAAGTTCAGACCATTGACTGTATAAGAGAACTGGACTGAGCGAGTGTAACGTCACCCACAGAAAAGGCCTTACTGCCAAGTAAATGAAGTCAATTCAGTCGCCATACTTTCGAGTTGGTCTGAGTCACCATTTTTATGGCAACCACTCTCACCAATCAGGAGTGAGCTTGTTGGAAGTTCACACCCCTTCCATTGAAAGAAGACTTGGGAGAATCAAACGTTTAGCATGTTCAAGGTGGAGGCTAGCGGGCGCTACATTTTTAAAAAAAAAAGTATGTAATTGGTCAGTTTATAATGCAAATAACTTTCAATAAAGAAAAAAAAAATATATATATATATATATATATATATATTTATATATATATATATATATTATATAATAAAGAAAACAATAGCAAGAACATGTTAAAAAGGTATTAAAGCAAGAATAATCATTCTGACAAATAGAATGACTAATAATAGTTGTTTATTGTTTAAATAGAAGTCTATGGGATTTTGGCTTCATAGACTCTGCAGGTACTTCTTATATGAAAAACAAGACATATTATGTACAGTTCCATGCTGTTGGAATGTTTTCATAAATGCGTCTTTAAAAGAACTGTGCATAAAAAAGAAAATGTGTTTTTTCCTGTCCATTTCATCCACCTTTTTAAATTTTATTTTTCGTTTAACAGCACTTGTGATCTTTGGGACTTATTGTCCTGCATCACTTCCACTGCTGACAGTGGAGACAGTAAATTCATCAGTAGCGTTCAGACATTTTGAAATGTAGCACAACACTGCCCTCTTGTGGTAGAGTTTGCACATTTGCCTTTTTAAAAAATCTGGCTCTACTTCTCTTCTTATGGCAGTGAAACCTGTATGTCTTTGCTTGTGAAATTCTTATTGCTTTATATTCAGAAGTATTTTTCCTTTGTCTTTGCATCAAAATGTTGGGATAACTTCCTGCTGCTTAGAGACTTCTCCATCTTCTTAGATCCTCATAGTGATGGACCTACAACCCTGCAGAATATTTGGTGAAGGCAGAAAATCCAAAACATCAACCAAGCTACAGCTCATATACTTGCTATGAAAGACGGAAGGTCTACATCAGAATGTGGCTAAATGAGGGAAATATTTTTTATTAGCAAAAAGAAACAAAAAACGACATAAATATGAAGAGGACTGCCTCCACTCTGAGGCGCTGTCAGGTTTAATCTGGTGTGGGCCAGCAAGACGGCCAAGGAGCAGTGACTGGGGGAGAGTCCTGGGAGACTTGCGTTTCCTGCCTGCTTTGCTTCTAGACAACCTCTCTTTGTTTTCCTGGGCCTTTTTTTCCCCTTTCTACTCTCTGCCAGCACCCCCCCCCCCCCCCCCCTTAAAAGTCACCCTAACCGATCAGTCCCCTTCCCACCCCCTACTCTACTCTTAAAAAAGAGTAAAAAAAACACACACACCTCAATATGTGCAAAGAGGGGTTAGAAGATGGTGGCAGAAAAGGGAAAGGAGGAGGGAGACACATCACAAACGGTAATTTGGTAAGCACACAGATGAAGATGAACATGAAGACATGAAAAGCCGTGAATGAGAGAGAGGGGAAGAAAATAAGTCACGAAAAAAGAAAACACTGAGTCAGACGAAACACAACTTAGGAATTTGAAAAGAAAACAAAGGCAACAAACCCAACTACTGTCTGGTATTGGCAAGAGGAGATGCCGGTAATTCCATGCCTGTGAGATACATTCATTTGGAGGTGGAAACCAGAAGGATTTTCCCGTAGACGGCAGCAAATAAGAGTTATAACACGAGCACAATAATTTCACCATCTGTTAGCACATTGAGTCCTTTCATTATCTACCTAATTTGCTGAGTCGAGTTAAATGGAAGTGAAAGTGCAGAACTGGGGAGAAAAAGCAGATGCATGCTTCGCAAAGCCCGGAGATGGTGAGTAAGAGAAAGTCAGAGATTATGTGCAAAGAGAGCCACCTCATCTCCCCCCACTGCACCCCCTTCTCCAGCCTCCATTTTTCCAGGCCTCGCTTTGACTGCGACTTGAGCCAGTTTCCACTCTGGTCTGGGGCGTGGTGCAAGCTCCTGAGGACCAGCTAGTCAAAACAAGATCCCAGCACTGGACGGAGAAGAGGAGAGGGCCAGAGAGACAAGCAGCACAGGAGAGCGAAAATGACGAGGGAGGAAATCCAACCAAGCAGAGGGGTGACACAGAGAAAAGAAAGGAGAAGCAGTTAGTCCAGGTTGTTTCTAGTCTGGGCCAAGAAGAGAGACAGAGACAGGGTAAACTTTTTTTTTTTTTTTTTTGTAATACACGTAATACAGGTGCTTTAAAAGCCATCTGTGAGCACACGGGGCCACAGAAGGAGAATAACAGAGAACAGGAGTTTGACAGAGCATGCAGAACACAGAACATCTGAAAAACATGTGCAGTTCAGCTTCTTCCCTTTCAGAGTACATTCAAAACAATTCAGATCAATTCACGTGTGAGTCTGTCACTGCCTTTGTAGCTAAATTTGTTCATTCTGCCCTCACTATAAATTTGATACTAGATCAAAATCTCTTCATGGAAGATTCTTTAGTGTGCAAACTTTTTTTTGGAAAAGAGGGATAGTTTTGGAGAGGTTAAAAATGACAGTCTTTGAGCTATTTTAATAACATTAAATGCAAATAAACTTTTTAGTAAACATTTCATTGCAAATGAATACTTCTCCTTTTCTTTACAAATACATCTAAATATGTTTTTACCAAAATGACTTCTACTTTTTGCATCTTGATCTATTCCAAGTTAGCTAGCCGTAGTTAGCATGTCTTTGCATGTCCAGTGCCTCTTGATATTGAACTCCTTGAACTCAGCCACAGTCTCTTGCCACATTAAGGAGAAACGGTTGTTTCATATTTAACTATAAAAATACGACAATTTCCACGTGTCCTGGAAGCCTTACTGTCATTTTTTTTTTCATTTGCAGTTGACATTTTAAAAATGAACTGTTACAGAAGAGTTGAGCAACAATATTGCCAACCTCAATCAAGAATCGTGCACACAGTTTTTACAAAATGCCTGGGGCCACATATCATTGATTTTATGAAAGGAGCCATAGAAGTTGGAATGCGGGCCGCTTTTGACCCACAGGCCAGACTTTGGACATGCGTGCTTCAAATGGTCATTTACAATGAAATAAATATCTACTTTTTGTACTTCATAAATAACCCAATTGGGAAAACTAAAGTATAGATTCATCCTGTAGCAAACATTGTAGCCAGACACACTTACACAAACACAGTCCCCAGCATAGCAGATCCCAGAAGTGCATACACACACACACACACACACACACACAGAGTTTCAGAGCTGCTGCATTCCGTGTTTTATATGCTCTCTTTTATTCATAACATTGCATTTTACACCACAGAGTCTGGAGCAGATTAGGGGTTGTCTCCTGCCGTCTTGTGCTTACTCTACCCCAAAGAGCCTGTATGGTATTTGACTGCTCTCAAAAACCAATATGAACTTGAACATCTGGCAGTGCTGAGCTGCACAGACTCTGAAACTGGCTCATCCCCAAGCACCTCTTACTGTTTTGTTAATTCGCAAACTCCTACCTCCGATTTTTACAAGACGAACTTTTCGTCTTTTGTCATTTTATTTCAATCGTGTCTGAAAGAGATGCAATCAACAGAAAAAACAAACAAAAACAAAAGAAAAATCTCAGGGATCTGGGCACTCTCTCACGGCACAAGCGGGTATCTGAGCACACAAGTACAGTCAGTGTTACAGAACCCCATTATAGAATTCACCTCTTTCAAAAGGGAAATACTCTCGAAGGGAGTGACCCTCTATTCCTGCCAGTCCAAATACCTGCCACTGAGAACCAGGAAAAGCAAGGTCAGGGGTGACCAAGCACAATCATACGTGGTCTGTCCATCAGTCCACTAGTTTGAAGCTTGGCGAGAATATGAACATGGCCTGTTAACTCTCACCACTGTGGCGGATAAAGACAAAGGCCGAGGGCATTCTCTTTCACTTATCAGGCCTAATATTTCCTCTGCTGCTGCCTTGATAGGGCCTCTCATCCTGTGAGCAAGACTATCACTGTTTTTCCAGTGCTTTCTCCTGAGTCTAGTGGTGACACCCTATAGCTGATGTAAAGGATGCTTTCTTTTAACCCTTTGACTTCTGCCTTTTGTGTCAGCACAGCATCTTGTTTTTCAGAGTGAAAACGTGTCAGGAGATGAGACAGTCATCCTGACCTGAGCATGCACCTTCAAGAACACAACTCTTTGGTTTTGTTTTTTTTTTGTTGTTTTTTTTATATATATACTTTCTTTTTAAATCATCTTCTGTTTAGTTATTTGAAAATATGCTACACTTCTGTTTTTTGTTTTTGCTTTGTTTTGTTTGTTTATTTTTCTTTTCTATACTGAATTAGTTTTGATTAAAATATGAAATTTCTCTTTATGGGAGGATTTATCCAGCAAAATAAATATAAAATAAGTTTAAATTTGACAGAAAAAATAAAAGTAAAAAAAAAATGTGCAGTAGTGTAAATACAAAGTAACTTTTTTTTCAGTTTGACGTGTATTAAATCAGCGCAGTAACTTCACAATAGCATTTCACTTGTAAATATTGACATGAACCAAACCAAACGCCAACAGGGGCACCAGCAGTGACTTTAGGTTCGGCCTTTCTTTCGTTTCCTGTCATGCAGCCATGCCGCAGCCATGCCGCAGCCAGCCGTGTCTGCCATGTTTACCATACACATTGTTATATTCTTCAGCACCTGCCTGTCCTTCCAATAAACAGCCTCTTTCACATGTCGTCTTTCCCATAATCACCACATTATGAGTCTGTCCAAGCCCCTGTCACTATAAAAAAAAACTCACATCAGCACTCTGATTTTGTCTTGTATTAACCACACAAAATCAGAGTGCTTTGATAGTATATGCCCCTGTTGTGGCGCTGCTTCTCTGAGCTCCTCTGTGTTGTTCGCGTTGCAGGTCTGAATGGCACAATCTGCTGCAGCAGCTTTGCTTGTATCATTTTAGCTGCACAAAGGATGCACCTGCCCAGAGCTTTGTCAGCAGCAATCAGCGAGCGTCTGTGTTTCTGAGAGTGGTCTGTATTCTGAAGTGTGAGCCTGCTCTCTGGGCATTTTTTTTTTTTTTTTGCATGTCAGAAGCTGGTGGCTTTTGTGACCACAAGTGGCACTTAATATTTCTAAGAAGATTCCACAATTGGCTCTTGTGAAAAGTTTTTGTGTTTTGGTTTTACACTTACATCCTCATTACAGGTGCCCAACGATTAACTGAAACAGTAAAGCACAAAGCAAAAAGAGTCCTACCTTCTTTGACAGCCAGACGAGGGGACGGGTCTGTGTGAGATGGTGTGTTGTAGGATAAAGATGAACTACCTGCAATGAAAAATAAAAATAAAAACAAAAGAAGCATTGTGAGATCTTCATTAGAATATCAATAAAGAAACAAAACAGAAAAAAGGGATATGTTCACAGTGATAAGCAATAATATCATATATCTATATTTCTGGTATATAATATTAAACCCTCATAAGTGCTAAAATGTATTTATATGTATTTATATGTGCAGAAACATTTAAACCGTTACCAGCAGGTGGCAGCAGTAAGTTCAGATCTAAAACGGTTGAAATAAACTTTTACTTGATGATTTGTGTTCCTCTTTTGTATAAAAATCTTAAACAATATATATATATATATAAAAGTAACTGTGGCCACAGAGAAACGGACACATTTACAAAGTCAGCTTTTTAAATCTAATTCCAGTTTTAAGTGAAAGTGCCACTTCTGCGAGGCGAGAGCACCCATATGGCTGACTATTCATTCCACCTTATGGAGCAGAACTCTGCACAGCACTTACACAGGCACCCTGGGCGGCACCGAAATGCTCTCTTAATTTTGGCTGCCCCCAGTCATAAATCAGCGAGTGGAAAAACAGACCCAAAAATGCACAGAGAAAACACAAGAGTAGTTACTACATGGAGAGCAAAGAGAAGATTTAGCACTCAGACAGCAGAGCAGGGAGGATACCTTTTCTGAATGGTGAAACTGGAAAAAAAAAAAAAAAAAAGGTCCAGTGCAAATGGAAAGAAAAATCTTCTGGCTTTGGGGTACTTTTTTTTCTTCCTCAGACTGGATTCAGAATCCCTACCCAAAATGCAATGCTGCTGTCAGTGGGGCCCATGGTGGCAGACCAGGGGTCTGTTTTTTTAGGGGGTGGCAGGGGGATGAAGGAACGGGGTGCTTCACAAATGTATTCCCACCTCCTAACCCCTCCTACTTTTACCTATTCCATAGCACCCCCCAAGGCTCTGGGTCTCGTTTAGAAAGCTGGGGGCCTTGGAACAGGGGAGCCATTGTATGGGGAAGGGTCCCTGCACAGCAATCAAACGCAGCTCCCCGTACAAAAATAATTCCACACGCAGAGTGTAAGCACAGAGGGGGCAAATGAGCCACCGAAGCACTGTCTGTGCAATGAGAGAGAAAGTGTAGAAGGATGAACAGACAAGGAGAAAACTGTGGTGGTGGGGGGGGGGGGGCTGTTTGGGTTGTTAACCCTTTTTCTAAACGTGCCACATATGTGGGCTGACCCAGACAGGCAAACAGGCAGCAATGCAGAGAAAACCTCAAACCATCCCGGAGAGAAATTCAGGACGGCTGCACAGCAGAGAGTGAGAGTGAATGAGGCAGAGGGGGAGACCACAGCTGACTGCATGGTAGAGGGAAGTCTTGGCTGGGCTGCCTATTTATTTGGACGGCTTCTTGCTCTCTCAGAAAACAAACATGTCCTGGTAATCTGACAGCACAGTAGGGGGACTGGTTGATGTTCAGCCTTTGAGACCCTCACTTTGCCTTTGCTTGTCCACCCACATCTGCTCAGGGTCTGTAAGATTACATAAGATCCGCAAACATTTTTCTTGTCTCTCCTTCCTATGACTGATGGGTCTTTTGAAAGTCTAGTCTTCTAGTTCGACATGCCCATGACATTAATAGTTTTTTTTTTTTTTTTTTTAAATGTTGTGCCGGTAAAAAATAAATGTCACCTTTGTAAATAATTCTGTGGTGGTCCCAGTTAAAACATCTTTGGGTGGAAAAAGTGCCAACTGACCACCAAGCATTCTATTAAAAGTAAAGACTAACAATCAATGAATCCAGAAAACAGCAGCACATAAGTGTCAAAGTGTCTCCTGAAATACCTCATTTCAAAGCAGAAAATTGCAGCCTGTCTGTAAAATATACTATGTATATCTGTTTCTAATTTTAAAGACTTATGAACAGTGGAAAAACGTACATTGAAAAAGGTCAAATTATATTAAATGAATATGAATGAAAGCTGCTATGAGAGTAGAAGCCATAAGAACTGGACTGAGAAAGTGTCACCCATAGAAAATGGTTTACTTCCAGCCCCAACGAAGGGAAGTCCATTCAGCTGTCATTTATATTGTGATATGGAAGACGCAAAGTTGGAGCCAGAAGTCATTAATAAGCAGCAATTGGTCCAATAGGTCTAAGTCAACGTTTCTGTTCCACACCTCTACCACCTGAAAGCTGACTCGTAATTATCTACACAGAACCTGTCACTCAAACATTCAGAAGGAGGCTAGTAGACATTATATTTTTTTTTGAGGCATCTGGTTGGTCAGTTTATATCTTGAAGAACTTGCACTGCAGAAAAGATATCATGATAAAAAGTGATTATCAAGAACATGTTAAAAAAGGTATCAGAGAAAGAATTGTTCTTCTGCTTATTTCTCTATAGAAGTCTATGGGAGTTTCGCTTTTTAGAACCCGAGGGGTCAGTGATAGAAACATGCAAGATGGTTTATTCTTCAGTCAGTTCCAAAATCTCTGTGTCCCAAACAGCAAACCAGAACTATCAAGATGGAAAGTTCTTGCAAACTATGGTATGACTCAGGTTGCATTATTTTTAGGTTAATAAATGGTATCAATGTTACATTCACCTTATCCACTCTCAACCCATTAGGACACAATATAAATCATCAGTTTAGAATTTGATTGCAGTTTACACACTTTTTTACAATTGAGAATCAATCTATTCACATTGGGCTGTTGTGCGGTGTTATCAAGCCCAGCCTTGCGCTCTTTATTGTAACTGTGATTGCTTTGCAAATCAATCTGTTGCAGTTTCATTAAAAAAAAAATAAAAATAAATAAATACTGGAGGAAAGTGGCAAAATGGAGCAACTTCCATTTATTCCAAGCATAAAGAAACACATTCCAACATTTATATATGTACTTATATATGTTCTCTTTGGTGCTACCAAGTTTTAAACGTACTTGATTCCTTTTCATCTTACAATGTGGAAAAGCACAGAGTTATCATGTTTCTCATAATCCATATTTTTAACACATGCATCATGTGCATTTTATTGAACAAAAATAAGTAAGAATAATAAATATAGATTTAGGTTATTAAGACATTAACTTCTTGTTTCTGCTTAATTTAATGATCCAGTTACACATTGCTGCGCATTACATGCAGCATTGTGGTAAAGTCTGAAGAAAGGGGGGCGGCGGTATAATGCTTGTCTGTGACTGAGCATAATTACAAAAATCAAATGTACAACACATGTGTCAGACATCTCACCACTAATGCCTTCCAAATCCTGTGTTATTATGCACAAAACCACACAAAAGGCTGTTTTTGCTTCATCAACTACACTGAAGGATGTAAACTGATGGATGGAATGACATGGGGGAGTGAGCCTGACAGCAGGATCACGTTCCATCTCTTTCATTGATTTTTAAGAAGGCAGCAACTTAGACCTCATTAACCTTGACCTCGGAGACCACGGTGCTCTCCAAGAGAGGGCTTTGAGCCTGATTTGAAGCATATTGGAGTGAAAACACATTTCTTATATCAGGGTGAACACTTACAGTTGCTCTTAGAAGGCATTTAGAGTTGTGAAAACAGTGCTAGAAATAACTATGAGAATTTATTGAACCCTGCTTCCGTTCTCACCTTCACACGTCTGAACAACAGCTGAATAAAGTTAGTTTGACTTTGGCTATTGTCGGTTTTGGAAAATAAAGACTTCTGGAACAGAACCTTGTGGAGCTGTCTTAAGTGACTTTTTTTCATCCAGCCAGCACTTGTTAAGGCTGGTTTATACTTCATGGCATTCAGCCATCACATCAATCGTATTGCCCAAAAGACGTTATGCCACCTAAGGCTGGACGGTTTTGCTTGCACAATAACTGTGATGTACTTCTAAAGGGATGTTTTGATTAATTATCTGAACCTTGACAAAACCAAAGTGATGTTTTTTGGTAATCACAATGCCAACACAGAGCTGTCAATCAAAATAAAATATTTAAAATAAACACCTCGCTTATTAGCGATAACAAACTAAGTCGGAAGCTGCACATCAGCCACATGCAAACTAAAGTTTCAAAAAGTATTTCAATCATAAGTAAATCTAAATATACATTAGAATACAACTACAGATAATTAGTGTACTTCTTGGTAATATTAACATATTTGCTCTAATGTTTTCTAAAAGTTCGCTACATCCTCTCTTTTTACTTCCAAAAAGAGCCATCAGAATTATACATGAAGCCAGTTATCTTGATCATACAAACAATTTATTTTATTAATCCAGACTAGGCCTGCACAATTAATCGCAAATTTATCGTTATCACGATTTCAAGCTGTGCAATATCCATAATGCCAAAGTCAGCAAAAATCGCAATAAATGGTAAACCTTAAATGTGCTAAAACAGTGTTATGGCAACTTGAACTATTTAATGAATTGAATAAATCCCTTTATGCATTTGACCAATCAGATGGAGCCCTTCACATTGTTGACCAATCGGATGGAGCTTTTATGTTAGATGTTGCCCTCCTAATTAGACGAGGGTCCTTTGGAGAAAATTTAAGGTATTTTGGCTCTTACTTGAATTAAACTTTTGCAGTGAAATGGAAATGTTTTTGTTGTTTTTGCTATTTGTTAATTTATCGTAAGTTATGCCATGGTCCGGGTGAATACTCGATTCTGATTGGCTGCTGGGTGTGCGTTAAAAAGTGATAACCGCACGCCCCACAAAGAAGTTCCGGTCACCTATCTTAAATCTTCTGTATCACTGCTCTGGCTTCTTGGCTTCTTCATCATCTGGACAAAAACAAGCGGTGGGAGGTGAACTTTCTCTCTGAACTGATGCTTTATTTAACCCATCGCGACGATCAGAATATATATATATATATATCGCTTTATATCACCGAATCTTGGCTGCAGCGGTGGTGTGGCGCCTTGTCACGTTACCATGACAAGGCGCCACACCACGTAACAAATAGTCCACTTTTCGGGGAAAAAGCGATCCAAATCTGAAAAAAAAAACAAGAATTAAGGACTAAAAACTGGTTAATACTTATTTCTTTGTAAGTGACAATGGTATAAACGGGTTAATGGCTTTTGAAGTGTGCATTATCACTTTTTTAATGCACTTCGCGGAAGCAACCGTCCGACGCAAGGCTTCCACGGCGTGCTTTTAAAAGTGATAATGCACATTTCGTCAGCCAAAAACCCTTACTTATAGCACGTTGGTTACATAAAGTGTGGATCATTAATGCTTACTAAAGATATGTAAAAATTATTTCTTAAGGAAAATCAATAAGCACCCTTTTGTCACTTAAGAACTTGATCTGCAATGTTCTGGATTAATAGGAATACACACACACACACACACACATATATATATATATATATATATATGTATTCATTCCTCTTCTAAACCCATTTTGTCCCTCACAGGAGTCTATCCCGGCCACCTGTGGGCAAAGGCAGGGGACATCCAGAACAGGTCGCCAGTCTGTCACAGGGCAAATCACACATGTATGCACACTCACGTTTACACCTATAGCGACAATTTAGAGTAACCAATTAACCTATAAAGCATGTTGTGGACGGTGGGAGGAAGAAAACCCACGCATGCAGGGAGAGAACATGCAAACTCCACACAGAATATATAGCTTCAACATACCAAATAACTATACTTTGTAAAATTTCAAACGATTCATCACCTGTTCCATACCTTAATCAAATATAGATAAAGTTATAGTTCCATTAGAAAGTAAATATCCTATTAAAATGTTGTGTTCTTTATTTTTTTGGAACTGAGTCAGACTGAAATAATGCCTATGTCTGTATTCTAAATTCAATAGCCGCCTTGTCTTCGAAATCATAGGAAGTGGAAACAGCAGTTTTCTGGATTAGGTATTCTATTCCTTCAAAATGAGTTCAAGTTGAATAGGCAATGTGCACATGATTGTACAATGGGCATAAAATTCCAAAAGTGAATGGTGTCTTCAGCTCACGTTACATTTTGCAGTGATTGTGACCTGAGCGATTACAAATCACTATAAAGTACTGGGGCTTACAGTATTAGAACACTGTTAAGTGCCATAGGGTGGTGCTTTTTTGCATATGAATCAAGGTGGAATCACCCTTAAAATGTCCCTGTCAGAATGGATCATCATAGGGCAAAATTTGGCGCTCTGAACAGGTTCGGTCTTATTTGTCTTTTCTTTTTAAAGGCCACTGTAATGACAGTCAAGTGCCTTCTACATTCCCTTACGGAAGGGTTTGTTTTCTTATTTTTCTTATGTGCGTTGCAGCATCTCTACTTGACATGGATCTCCTTGAAAAGTTCTTTTCATTCCAAATTCTAAAAATGTGCCAAGCATCATCATCATTTTTTTTTTTTTTTCAAAAAGCACATAACCTCTAAGCACTGAACATGAATTACAGCTGAATTTACATGAATAAGATCCACATCCACCTATGCCAATGGGAGTATAAATTCTGGTTGAGCTGTAGTGAGTGTCTGAACCCCAGTTGTGAAATGAGCAGCCGCAGACTGCTCCGTAACGGTGGCTAAGAGCAGACAGCTAATAGTACAGGGCGCAGGGCCAGGCCATTGAGCCCCACTGCACCAGCGATAATCTGCCAATAGAACAAACTAATGCAAAGGGAGCTCAATAAAAAATGTTGTGAAGGGAGAAATAGGAGAGAGAGAGAGCTCCCAAGACCTTTTTTTCCCCTACTCAGCCTGCAAGCCCAGATGTTTATGGTCTGTATAAACTATTGAGGGCCCACGATTGTCCCCCCACTCTGAGGAGAGCAGCAGCAGAGCAGAAGCCGAGACTTATCACTCTCCCTTTCCCTCTCAGCCTTGTCTCCCGAACTGTAAATCCATCCAGACACACAAGCATTGGCGACAGCTGGGAAACAGAACCATAGCTATTCTCCAATGGCACTCAGTCATAACTGTCTTAAACCATTTCCATACTCAAAAATACTTTGGCCCACAACATTTTTTCATTGCTCTTTAGCTGTCTCTCACTCAAAGGCTCTTTTTCTTCTATCAAATAACAACGGTACACTTCTTGTCCTAAATATGTATTGCTTCATTCACTTTCTACCATGTTTCGTTAGATCTGCAGCAGATCTACTCTTGGCATTCTCTCTGCCTTCTCATTCTCTCAGTCTTCCCTTGCATCTATGATTGTTGGAAGATACTGCACATACTACACAGTCTGAGGTTTGTTGCTCTGCTCTGCTTCCAGCACATGTGGTATCAAACCGACCTACATGGGTGCGATAAAGCAAACAGTCCGTGGTCCCTCCCTGACAGACTAATTTGAACAAATTCTCAAATTGCAGCCCAAATTGAAAGCACATTGGGGTGTGGGCGGCCATCACTTATAAAACTTTGGATAAGTGACCAGCAGCGAAGCTAAAATAATGCAACTACCCTTTTTACTGTAAGCAGCTGGGCAGCGAGACAGATGTTGGGCTTGCACTACAGTGTGGGTGTCTGAGCAACAGTTGTGCACATGACGTGGCAAGAGTGTTTTGTTATGGTATGGCTGTAGGGCGGGGAAGTGTCCTTGCCCTTTGCCAAGTGTACATACAAGGCTTAATGACACAAAGGAATGTTAATCAGAGCTTCAATAAACAGAACCAAACACACACATAGTGCACACAGATGTTTGAAGAAAGATGATGATTGGACCATCCATTTCTTGTAGGGAAGTTTGGAGTTCTAGACTATTTAATGTGGTGGTAAGACGACATCACATGACCTATATTCACTAATGCTTCCTGAGGTTTGGCTCAAGCTTGCCTCTTTTTCTCCATTTGTCTGCATTCTGGGGGCTTGTCTGAAAATTAGCTCTAATGACTGAATCCAGAAGTCTTTCTTTCTGAATAGAACCATGTTCTAATCTTGTGTTTGTTTGTGCTCAAGGGGAAGGAAGAACAGCTTTATTCTACAAATCATCAGCCTTGCAGGGCCTGCATAAAACTGCTATATCTTTCCCCTTGTTCTATTTTCAGTCTTTACATGGGCTAATGTACTTTAGCTATAAAACATAAACAGAATACAACACCCACACATGAGAGCCTACATCTTTTTGGCTTTTCGGGAACGAATTCAAGGCAATTTTAAATGGCGAGTGGAGAAGATTCCCAAGACATCTCTCCTGTCTACAAGGAACGCTAAGTTTCAATCAAAACAAGGGCTGCCATGGCCAGATCCATAGTGCAGCGAGCCTAAGCCATCTAAGACCTGCAGCCAGCGGCCATAATGAAAAGTGCACTGCAGCGTGTGCACATTGGCTGTCAGACAGATCCACCCGCTGCAGAGCTTCACAATGAGGCCGTTATACTCATGGCAAGCATCTCCCTCAGTCCAGACCTGGTGCATGGAGAAAACTGTTGACACTAACAAAATGCAGTAACCATTACATCACATCAAGACTTGTTGCAAGTTTTTAAGAAATGTTAAATTTAGTCAAGCTCAGAGTCACTTCCCCTTAATAAGAAAATAACAACACTATCCAGAGTTGGACAAACTATACGTGTGAAACAATCACATCAGACATGATTTTCTCACTTTTATAGTTGACAGTGGACACTAGAGTCTTCGTGTCTGAACCAGGCACAGCTGTGTCTTCCAGCTAAAGCCACACCAGATGTTGCATCTTATGTCAAAATGTCATTTGCATGCAGTCTCTGCAAACTGGCTTCGATTCCTTCCAAAATCATATGAAGCTGGATCACTCTGAGGTCTCTTCAAAGGTAAAAGGCTCAAATTTAGCTGCTGCCATTGCAAATTGGAGATCAGCTTTCTCTGCCGTGCAGAACATACAGGCCTGGTTCAATTCCTGAGGCAATGCACCTGGGCTTCATCTCTCTCCCTGGACCATGTGGAATAATGTACTGCAAAGTGTAGTAGGGGATGTACCGGTAGTTGATGGTTATCTCAAGAAGGGAAAGAAGCCTTCTTAGTTTCCACATCTCTTTTGTAGCAGAGTAACTATTATGTAAAAATACCTTCAAGAAAAAAAAAGCTATTATCTATTGGGCAGCAGTGGCTCGGGCAGCTGAGCAGGTTTACCAATGATCAAAATGTCTGCGGTTCAATCCCTGCTCCCCCCAGTAAACCAGTGTTGTGTCCTTGGGCAAGACACCTCACCCTCCTTGCCTTCAGTGTGGCTCCACTGGTGTGTGAATGCGTATGAATGTCTCAGTGATGGTCAGAGGGGCCGTAGGCGCATACTGGCAGCCACGCCTCTGTCATTCTGCTCCAGGGCACTTGTGACTACATCAGTAGCTTACCATCACCAAGTATGAACGATGAGCAAATGAATAATGGACACATTGTAAGCACAGATAAATCCAATCCATTATTATTATTGCTAATCAGAATACTGCCTGTTTGCAAAAAAGGATTTTTTCAGGCTTTAAAGGGAACTCTTTTTCCATTTTCTGTTTTACAGTTTTCTGTCTTTCATCAAACTCATTCCAGATTAATGTCAGAGTGCAATATTATACTCTTATTTTTAATCAGTTTCTGTAAAAATAAACATATGGTGAACTTACTTTCCCTGAGGTAATTGAGATGTGACAGAAGCACTTCTGCGTTGTACATGGTGGTAAGCCGGAGGAAGTCCTCTTTGCTCATCTTGCAGAGCTCTTTGCCGTCTGTGTTTTGAAACATTGCTGTGTCGATCTCTAGCAAGCCATACTCCTTGATGGCCCACTCTAGCCACTGGCGTACATGGTCATGAGACCACAGTGAGGGATCTGCAGAAACCCACAAGCAGACAGTGTGAGTTTATTGCTGGGACACTTCATGAGTTTAACTGTCCTTCAAAGACGAAACGTAAAGTAAAAATAGAGTTAAATTAAGTGTCAACTTCAAGTCTATGTTAAATAATTCCACCTCTGTAAATGTCATTCAAACACATGTCTTGTATATATTTTCAAGAACTTTTTCAGCACCATACTATGCCATTTTTGGACTTTGTCCATTGCAGCAATAAAGTCCGCTCAAAATACAGTTTTGTCAAACATCTTTCAGCCTGATATACTGCAAAGCAAATTTAGAAAACAACCTCCAACTCAGCATTGGTCATTTTGTGGGATTGAGCGAACCTGTTTTAAGTGAATAGATGAGTAACTGTTCACGTCATTCAATGGAAAACTTTCCAATACTCCCCTCAGCTCTAATTATATCATTTATGCGTAGGAACCAATTATTCTAAAAATACTGCAATACTTCTGTCTAGTGTATTTCATTTTTAAAAATAGAATAATATTTTTTTTTCTGGAAAGTGTTAGATGAAATGTCAAAAAGGCTGAATTTAGTCCAGAAATGAATTTGACAGATTTGATAGAACAGACATGGCAACACCAAGTACTGCTTTAAACGCTTAACAAAAGGATTTAAAATTGAAAAAAACAAAAAGAAATACATATGTTGGGTTTGAATTCCTTTATTATTTACTACATAGTGCACTATATAGTGTGTTTGCCATTTTGTAGAGCTATCCAGAGCTTATAAATTATCAAAGTTTTCATCATCAAAACACAATGGATTACATATACTTTTTGTAAAATGTTCATGCTTATTAGGTCTTTATTGCAGGAACTCTTTTTTGGCAAAAAAAAAAAAAAAATAGTGAGTTCGGTGTCCAAATTGCTTTTAAAATCCAGGACACTAGATAGTCCTGCATATAGTTTTTTTGTTTGCTCTTTTGTAGTTAGAGAGTATGGAGAAAATTCACAACAGTAAAAATATAGCGATTTCATTCAAGGGTTTAATATTATTGCTTTCCACCTTACATGCAGTGACTTTGCAAACACAACAGGTGGCTTGCTCGAAAGCCCATCCTCACCTGCAGGTACAATGACCCTCCTTTCATTGGTGGTCATGTTGGGAGGAGGAGCGCTCTTCTCATCCATGTAGTTTCCATAATTCATCTGAGATGTGTCATTACCCCCCACAAGCTTATTGCATTTACCCACGCTGCAGTCCACAGGAGATTCTCTGCTGCACAAACACACACACATATCCTTAAAAACATTATCGGCAGATAAATTGAGTTATGTTACATTTGCCTTACTACCAATTGACTTTGGCACGAGATGTGTAATCCCTACACTTGACTTGCCAAGCATATCAAATACCAGAAAAGGCACGAGTTAGATTTTGAAAAACAAATAAAAAACAGGAATAGCTTTTTGTTGGGTTTGGGCTACAGAGTGTAGTTGTCATGTCATACCTGGAGCCGTTCATATGCTCATACTCTCTCTTGACATTGACCCGCACAGGTTGGTTGATCCACTCCTGCTGTGGGGGTAGCGGGTTTATTTTGTGGGTCTGGCCATAATCCTGTGTGCCAGATGCAGTCATGTCTGTTTTGGGAAGAGGGGCAGCAGCAGCGTAGGGAGGCTCGAATAAGGACTGGTCTTCACTCACCACTGATAGCGCCTCCTAGGGGGGAAGAACACAAATACTTGGTAAATTTTTAATCCCATTTACCAAGTTATTCCTAATATGAATCATTGCACGTGATGAAAATAATACCACTTTTTGCTAACATTTAAATTGGAAAACCTTAAAAATCTACAAACATGGAAGCAGATTTCTTTAAAATGTTCCCATATATTATGGGATGAAATCATTTGTTTGTATAATGGAACTTTGAGCAAAAAAAGTGGCATGTATCTGGCATAATGCACCGTTTCTGGGTTGAAGGCTAGAAGTAAGTCATCCAGTCAGCTATTCAAACTTGCAAAGACGTGCGACATCACAGCCCCAGTTCAGAATCATGTAAACTTGCATTTCACCTTGAAGCAGAGAGCATATACTTATTTTCAGTATTTCTTCATAATTATAAATCAATATATATAATACACAAGAATATAGAAAGCCACTTTTCCCCACTTCCAACATAACAGCTAACATACAGCTTTAAAGATATGGTTAAAAATGAGGTGCTGACATGGCCTCTACCTTTAAGTAAAGGATGACACACATTTTATCAAATCAGGAAATGATGTGAGCTTTAAAAATAAAGATACATGCTATGTCTACTTCAAAAAGGTGAGACTTGACATTACAGCATAAAAGTTGCATCCATTTTATCATCAAGCTACCAAAGGCGCCAGCGATCAAAGCTCAAGTTGTTTTTTAAGATCATGCAGAAAATTGTGAAATCCACCTTTCAATCTCTTGTGTGTGATTTTGTTTACGGTAATTATGTGCAGTTATAGGTCATATCACAGTCTGGCATCCTCAGTAGTTTGTGTTTACAGTTCATGTAGCAACGATAGCTTCCTGTTGATGTCAAGATGACTACCATCATACCCACAAGGGTGTATGACAAAGCTGTAAGATAAGATGCTACAGGCATCCTGGTTTACACATTAACACAGACACTAACCACAAAAATGATATTTACTTTCAATAAAAAAAAAAAAACAACAACAAAAAGTCTCCAGGGCAGCAGAAAAAAAACCAATGTATCAGATTGCAAATCTAACTTTCCATGATTCTTGAAGTTGAACTATTTCCTTTTATGAATAACAGCCTATTTTCATAATTTCAGTGGACTCTGCGATCCCCTTTCTGGCCCTGCAGGGTTCATCTTGTCTGATTGCTGGACTTCCCTCTGCAGCTGAAGACTCAACAGAAGCAGGGGCTCACACTGACCTCTCTACTTTGGCTCAGCTGGAGCAATGTAAGTTTATTAAAGAAAACAAACTCTGAAACTTGTGGAGCAGGCCTTGATATTGTGTGGTTTCAACATGCTCCTTGTGTGATATCAGTAGTAAAACTTATTTTTTTTTGTCTAAAATCTACCATTTAGATGTCACTTTTTGTACTTAGCAATGAAAAAATTCCGACAGACATCATTTTCAACTCAAATCCTAAAAATTTATGAGTCAGCGCTTGCCTTAATGCCTCTGTTCAATCAAAGACAAAGGCTAAGTATGAACTGAAACCAGGCCACTGCAGGCCTGAGAGGATTAGAATGGGTTCTGAAGTACATCTGGATCTGCTGGGATCTGATGGCACAGCTGAGACTGAGACATGTCTAATCCCAAAGACTGACTTATTTCATTCCAGTATGCCACAGGGCAGCAGCTACTGGATGCATCACTATTTCCAACATACAGCTGCTCCATTCCCAGAAGTGAAAATGTAATTTCCAGCTTCACAATACTTATAAGCCTTTTCGTAGACACATCATGCAAAGATAAATGTTTCATGTTAACAAAAAAGAGTGTCTGACATTAGGATTCAAATATAACAAATATACAAGGCAGCTCCTCTGCAATGTTCATATTCAGAAAGAGACATTAAAACCATCCTTAATTCTAGCTTAATTTGTCACTTAATTCTTACGAAGCAGATCAAAACAAATCGAAATCTTGCGTAAAAATAGACAAGTTGGTAATCAGGAACATCACTAAAGGTAAAATGTATTACTCAAATTTAGGCAGAATTGGAATGGATGAGACATTTTTAAAGTCATGGCCCAGATGATGAATGAGACTTTTTATATTTTCCTTCAAAACGACTATTTAGGGGTATTTATGGGAAATTAGAGGAAATAAACGTAAACTTTTTGGACTTTTTTGGGTTCAAACGTCAAATTTAGAAATGAACCTATTTAGGGCATTTACACATCTACCAGAATGTCTTTTTTTGTCTGTTTTTTCTACTGATTTCATCAGAGGATCCATCATAGTTTGGCAGTGAAACACATTATCTAAGCTGAGCACAGCAGCAAGTTTGCTCATGATAAAGTGTGAAATAGAGAGAGAATGTCTTATTACAGCCTGATAAGGACTTTGTGAACTATTAAGACAGTTACACGCTATATTTATTCTGACATATCGGCCTCTGCAATTGGAGCAATGATTGGCAAGAGGCAAACATGTATCAAGATTGCAGTGGTTTTAAACAAAAGCACTTTGTAGGAGAGATGCTGAAAGGCTGCCAGTTTGCTGTTTTCTTTATATCTTTTGAGAACACGTGCACTACCAGTGAGGGCAACGGGCAGTTACATCTACAAGAGATAAGTTGCTCAATATGGAGCAATGTCGGAAGTAACAACTTTCCGAAAAGATCAATACCAGATTTAAATTAAAAAATAAAAATAAAGGTCCGGAAGATAATGCGCGGTGCATTTCAGCACCAAACGTAAAAGAAAATCTATTCCTGAGCCTTTGGGTAATCTAGACAAAGGAGGGAAAGGCAGCAAATAAACCATATTCTCGTTTGTGAGTGCCATCACAAGCTTTGTGTGAGTGTGACACCTGCTGGGAGCCACCATCGCCGCGCTGTTTACATCAGCCAAGCCAGTCTCCTCAAATGCGTCACGACGCGTCTGGAGCAGACTTGGACATACACGCAAAAGCCTCACATCCAGACCGCACGTGCATCTGTTTGGCGTTCACACACAGCCAATCCAACAGGAGCCACACGGGGGGGGGTGGGGGGCGGGGGTGGGGGGCATTCCTGTCTTTTGTTTTAGGGAGAAAGAGGAAACCTGTCAGGAAAAGATAGTGTATAGAGCAGGAAGCTCTCATGGTTAGAGAGTTCTTCCTTTCTTTCAGAGGGCATGAATGCAGCTCCAGCAGCCGTTCATTTACACCCAGGTACTCGATTAGGACTCTGACTGTCACGACTGCCTGCTGTGGAAAAAAAAAACTGCAGGGAAATGCACATCATCCTGTAGCGTGGCAAAGGCACGACTAAAAAAAATCCGTGGGTGATGATTGTAAAGGCGCAGACAATGTAGGCAAGCTGAGGTTTGTGTTTGTTTGTTTGTTTTTCACTTTAACACTCTTCCAAAAATGCACACCACACCCAACTTCTACAAACAAGCTGCGTTAAAACTACCAAAAAGGGCAAAAAAGGACCCCCCCCCCCACAAACAAATTCAGATCTTTCACAGCAAAAGCAATCCTAAAGAACCTGCACGTTTTTTTTTTTTACCAGAAGACTCCTTGAACGCATCGCAGGGGTAACTAACTTGCTTTTCAACACATCTGGAGGCAATGGCCAGAACGCATCTGGATTTAGGGTGTAAGGAACAAGTATCCACGCTTAATGTGGACCAGCTCTCTGACAGTTTCACCTCGTTTCAAAATAGTTGAGCAACATCAAGGAGCAAGCCGAGGTATCATTGTGAAGTTTTGCGGTTCAACGTATTGCAAACTGTGGAGTTACCAAATGACAGCTTTCCCTCTGCTGTTGAACAAAGCTGTCCGGCAGCGGAGGAGTTTCTGAGATCATGAAAGGAAGTAACAAATAAGGTGTTTTTCTTTGTCAGACAACATTAAAAAGCCATATTTCTTGACCCATGACAAGATCTCTGTAATGAGCCGGGCGATGTGCCACACCGCTGTTGCGCAGCTCAACGCTTCGTATCCAGCGGTGCATCCAATCCAGGTTACTGCCCAATTCCCGCTGCCCGCACTCAAAAAACCCGCAAAGCCAACGGGTTCATTCAACTTTAGCACAAAAAAAAGAAGAAAAAAATGCAACAACAACAAAAACCTTTACGGTGTTTCGTGTGAACAAATCCTTTGTGCCTTTCCAGACGCGCGTAACGGTGCGCCTGGACCCGACAGTCCGCTCTGATTTATGAGCCAGTCCTTCCGAGTCTCCTCAAACCCGGCGGTTTCTTGCGAAAGAAAAACAAAAGTTTACACAGAAGGAAGAAAAAAAATAGCGAAAGTCTGTTACCGCTTTCAGACCGAGGCAAAAAACGCGCTCATCGTCCGCAGACTGGAGGTCCCAACTCACAGACCGACACAGAGCAGGATTTCAACCCATTGCTTAAAAAAGGAGGCGCAACTCCGCAAAAACGGTCTCCCACAAACTCCTACTCCCCGATCTCCACCCTTACCTTAATAGTTCCGTCCATTTTGCGCAAATTTTCGCGGACCCCGACGATATTCCAAACATGACACGCTCCTGAATTAATTCCAGTGGCCGGTATGTGGCGGAGAGAAAGAGACACTTTTACCGGATTGAGTTTTTTCTTTCCTCTAAATTTGGGAAGTGAAGTCACCACTGTTGAGAAGGTTGAGGAGGAAGCTGTGTGTCACCGAAAGCCCTGCCTTCAAAAAAACAGCAGGATACTGTCCCAGAGAGATAAGCAGGGAAAACAATTGAGTGTTCGCTGCGCTGTTATGTTTTTCTGCTCGGAAATATTTACAGGATGGCTGCTCGCGCCGTGCGCGGCCATTGCTGTGTGCGTGTTGTGTGGATTCTTTCACAGCAATGTCGCATGTGGTGTGGAGGGGTTTGCCGTTCGCCTCGCTTATGAATTGTGTCCTCACACATCGGACTGAGGCTTTCTGGAAGGACTTTTACAGTCGCAGCGCCTCTTGTGCCATTTCAGGCTTCACGCGTTTACATCCTATACTCACATCTGGCCATGCCTCCATCCCTCTGTGATCCGACTAAGCGCAGCTTCCATCTATTGGAAGAGGGTAAACCTCAAGCTTGAATAAGGATACGTTTTTTCAAGGTTAAAGCCAGAGATGCATAAAATCAAAAAGTAGAAACCCAATTCTATTGCGAGAATTGTGTTGCTTTTCCTTCTATTTTGGTACTTTATTTTATTTTATTTTATTTAAAGTCTGCTGCTTTCCTGCAAAACCAATAAAAAAAAGGGGGCCCCCATTACTTCTGGGTGTGCGCTACACGTATCCAACTGCTACTTCACAAACATAAAACTGCACCAAAACACATTATTATTATTATTACTATTATGTTTCTTTAATCAATGCTAAGTTTCTCCACATCCACTCAGATCTCCGAAAATGTCAATTTGTCAATCCCCACCCCCCAGTCTAGGTCTCCCCCCTCACTCGTCTGCTCTATGAAATTGCCCTCATCAATTAAAGCGCAATTCCAACGCAGATGCTGGAAAAGGAGCCAGGTCTGAACGTGAGCAGACCGTCCAAAAAAATTCCACGTGGTCAGCTTTAGTTGGAAGTGTTTATTTAAATAAGAATTTTTGACATTGTTTCTTTTGTTTTTAAGCGTTTCAGGAAGGCTAGGTAAATCATAAAAAAAGAATGAGGGTCTCTCCGCTACACCCTAGGATGGCAGTGTGAACGGGCATGAAAAAACATATTTTTGGATTGTGCAAAAATCTGCATTTATGATTACTCTTCGGTCAGAATGTCGTGTTTTGCTTTGTATTTTGTTTCTGTCATTGTTGGGAGTTCTGCCTTTAGCGGCCTCTCAGTCACCAAACCTGCGCTGCTGCTGCCACTGACAGCAGGGCCGGCCTGTCTGTTCTCCACTTGGGGGTCTGGTGGAGCTGTGGGCCCCCACCCTTGGGACCACCACATCTGGATCCTGCTAAGGGTCAAGGCTTCTCCTGCCTGAGGCCATTTCAGACTGGTGTAATTAAGGGAGACACCTTGTTTAACTCTTCAGTGACCGACTTGGATTCTTTTTTTGTTTTTCTTTGCATTCCAGCGTCCTTCACATCCCTTTTTGTTGCAATGTGACTAAAGAGGCAAATTCTGAAACAGTAGATCCATCATGCAGGGATCTGAAAGTAGGAACTGAAATACATTTCCTAATACACTTGTTTGGATTCATGACAACAGCTTCCATTCATGCATTTATCTTCATTTCAAGCCTACATCCAGAAGCAAAGTTGTGCCAATATTTCAGAAAATGTTTCTATAATTTGATATTATTTGACATGATTGATGTTAAATAATACAAATAAGCTTTGTTTCATTAAAATAAAAGCCAAATCAGTACAAAAGTAAAGTAAAAAGTCCACTCCCTCTATCTCAGAATACCTGCCATAACTGCAGCTTATCAGGGAGATTGTGTGGGCAGGAAGATCATCATGAATACAGTGGTAACAAACACTTTGGAAGATCTATAAACAGATGCAAGTTGGTTTACACAGTGAACCACAGAACATCTGGCTTGACACTGGATCTAGACAGCCAGACATTTCTTCTTACACCATGAGCCAGTAGCTCTACTGTCTGTCGTTGTGGCAACAAGCCAAATGTGGGCGGACACTTTGGTGAGTTTCTGTGCTGCAGCTTTTCAACTGTTTGTGCCTATCTTTTTATTTTTATTTTTTTCATCAAGGCTTATATGAAAGTTTGAGGCATGGAGAATCCCAGTTACAGGATATGGCTGCAGGTTTTACAAGGCAAAAAGAAAAACTCCTCCTGGCTCTCTCTGCTGGGTTGCAATCACCTCCTGTCACGTCCTATTTGCACATTTCTAAAAGTGTTTTAAAGCCAACAGAGAATAGAAGCACCATATGCTTTATTTAGAATGCACAGTTGCTCCCACGTTGTTTTTATTCCAAAACAAGAAACCAAAAAAAAAGCTATTTTTTCATGTGCAAACTTTCCTTTTTATTAAACTGCAGACTTGTATTCAAATCATTCCTCCTCTCAGGCTAAAAGACAGCCCCAGTCAAAATACTGAGGGCAAAAAGTGGAGTCTGCAGCACATATGAGCACGAACTGTACTGGCCCCTCGCTCGAGGCCATAATTAATTTGAGATTTATTTTTATTGGAGAGTTCCAGTCTCGCCAGGCCTTAACCAAACAAAACCAAATGCTGGGCAGTGCATAAACTTGAATGAGAAATATTTCTTTTTGAGTTCTGAATTGAGGCATGCCACATGTTGACCAACATTTCAGTGACTGTGAGTGCGCAAGTCAGAGCAGGTCAAAGAAAAGACACACAAAATCCAGACAGAAAAAGGAGAAGAAACTCAAGTGTGCTTTAATCAGAGCAAACAGAAATAATTGAGTTTGCATTTCCACATTTCCAAAATATGAGATGGAAGCCCTTTAAGGTGGAGATTAAACAGGGAAAGGCAGCAGAAAGGGTCATTTGGGCGACTATTTTCTCCTTAAACATTCCCTGCTATTCAACTCTCCCACAACACACCAGGAATTGTTCGGGGCCCTGAAACGCAAAGTCTCTCCGCGGTGGCACAAACGCTGTGGCTGGATGAAAGGGGCCCTTATTCAAAAGGGGAATAAGTCTTCAAAACATTAGCAAGTCGCCCTTGGAAAAATAACCTTGATTATGAAGATATGACCATAAGCTCGTCTCTGTACAATGACTCATTTTATTGGAGCACAATCCCAGCAGTCAGCTTCGGCAGGTTATTGTGGTGGACGTGGCCAAAGTTTGCGCATTTATTAACATTCGATAGATCCGCACTTTTATTTATTTATTTTTTTTTTTAAGAAAGAATGCGTTTGTCAGATTCAGCAGTCGCGCACAGAGCTGTCGCAGGTATCCCCGCTGCGCCACATGTGACGCCATGCAGGTTTTATGTGAAAACCAGATGTGAGCTGTTGGCTTTATTTACGTTCACGGGACCGTGGCGCGGAGATGGAGCAGAATTCGTGACGTCAGGCACAAAACTGGGCAGACCCAGCGCGTTTTCCCTCTCGTTTTTTAGTTTTTTTTAACTTATTGGATGAATTTAAAATCATCAGTTTCGTTTTGATCCATGGCATATCCATGGATACTTTGTGCACAGACTTATTAAATGTGCGCAAATTGCGCACATTTAATAAGTCTGTGCGCAGGCATGCCTCCAGATTTACAATGCATAAAACAGTTTCATGGTGCACATTGTTATAGTGAAAACGTTTCTTTGAGACGGAGAAGAGGAACAAAAGGAGAAATGAGATCAAATGTCTGGAAAAGAAGCGCTTTAATGGACCCCTGCAACATTACCTGATCCAAGAGACGGCGCTGTCTTACCTTTACGTAAGACGACGTGTCAGGGACAGTTTGGAACATGTCTTCTGAGCGCAGTGTCCAGTGAGCCCTGCAAAAAAAAAATACAGCAAAAAAATCATTATTTCTTATTGTGATTATTTTTATTGTATTTGCTATCAGTTGCGCTTTATTCAAACTATCAGATCAAGTCGTTTTGTGAACTCTTCTGCTGGTTACGCATGGGTTTACCACCAAAAAAGGGAAAGTTCATTTTTGATCCACGTACCTCCACCCCAATACCCCACCCACTGACGCTGTACGTCAAATCGAGCCTGCATTCATTCATAAACCCCGGCTCTTTTTTTTTTTTTTTTTGTCTCTCTGTGGTTTTAGATACGGGTGGGTTTTAATTGCCCCTGCCCGTACATTAACCTGCACCAATAGATGAAAATTCCACCACTGACCCACTGCTAACAGCAATGAATTGCTCTGAGTGGCCCAATCAGAACTAGGCTGCAAAAGAGAGAGAGAGAGAAAAAAAAGAGAGGGCCCCATCCCAACCCCCATCACGTTTTCCCCTAAAGCTTACCACATATTGAAACACTTTTCGCTTTAATAAGTGCAGCTTACAAAGTCTAGGGTGAAAGGGCACTTAGAGGACGGTGTTTTCAGCCCCCCACTCCCCCACCCCCGCAGTCATTAATAGAAAGGAGACGTTGCAACTTGCTTCAAAATATAAAATCAAATGAGTTGTAATAATATGCGCGTGTCAGTCAGGACATTTAGGATACAGCAGTGCAGCAGTGCGTTGGATAGATCTTTACAGCTCCTGTGGGACATCTTTGTCCAGTTCGGTAGCGCCCATTCTCTGACATGTCAGGATTACAAATATACAATCATGTCCCTCGATTCCAGCTGTTTTCCCCCTGTAATGCATGTGGAGACAGCAGAGCTACAGTTTGTGTGATCTTAAGCCAACACCTGATGAGAAAATGCAGGTGGAAACGAAAAACAATACAAGAAATAGAAGAAGATTAAAAAAAAAAAACTGAAAACACGTTTGGTTAATTTGAACTTTTTTATGATGGCAATAAAAGTAAGCAGTGAAAAGTATAAACGAAAATAACTTTTTACTAATTTGAAACGTTTTTAACTGTTCTCATATTTTTGATTGTTGGCGCAAACGCGAATGCGCGTCACATTAAAGAAAAAGGATAGGACTCAGCATCTGTGGACAATTAGGCGGAGGAGGACTGGTGAAAAACGGCGTGAACCTTCCTCTGAGACAGCCCCGTGGGCCAGGACCCCTCTAGTGTTACAATTTAAGCATCTTTCCGTGCTGTTATCCATCATGAAGGAAAGCCGACTGATTTGCAGCAAATGCGCACTGCATTTTTTTTTTTGCTCTTCCTCCAAAGCGCAAAAAACCTAAACCTTCAGCTGCAAACAATAATTCGTTACATTTTATTATTTTAAATGCACAAAGAAACTGTATTTAAATTATATATTAGGATAATTTAATCGTATTTTGACCAGACTATAATGACACGCAAAGGCACGACGTGTGAAAATGACTTGCCCTCCTGCCTGACCGTGCGCACTTTGTTCTTACTCACCTGTCGTTACGCGCCGATCTACTTTTCGATGTTGGCAGATCACTCCTCCTCCAATTTCAGTTAATTAGTCCTGTCCAGTCAAAGGCGTTTTCCCAATACGGATGACAGTGAGTTATTTTTGAACGAGGGGCGAAGGAGAGCGGGGAGTATGAATGGAAAAGCTGCAGAGAAGGGAGATCCGCGGCCAATGAGCAGCAAGAGAAAACCTCCCCTTTGCCTGCAGTGTGAGGCCAGTGAGCCACGAAACCAGGGCTAAACAGAGTGAGGGAGACGTTGGCTTCTGTTTAATTTACTCTATTGTTCATAAATGTCTTAATCAAAAGAGCAGCATGTATTTTCTGGATTTATTAAATGTTCATTTTAACTTCCCGTGGGACATGTGGTGCCTCTGGCAGGAAAAGTGCAGAGAAAGAGGGTGCAAATGGTCAAAATTCTGTAATTTTTCCCAAATTTAATTCATTTAGCACGTAATGTCTGCATTCACCAACTAGTCTTAAAAAGAGAAATATTTTTTTTAATTTCCAAAAATTAAAAAAATTAGTTAAAATAGCAAACAAACAAAAATACCATAAAAATCTGCTGAAAGACTAATTTAATGTATTTAAAACTTCTTGTGAGCATTTTACGTCATACTGCCTGTTCCCCTTAATCAATTCATTCAAAAAGAAACACAACATCATCATCTCCAGCAGGTTTCCCGCTCAGTTGACCTCACTCACTTCACTAACTTCATTTCCTCCCCCTCATCTTTGACCTGGAGTCCCCCCCCCAAATGAACTGGGGCAATTCACTGTGAGGAAAGTTGCCCAGCCATGCCATTTTACAGCCTCATCAAGGTCGCTATTTCACGCAGGGCGACCAAAGTGAAACTACGAGGTCGCTTGTAAACCGATTGTAACCATTGCTTTTTAGAAAACATGAGGCGCAGATGACTGCGTTCTCCTGAAAGCCTTTTCTACACGTCTATTGCATTTGTTCATCTTAAAATGAATTTCTAAAACATATCAGGAACATCTGTTGATTAAATAAAACTGTTTCCAATCACAAAACAAACAAAAAAAAAGTTCAAAGAAATGATCAGAAATGTCATTGTTCCCATAAGAGCAGTCCATCTGACTCAAACATCGTCTCTCAACACTGACCAGACCTTCTGTTTGTTGCACCATTTCCTAATGCAATGATTAGAAGCAACAACACTGATAATAATGTTCCCAGCAAGAAACAATGGACGGAAATCCCAGCATCCGTTTGGCTGAAAAAAATGGCATTCATGTGCCTGCTGTGTTGCCTTCCTCAGGATACTGCAGGAGAAGTTCTCCAACACATTCAAGCAGCAGCTAATGAAAACCTCAAAACGCAACACATGAAAAAGTACAGCCCAGGAGCTTCTGTTGACACCATTATGATAAGAAAAGGAAGCTCCATCTTTTCTTTTCTTTTTGTTTTTCTTCTAAAGAGTCATTTTCTAAAATAAGTTTCTTTCATCCATAATTTCAATTGACAGACTTAAAACAGCCCCGTTGAAAAGAAAATCTTGAATCAAACAATTACCTATAAACTCAACAAAGTAAAAGTGTTTTTATTCACTGTCTTGAAAAACTAGAGTTGACATAGTGCTGTGATCCTTTAGCGTCTTACACCGATTCACTGCTGTCAGCCCCCTGTAAAGACACTAAAAATCGTGTTTTTGGTGTTTTAATAGGTTCATGTCGCATTTTTTTCATGATGGAGTACACATATAGACATTTTAGCTTTAAAACTTTAGCTTTCTTTATTCAAGTCGTTGTGAATCGATGAAAAAGTGCTGTTTTAAAACCTTGGAGTTGTGACGTAGATTCAGTGGGCTGAAAGCGCCCTGCTCCGCTTCATTCTGATGCATCCTTGGAGACAGAGAGATCCATGTATGTCTTGGTTTTACTCGTCTGAACCAGGAGCTCCAATAATGCTTGCCATTTTTGGAGCTCCTATAATGTTAGACTGGGGGTAGGGGTGTATTCACCAACTTCATTGATGAATCAATTGAATCATACGATACAATGAGATCAGTCTACCTGAGTAAAGTTTTTATCCAATCGAATCAGCCTATAAAACTGTTTTAAAATGAAGGAATCGATCATTCGTGTGCCTGCTGTGTTGCCTTCCTCAGGATACTGCAGAAGTTCTTCAACACATTGATCATGTTTTGCTGTGATGGCAGAAAACTAATTGGTCCATCATTCCAGTTCAACGTGTGGAAACACTTTAAAGTGTAGTGGTAGACTTTTCTAATGATGTTCCTTTCTGGATTATTTTGATTTGGAAAAAAAACAGAGGGCTGAACTTTAGAAGACTAAAATGCATTTGCCGTTAATTCTTTTTTTTTTCTACACTTGATTATCTTACAAGAAATCTTGAAATTTTCACCTGCACTGTTCAGTATTGCAGGTATTTCTCTCTGAGTCACACTGTTTGAAGATCTGGCAAAGATGTCCTGACTCAATCTTAGATCAGTGAATCAGATTGTTCAAAATGAACCAATAACTACTATTAAACATATTGTCAACCACAGATTATAATATGTTGATAAAATGAATCATTTCTCCTCTAGTCGGGGTAGTGAGTGGGTTTAAGCAAATAGGGTGTAAAAAGATGGGCAATGGGCAGTGGGGGTGAGCCTGCGGTCCTGCCCACAACTCAAAGGTACATTTTTGATGAACTACTGCCGCTCTATGTCTTTGAAAATGACCCAGTTTTTGTTGTTGTTGCTGTTTTTCATATTTTGCCCCAAAACAACATAATCATAACTAAAAGACCACTGGGAAGGCTTTTAAAACAGCTCAAAGGATGATCAGAGAGGGACTTCAAAGAATCTTTCATTCTGTAATTTAAGCGATTTTTTTTGGTTTTGTTTTGTTCCTTTATGAGTTGTGATCCTGATTAGCAGTTTACCACAAAAAAAAAACAAGCTGCAGCAGTCTCTCCTTACTGATATTCCAAGTTCTCACAGAGCTGCCTCTTGGGATTCTACCAAAAGCACTAATGCTTAAGATGATGTGGGCAACCTGCAGACATTTGTGATTACATCGCCAAGAGTAAATGAAGCCCCTCACTCTGAACTGTAATGAGTTATTTATTTAGTTGAAGGGGCTACCAAGAGATGATATGGAGATGAAGATTGGTCCCATTCCATTCCAGCCCTTTTTCTTTGCTCCTCGGGGAGAGGGGAAAATGGGAGCGTGGCACCAGGGAAGGCAGGGCCGAATATCAAATCTTTTCATGCACGCTTTCAGGCAGTTATACCCAGACAGGGCATTACTTACAGTGTAAGCACAAGACTCGTGTTCATTAAAGTTGGAGTTCGAACGTTTTCACTTACTGAAATGTACATGTGAAGCAATTGACAGAGGTTTGGTCAATAGAATGTGACACTTGTGCAGTGTTCTTGTGCAGTCTCACTGAGCGAAGCATCAAAGCTGACTTTTGCTGCAAGAGCTGAGTTCTAAGAAATGCTAAAATGAAAAAAAAAAAACAGTTGAAGCAACTTATTAAATGCTCTGGTCCACCCTTCCTGCTTGTGTGTGCATTGACAACTAGGATGACCGAACCATAAAGTTATAGCAAGGTATTCACTTTATGAGGAAAACGTTTAGAAAAAGTCATAGCAACTCCAGAAATCTGTTTATTTAGGTGGAATTTTTGGTTTACATCCGTAATCACCACAAATGATTGCATTTCTGACAGTATTGCCTAGGTCGGCTGGGATCCTTTCATCTCTTTATACACCCTCCTAATAGACCAGAGTATGTGGTTGTTAATATTTTAAACCACACTTTCCAAAAGGAAGTCATTCCTGTACGGGAATAACACCAGGCTGAAAGAAAACCTCTAAAAATGTCATTTTTCTGTGGAAAAGGAGGGGGAAAAATTAAAAGGGCAGACCAGGAAGAAGGTAGGGCCGTTTAAAAAGCCTATATCATCGCCTGAACTATAAATCCGCTGACCGCTCATCATTCAGCAGCATTTTACAAAGTCCTTAAAGAAAAATATGGCATGAAATGAATATGCTGTCACCTCTCATTTGAGTCGAGCTCACCGGCTCAATAAGAAAAGTGTTGTTCCCTGGAAGCCTGCTAGTTTGAGCTCAGCTCAGGTTTAGGGTTTACCTCTGTCCTGCTTTCTCAAGGCATTCACTTTGAGGCTAGAGTCTCCCTTTCCTCCCCCATGTCCCTCCAGACATGTCTGACAGGCTGAACTCGATGTGGGCTGCTCACCAGACTACAAAAATCATTCATCTGTGCCTTCAGACGGTCAAATCTGGATCTAATAAAGGAGGCCTGCCTATTGATCCCATGCATAGAGAGAAGTAGTGCCAGCCTTGACCACATGAGGGCGCCCCAGTTCAAGCAAGGATTTTCTTTTCTTTCAAACTGCTGAGCTGATAAAAGCTGGATGGGGAATTGACATTTGTTTATTCTTTTATACTTTGCAGGTCAATAATGCACTTTTTGGAAATATCACAAATATAAAAACAAGTTGAAAATGTTGGCATCTAATGCACACTTTACTTTTTATGAGAGCATTTTTTTTTTCCAAATAGAAGTGTAGCATCCTCACCCTCTCACATGTGGAATAAAGAAACAAGGACGATTTAGACAAGAACATTTTGTAGCACCGGCCCGATGAGGGCGTAACATTAAGAAAATAAAAATGTGCCAACGGTTGCAAAGCAGAAAAAAGAAACCTCTACAGGCAAAATGGCCAAGCTGGGGTAGCATTAAAGAGTGAAACAGGAGAAAGAGTGAGAATGAGTCAGAGACACTTTAAGGGTTGTGTTTATGTGTTGTGAGGGCACTACCCCTAACGCCTAGCCTAACCGCAGCATTCCACACTGGCTCTTAAAGAGACAGGGTGACGCTGTCACTGTGGATATCTGGGGAGTAAAGTGTTAACATATGGAGAAGGCTATTCCACACAGCTGGTGAGATCCACAGAAGCCAGTAGGTCCCTCCAGCAAGCCTATTCTATACCAGCTCAAACTAACTAGAAGACCAGTTTGCTTTTACACATGCGCCTTTCACCCAAAACAATTTCCCACATTTTTATTTCCCATGTGAATATTGCTGCTACTAATAAAGGCTTTTAACTTTTAGGTTCAATACTCCAGCCTCCCGTGTCTGCATTTCAGAGACCCTCCTACAGAGGGCAGAGTTGAGCTGTGCAAGAGAAGCAGCATTATGTGAATTTATGATAACTGTAATGTCTTAGAGCTTTCAAATTACAAGTCTGCATAAACCTTTAGATTTGCTAAATAACTCCTAACTTCAACACTGTTATCATGTTAGCCGCACATGCTTCCAACATATGTTAGAACTAATCTTTTGTGAATTTGAGCCACCGTGTTTCCAATGAAATTCTACGACTTTGCATAATGATCTGCAGGTAAGTAAAAATAAAATGTTACTTTAAAAGAATCTTTCCACTTATCAGGAAGACAGGCATCCAAGTGGCACAGGGGTTTGAAAGATGATACGACCAGATTGCTTGCAGGGAGAAAACACACACTTTGAAAAAAAGAGTGCAGACAAAAAGAGACTGAGAGAAGAGGGCAACAAGAGAAGGGTGTAGGTGTGAGCAAGTAGGTGTGGTGGTTTTTTTAGTGACAGTTTTAGCGAGGCAGGTTGGAGAGAAAGTTTAAGTGCAAGACAGGGCTGCATGAGAGGGAATCGGAGAGAGAGGATGAAAGGAAATGAATGGAAGTGAGGGGGCAAAAAGAGAAACAGACTGTTTCCTCACTGAAAAGCCAGGGCACAATCTGGGCTTAACATCCTTAAAACCATCAGCGGAACTCTAAAAATAACCTGCTTGTCTGCTCAGTGAGAGCCATGAGTGGGAGTATGGCCTGGGTGATGTGTGGGCAGGAGCCAGTTCTGAATGGGATTCAGATTATGGAACTAAAAGAGGGAATGGAGAGGAACAGAGAAACCCGAAACTTCAGAAAGGAGTGCAGACAGATGGGTCTGTGATTTTCAGACGAATGAAAAGCAGGAGTCTGAGCATTAAAATAAAGACCTTATCAGGACTGTAAAAAAAACTCACCCTTCACTGACTATTCATATGATCAATCTTTCATTTTATTTCACTTTTTTTTTGGGTTGAGGAATAAACCACAGATGATTCTGCAACACTAAGTGAAGACACTGAAAAAGGCTTAGCATTTTTCTTTTCTTTTTTTGGATATGCTTGAAATTTTCTCCAGACTGAAGTTGAATTTCTTTCTTAATTCAGTGTAATGGCTTCTTATGATGAAGGAGAAAACAATTACAAGTAAGGACATTAAAACAAATTAAAGTTATTGGACCAGCATTTCTTTGAATGTCACAAGTGGTTTGAAGACTCAGTTGGCTGTGTGTCGGACTGATGGGCATGGGTAACCACGGTTAATTTCCTAGGGAGATCGATTAGCTTCATCCAGTGTGAGTCCTTGACCCTTCGTGCTACTGCCTAACTATGTAGCCAAGGGGGCCCAAGTCTGGGTCTCCCTGTGCCGGTGTAGATACCATAACCGTTCGGCCTGGAACTTCCGTTCGGGGTTCTTTGGGGTCCTAGGACTAATGCTGACGTCACATTATGTGATTGGCTGTCCGTTGGTCAGATGACGTGTCAGATAGTGATTGGTCTGGACAAATTATGATACTATGCATGTTCGCTTATAGTTTTATAAATCCGTGCGCCCAGTGCTTTATTATTGGCAGAACGGACCCGGAAGGACAACATTTAGCAGTGCTAACAATATTTTCAGCCACGGTTGAACTTAAACGTAAAGAACAAGCAGATTGTGGCAAAATATCTTTGTAAAAATTACAACGAATATTGTCAGTCACAATTTATGAGGGAAAATGACTTTAGGTTATAAAAGGGAACGTGAAATGAAAAGTTGTAGAGCCCGAGCAGTTCTTGACGCTACGTAGTTTGTCCAAGTGGGCTTACCGTAGTGTGACGTTACCTTCAGTCGAATGGACCCCGAACGGTAGTTCCAGGCCGAACGGTTATGGTACCTACACTGGTCCCCAGTCTGGATAAAATACAGGGTCGTGTCAGGAAGGACATCTGGCTAAAAAATCTCTGCCATTATGAGTAATTGTTAACAACGGTTCATTAAGTGACCCAACCTTTAGGGTGGACTTTGAACATTTAGCCCTTTGACGTCTGTTGATACAAATACACATCAAACCAGTTCCGCTCCAAATGTACCGTAAGTTAAAAAAACACTTATTTTTAATGATGCTGCATATGTTGTATATGCTGTAACTCTGTAAAAGAGTTGAACAGCATACCTGGAGTTTCTATTTAGCTGTATTTGTGGACAGTTGTTAGTAACCTGTACAATCGAGTGACAGTTTTTAGAAGTTTACCAATTCAAGCATTTTAAAACAATACTTTCCTTGAGGAAGATCACAAAAGCAACAAAATTTTAAAATATTTTATCACAGTTCTTATGATCAGGATTCGATGTTGAAATAAATGTTTCCAGGTCTCTTACCCTTTTTTTATATCAAGTTTTAAACTTAAATTTGTGAGTACAGAGATTATTGTATGTGACACAAATTGATGCAGACTTTAAAAATCCTAATTAAAGTTGCATCCATAATAACAGGTGATCATGTCTGCAGTCAGAGACAAAAAGCCAGCATGGAGAGGAACACAGTTGGATACAGGAGTTTGAGTTATTGGAAGATCACAGGTTTGGTTCTCGTCTTGTCAGCCCATGTGTTGAAGTGTCCTTAGGCAAGACACTGAACCTCACATTGCTTTTGGTGGTTATAGGTTGGCGCCAGTGTTTGGCAGCAGAGCCGCCATGTGTGTGTGCATGGGTGAATGGGATTGTTACTGTGTAGCGCTATGTAAGTAGAATCTATTTATCATTTACAACATAAAGCTACAGTATTTTCCCTGGAATGTGTCTAGAGGGGATCTTTCCTCTTTAACCCTTGTGCTGTCTTGGATGACCCCGCCCTTACTTTGACGTGTTCTCCCTACCATGACAAAGGTGGATAAAGGTGAAGAGGATTTCATGTAATCCATGGACACCAGTGAAGATCACAAATCATTGAAAAAAAAAAGGTTCAGAGCACTGTCTAGTGGGTCTAGATGACCCAACTTCCAACGGTAAAGTGCCTAGGATAGCACAAGGTTTAATATGGCGGACCTCCAACTCCACTTGCAGTACATCCCAGATAAGCTCCATAGCTTATCGGAAAAAGGAAAACATTCATCCTTGGGAGGGAGCAAGAAGAAAAGAAGAATATAAACATTTGTATTCATGGTCTTACGGGTCAGAAATTGGAAAATAAAAAGCAAAACAAAAGCTTAGAATTTTTTGCCCATCATAAAGATTTTTCACCATGTCTTTCAGTGAGCATGCCCACAAAAATCAAGTAAGAGTAATCAGATATTTCCAAAATGACTTTGCAATATGGTCTTAAGAAAATCCCAGTTTACACATTTCAGTCCATTATCTGAATTGTTCCTGCAAACATTCCTACATGTTGGTTTAAGCCTTGTTCTATCTTATGGGGTCCAGATGACCCCACCCTTACATTAACGTGTTATCCCTACCATGACAAAGGTGGATAAAGGTGGAGAGGATTTCATGTAATCCATGGACACCAGTGAAGATCAAGAATCATTGAAAAATAAAAAAAAGGTTCAGCTTGTGGGGTCCAGATGACCCCACTGCCAACTTAATGTGCCTTGGATAGCACCATGGTTAACTCTTAAGCTTCTGTTCCCCCTTTTGGGTTTGTTCTCTGTTAACCTGGCATTGATGGTTATAACATTACTTCTTATAAATCACCCTAATGCCTCATTCTTCTAATATAAAAACAAATATTAATAAAAAAAAAAAACAACCTCATTGCTGCTGTACTTCCTATTCAACAAGCTGAAAAAAATGGTTACATTCCCGAGATCAATGGCTTTAGAGCGAAATCACTGTGGGATAATACAATTGAGAAATCTGCCATGGATGGAGGAAATTGGTAAGTAAAGTTGATTTATTTAGTAGTAGTAGTAGTAGTAGTATTTAGTAGCATCAAAAAATGCATCACAGAACAAGTCAAAACAAGAAAGGAAACGCAAAGGAAACAAATTAACACAAGATTACAATATTTTGCAAACAAGGAAAACCACATTTACCTAAAAGCAGCAAACACGACACCAACATTTTGAAGCCCAGTAAAGACAGACAGGCCAAGGGAACCAATACAGTGTTTGTTTAAAGGAATCTTCTTCTTAAGAGTAATGCTTAATGTCTCTGTTTTACCTGAATTCTAATGAAGACAATTGGCACTTAAAGATACAAGTCAAACAGTTGGTTAAACAGAAAAATGTGAGTCAGAATAATTAAATGAGCGGTACAGATGGAGATCGTCAGCATAGGAGTAAAGAATTGACTCATTTGATCCTAAAACTAAGCTTTGGGGTAACCTACATTAAAAGTGCTCTTTCTTAAAATAAAACATATTTGCAAAAACATGGAAATTTCCATGTGTGAGGTTGGCCAAAAACCATTTTAAGACAGAACCAGACAATTCTACTCGATAAGTCTCCTCATCATTAAACTATGATCAACAGCACTGAATGCCATAAAAAAGGTCTAATAAAACCATGATTGAGCCTTTTCTGGAGTCAACAGCTATCATGAGGTCATTTTAAACTCTGCTTTAGTTGAAAGATTTCTGCAAAATGTATCTAAAGGTTCTGCTTCTACATTATGAGTTGATCTGCAACAAGTTTTTCAAAAATGTTTTCAATAACTGGATGTTTGGAGATGAGCTTGTAGTTTTTTGGGTAGGGAATGGTCCAAGGTCGGCTTTTTTGAGTACTTGTTCAACAAACACATGTTTAAGGATGCTGGGGCCACCAGATTAACTCATACAAAAGAGCTGATATGATGGAAACCTGCTATGAATGATTTAAGAAGGAGAACATGCTCTTGAGATGAAGTGTCTGTCATTTTCTACAATCCAAGAGCAACATCTTGAACGGTCAATGAATTAAAACATGGTCACATATCTGACAAGGATGCTGCAGCAACAGAAAGAAAAAAATTAACTGGTGGAGAGAGGTTTGCTCTAACTTTTCCAACAAAGAAATAAAAAAAAGGTTTGCTTCAAAGTGCACCAAAATTTGAGGGATAACAGGTGAGGCTAAAGAGTTAATTGTATCAAGTAAGATTTTTGGATTGTTTTTGCTGGATGAGATAATTAAAGTTAAAACATCAGGTACAGGCAGACCATAGCACCTTATTTCAAAAGACTACTCTGTTTACAATCTGATAACTATAGAAACTAAATAAGGACTGGATATTAGATATGCATGTAAACGGGTTCATGGGGGATCCTGACAAAGTCCTTCTTTTAGAGCTTTCCACAGAAAACAAGACACAAAGGTTATCCAACTCTATCACTCAAAGAGTAATTCATTCTCAATCTTGATCTCTTTCCAGTTTTCCAGTTGAGGACCATGATCTTGCAGGAAACTTTAAATCTTCTTGGTGGCTGCTGGAGGTCAATTAGGACAATAGGACTGAGTCATCCGCCAAAAAAAGTGTTTCTTTTGGGGAAGAAAAGTTATAGAAAGTGCCCCTTCCTTTTTATTTCTATATAAAAGATCAAAGAAGATGCAGACCCCAACAGTTTCTGTAATCCCCAGTTACGGTCCATCCACCCTGAAAACTGTAATGATGAAGAACCCTTGCAATATACTCATGTATCATCACAGAGTTTGAGATTATTAGCATGATATTAGTACAGAGCTGTGAACTAAAACCATTCTGATGCCATTTGTGCTTTAGAATATCAATAATTTCTGGGGCCCATCCATCCTCTTGTCTTGCTCTTTGATCCCACTCACCACCAGGTGTTGATCAGCCGACCACCTCCTCTTTATCACTTGAGAGCGTGCAAAATATTTGGCTTCAAGGGCAATGACAAGATAACAGATGCACTTGCAAATACCTACATTCTACGACAAGAAAAAATTTGCACAGTGAAAGAGAAAGAACAACTGAATTTGGTAAATAACTCAGGGGCTGGTGCAGTGGCTAGCACCCGCACCTCACACCAAGAAGGCTCCGGTTTGAATCCCAGCTGGGACCTGTCTGTGTAGAGTTTGCATGTTCTCCCCAATGCATATGTGTGTTTTCTCCAGGCACTCCAACTTCCTCCCAGAGTCCAAAAACATGCTTTCGTAGGTTAATTGATTACTCTAAAAAGTGTCTCTAGGTGTGTATGTGTGAGTGTGTGTTGGAGTGATTGTGTGGCCCTGTGACAGACTGGTGACCTGTCCAGGGTGTATCCCGCCTCTGACCAAGAGTTGCCGGGACAGGCTCCTGCAACCGCGTGACCCCGAAAGGGATATAGGAAGTTAAGAAAACAGATGGCTGGTAAATAACTCAAACTCCTGTACCCAACTGTCCTCTGTGTTCCTCTCCATGCTGGCTCTTTGTCTCTGACTGCAGAGATAATCACTTTTGATTAATTTTGCAACTTTCATTTGGAAATCATCTCAGAAGGGGAGATATCTAATGTGCACCACAGTGTAGCAAAGCAAACATGAAGTAAACAATTGTGTTATTTCAAATAGATGGTCAAGCTTGAATATTTAAGAGTGTGACTTGAAACCATTGTTGTTGTTTTTTTTCGCTGTGCTCTTTTTCGATCACCAGAATTATTTAATAGACATAAATAGATCTTTTCCTTAGCATTTCCCGAAGTGGTATTGCTACAAACTCAATAGAATACTGGCCTCTGACAGCTACTTCGTCTTCATCATCCCCTTAAAAAGTCCGCATCTGCACCGTGAAGCACACCTTATCACACGCTGAGGGAAGTGAATGAAGCCAACAACTTTTACAAACAGCACTGTTATCAGTATGAAGAGAAATGAAGAGGATCCAATGATTTTATTGATTCCTCATTGATTACTGCGGATGTGAGTCTGGTTCAGAGTAGATTCTGCGTGTTGTAGCAACGAATTTGAGAGGGAGAGCAAAAAGATATGTATTTTAGGTATCAGAGGAAGTGATGTTTTGTACACATCGATGTTGTTTACATGACGTTATTGGTGAACTGGTAACCAAGCTTAGAGTATATGGTTATAAAGAACCACTCCAATCTTCATTTGACCTATTGTCAAAGCGTTCCCAGTGGTCTTTTAAATATGATTATGCTGTTTTTAGCCAAACTAAAAAATTAAATAAATGTTATTGTCTAGGACATATTTCTGCACAACAGCAGTTAGTTGTTCATAAGAAAATTACCAGTACACTTATACGCCTTGTATTGTTGCTGCAAACTCTGGCCGTTGCTGTAAATAAGAAGTTGTTCTCTACAGACCAACCTGGATAAAATAAAGGTTCAACACTGAGATGTGGGGGAGACTGTGACCCCACAACTCCCCTCCCCATTGCAAGGAGTTTGGAGCGGAGATGTTGTGGCCCGCCCACAGCGTATGTCACAAAGAAAAGCGTTTTTCAAGCATTTTTATCTGCTCCTAATTCAAAAGGGTTTGAATAAAGAAAGACTCAGAAAGGCAATTTTAAAGTGAATTTTTTTTAAAGGTCTTTGACATGTTTATGCTATATATATTTTACTAAAATCCAATCAGAATGTCAGTGCTTACAAGAAAAAGACTTATTTAATTAAGAATTTCCATTTCGTCAAAACAAGTTGACTAAGTGGAGTTTCTGAATTTTTGTTAAAATCAGAACTAACTTCAGCATGGAATTCTCTTTTCTTCCACTTTGAGCTCTTTTTTTCTCTGCCATGTCTTCCATGTCTTTCTAACAAGCTCCCTTCCCAAACGTTTCTTCCACAGTTCGTTCCTCCCTCGCCTGCCTCTTCACCTCTCCTCTGTGGACGCAGCCCTCTCGCACTCCTCTAATGAGAGTGTGTGTTACATAGGCACTCAGAGAGCCAACTCTGCTAATTACAAGACAGGCATTTTGTTCTGGGACACTAATGAAGAGGGATTGGGAGCTGGAGACGCCACTGAAGTGGTGCTGGTGGTGGGGGGTTAAGTTCACAACTAGGCAGGGCATTTGAGTGTGTGTTTATGTGAATGGAGGGAGGATTCTGGCACCAGGCCTGCAGCTTATCAACCGGGGCAAGTTGGTCTCAGTCTATATAGCAGTTCTCTTACGTCTCCTCTTCCTGTCATCTTACTTCATCGCAAGGCTGGATTTAGGCAAGGGCAACAAGGGGGTGACGCCACCTCTACATGTGATAGCCCACAAAAATCCACAAATTTACTAAAAAGATGTATGGACAAACAAAAGGACAAATAGATAAACATGCATGAAAAAAAAAAGAAATGCAGTCTGAACAGGGCACTAACCAGTTTCCTGCTTGTGGCTGACCCAAGCCCGGTCAAAGCAGAGGCTAGTGTCAGGAAGAGCATTCAGCATGAAACTTATGAGACATATCGAATAGATGAAAGGATAAGATATACTAAAAGATAAATGGATGTGATTTTAGTATGTTTTTCAATGCATTGTAAGGGCTTGAAGGGATTTGATACTCCAAACTCTCAGCACATCCAGACTTCCCACCTTGATTTTCTATTTACACCCCAGAGAGGGGCTGGCTAAATCCTGCCCTGCATTATCCCTTTGTTTTCTTTCTAATACCATTTTCTTTTCCACTGGATGACAAAAGAATGGAAAATGTTGTAAAGCATATATCAAAACAGGATCTGTCACCTCGAAATGTTTTGTGTTGGGAACAATCTAAGCTTTGGAAAAATGTTCATGGACCTGCTATCAGTTAGTGCAAACCGACAAAGGACAATGCTACAGTTCAGCATGGCCTACAAGTAAACCCACTCACAAGAGATAAAAACGCAAAAAGAGAAAGAAAAATGCAGAGATCCAGGCAGAGATCCAGCGAGTTAGCATGTGATTTGGAGGAACTTTCTCCGTCAAGAGGCACACTTGAACAGAAGATCCCTGTCCCGCACCATCCCTCATGAAAACGCTTGAGAAACACAAACCATCTGGAGGCTATAGTGCAAACTCTCAACTCATCTAATATTGAGGATGTTTGTCTGATTTACAGGGCCTATTTAGAACTGTTTGGACAACTTGGCTGAGGGATTGGTGCTTTAATTAAAAATAATATTAAGAGCTAATACTGCCCCCATGGACCTTTTGCCTCACAGTCAACAGAGCCACAAAGTCCTGGTTCTGTCTAAAGACTTCTCAATGAATAAAGACGGGGTTGATACAAAAGCTTCTGACTCCTGAAGTTACTGCCCAAACTTTCCCCCCGATTCCTCCTCGCTGATGCCAATAGCAGCATTGGCTGTTTCAGGCCCACTGCAGTGATGGCATATTGATACTGTCATAATATATTACAGCCTCCCTTTATTCATTAGAGCTGGGCTTTAATCTAAATATATCATGGGCAAAGAATAAAACAAAGTTTTCAGCAGCAGGGAGATTGGGTCTGCTCTTCTCTCACTGAGCACCACGACTCGGAAACAGTGCGGCCCAAAATAGAAGTTCTTCTCATAAAGGGCTCCTTCTTTGTAGTCTGCTTACAGCAACAACATCTGCAGGGCAGTTTCATTGAGGGGAATAGATTCGGGCAAGCTATCAAAGAGAGAGGCGATCTCCTGCGAGAAGCAGTGGGTGGACAACTTCCATATTCCTTTTTTTTTTCCTTCATTTCACCTCTCCCTAGCCTTCTCCCTCTGACTTGCGTTTCCAAAAAATCTGCAGCAATCAGAGCGATGCTAATAAAAGATCATTAATATCACCTGTCAGTGCTATCTTTGGAAGATCCCAAATGAGAAAATGAGGAGAAAAAAAAAAGAACTGACTGTGAGAAGCTGCTCAACAAGATGTAAAATGAGGGAGGCATCACAAAAGTGCATGCTGTCTGCCAGGGTTTAGGTAGTTGAGTCAACATGAAAATAAAAACACATTTTATAATAATCACAGGAACAGAGATCTATTTTTAGCAATAGTGCGGATGCACAAAAGGTGAATGCAGGTCATCAACCCCTTCAGGCAGGGATGGTCCGGCCTCCACAATCTGTTTAATGTAAAGCATGAGCACATCAAGCAGACAGACAGAGGCGCTGAACGGGGAAGGATGGCACCACCTCGGGGTGGGGCGGTGAAAGGCAAAGGCCAATGTGATGATCGTGTCTTCAAACAGAGCAGGGGTGTACCAGGGGCCTCGCCTTTGAACTGGTGGGGCCAGCTAATTGAAACAGCATTGCTGGGGCACTGGCTTGTGATCTGGATCACATTCAGTTTGGCTTTTATTCAATTTAGATTCATCAATGGGCCCCATGCTTTCTCTCACCACACGGCAATAAGTCATACCCCCGCCTTTTGCCCTTGACGTGTTGCCCATCTGCGTCCCCCGGGGGCTCAGGGTGCTGAGGCCCACAGAGAAAATGCAGGCTGCGGGCCACTAAGCCCCTCACGGTACTTCTCCACGCTTCTCACCTTGGACTTGAACCACCCTCTCCTTCTCTCCACACACACACACACACACACACACACACACACACACACACCTCTTCACTCCAAGACGGAAGATTTACTGGAGAGAGCAGTGGCTGTCAGGAGGTTTAAACCGTGCACTTTCTAATTCAAACAAATGTTGCACAAAGGTCAGGGAATTATCATGGAGCCACAAGGTGTTTCAGATCACTCACAAGTGGTGAGTGTTGGGCTGATAGAAGGAGAGGAAGAGGGACGGCAAAAGATGTTACATTTCCTTTTATTATAGTCAGTTAAAAGTTTGTGCACCCAATGGATAAAAAAATAAATAAACTAATAAAGCGATAAATAAGGAAATGATAAACGCCGTCCTCTTATCAGTAACCTATCAGAGCTGGGGGAGGCGTAGATCCTGAATTGAGATTGGCAAGCTTCTTGTTATGTTGTCTGAAAAAGTCTCTGACTGTGACTTCATACAGCGGAATGGCAAACTGAAAAGCAGAAATGACACCTTAAAGATCCACTCTGATGAAATTTGTCCATTTTTCTGATGATAAAGGTTACCGTATGTAAAAAGAAATGAAGATTAAAACTGCGTTTCTGAGTATTTTCTTTATTCAAATTGTTGTGAATCAGGAGCAGACGAAAACATTTTTTCGTAAAAGAGTTTATCCGTGATGTAGACAGTTCAGAGGGCGGGCCACAAACTCCTGCTTGGCTACATTCTGATGCATCCACTGATAGAAACATCTTCATTTTTCTTGTCTGAGCTTACATCTTTCTCAAAACTGTACATCTGATAGCTCCAGTATTTTTGTTGCAGAGGGGCTGTAAGCTAGCGGGAGAGAGTGTAAACAGAGAGCTCTCAGTAATGGGGGAGGGAAGCGGGGGCGGGGTTGTCCTGTGCCAATGGTCCCACCCACAGCCTCTGGTGAATTTCTAATGAACTCATGCCACTCTGCAGAATGTTCAAGAAACAATTTTTAATGTTATTTTTTCCGTCTAAAGGCATTATAATGACTGTTGGTGCTTTTACAACAGATCTAAAGACGATGCGAGTGGGTCGTACAAACAAGCTGTTAGAAATATAAGAATAGAAAAATGTCAGAATGAAGATAAAATGACATTTTGTCCCTCAACTTCCTCTGTAGATTTTCTGTTACACATGAAGTGCGGCTACATGGAATGTGACTTTATTTCTGGATATTCAGCTTAAAGCTCTTCCCACCTGTAGAGCAGCTCCATGTGATGCACATCTGAAGTCCAAAAGCCAACATGCAGAGAGGGGGGGGGGGGGGGGGGGTAGGATTTGGAATGATCATCGTGAGATTGAGGGAGGGACTAAAGTGTGCATAACATTTCTTCCTCCTTGGGACTCGCTGCGAGCAGGTACAGCATCTCTGTCGTCCACAGCTCGGCTGTCACGCTCAGCTGGCCAGCGCCTCCACTTCACGACAAACTTTCATCGCTGCAGGTGAGTGTTAAAAAAAAAAAAAAAAGTTTGATTGGAGTGACCCAACGTGCGTTTTTGTGCACTGTCAACGCATGCGCGCTCTTTGAATGCCTTTAAGCGCAGCGTTTTTAAAGTTTGAGTTTTCCCGACGGGAATTCTGACAACAAACGCTGCTCTTTTTCACCGCTTTGCAATGAAAATCTACTTTTTTTTTAGAGCGTCTAAAATAATTATTTTATTTTTTGTGTCTCAAATATGAGTTAATTGTCAGCTGGTTGGCAAGTTTTTGTCAATATTTGACAAAAGAAAAGAGTTTCAAACCCTCATTTTCTTTAACCATTCCATTAAAATTTAAAAGGCACAAGGTGATGTGAGGGTAGGAATAGAACTGGAGTCTGGATTCTGCTCTTCTTTCTTCTAAAACAAGAGCATCTGAATCTTTTTTGAACTGCTGAACATCTGCGAGCATTGAGCGCATCTTCCGAATCTGCCAGCAGCTGCCACAACCCAGGAATGCCAAAGTGCTTAACATATGAATGTGAGGAAGATGGGAGCTGCATTGCGCGCGACTGCCCATATGCACCTTTTTTTTTTTTTAACCCCAATTCGTGCAATCCTGCATCTTAGGCTGGAGCCTCTTTTGTCGAGGCTGCCTGTAGTACACAATGATAAGTGATATCGAAGTGAGTGGGAGAGGGAGGAGCAGAGGAAGAGGAGAAGAAGAGGAGGAAGGAGGGAGGTAGATGAAAGGAGGAGGTGGCATGCGGGAAGAGATGGAAGAAGGAAATTTGCTAGATGTATTTAGAATAGATAACTTAAAAAAAAAAGTATAGATTTAAATGATTTAAAAAAATCAAGAAATCTGATTGATTGACACTTTGTCCTTCAGAAGTCTGAACTTTACATTTTAGATTATTGTGCTTAGATTTTCTGTCTATCTCCAGAACTCTTTTCTCGCTCCTCTCACACACCTCGACACACACACGCACACACGAATGCTTCATTTATACAGCGCCCTTGCACACACAGAGTGTAAACAACAAGTGATAGATAGGTCAGTCCACCCTGCCTGGACTGTCTGCATCTTGATCCCTTTAGCAGGCCCTGTGTCTCCTGTCCGCAGTGTCCGTGATGAGTTACTACGTGGATCCGGTTTCTTCCTACCCAGCCCTTCACCTCTGTGACCGTCTGGGCGTAGCGGTAAGACCCCCCCGTCCTCGTAAATTATCTGTGTTAAGTCTACCTACCACACAGCTTGCTTGCCGTGTGAGTTGTCAGTGTGAGGTTTGGCTGCACCAATATTGCAGGAGCGTGCACAGGAGCACTAGATGTTTATTAGTAAGTATGGATTCCATCACCTCACAGGAGCAGATTATGACAGATTTTCTTGTTTAGTCCTCCAACATTAGCCTGATGAGATGTCTGTTTGGATGTGCTGTTCCTCTGGATTTCAGCAGAAGTGCGGCCTGTTGAACAATATTTTCTGCACAGCTTTGCACAACTACCTTGCACTTCCTTTAGCAAATATTGCTCAAAATCATCAGATCAACAGGCTTTTAAAGGTTTCACTTACAGAACTCACACTTTTCTCTGCAGAGACACACAGTTCTTTAAAGTTCCACTCGGATCATCTTTTGATCTATTTTAAAAGCATTCCCAGTGGTTTTTTAATTATTATTAAGACATTTTTAGCCAAAATCAGAAAAATGTGTCCTTTTCTAGGACATAGTTTCTTTAGAGCGGCACTAGTTCATTAGAAATTCATCTCTAAGTTCTGGGCAAAACTGTACGAACTACCCCGCCCCCCTTTTCCCTCCCTGTTGCTGTTAAAGCTTTAGAGCAGAGAGCTTGTGGCTGGTCCAGCGAATTTTTTCAGTCACAAATAAGCTCTTTTTCGAACATATTTTTGTCTACTCCTGATTCACAACAACTTAAATAAAGCTTAATTTTCTTTATATATGTCCTCCATCATCAGAAAAATACTACAAGAACATGTATCATGCTTTTCTAAAGCCTTTCAGTGTAATCTGTGCCCATATATATGATAATATACCTATGCACACAAAAGAACTATTTTATTTTTCTGGATGTCGCCCATTTTACGACATCAACCTGGAGTCGACCTCGGCAGCGTGTCTGCATTTTGAACACGAATACAAACACTGTATTCGTATGTATTACTGTATTACTCTGAACTTTTGTAAAGACGGATGCACGCATTGTGCATATTTAAGGAAAGCGTTTAGCCGATCGACGCTAGCGCACGGAGAAAGTGGGTGTGTTTGTGTTGGCCTGGGGGCGGTGCTGGCAGCGCTGACTCTTCCTGGAAGGGGTGGTTCCTCACTTTATGAAGTCACAATGTGAGAAACCGCTGGTTTTCATGGAGTGGGAGGAGCTGGTGCTCAGAGCGCAGGTTTTAGAGGAAACTCAAAAAAGTGTGAATGGACCAAAGTACCACTTTGGGGTTGTTGTTTTTTGTGTGAGAAAAGAAATATTATAACAAATTTAAAAGCTTGAAAAGTTGCTTTTGCATGATAAAGGTCTTCTAAAGACACCAAAAACACCATTTTCATCAGAGTGGGTCTCTAAACCCACCAATGAGAGCACAGAATACACATCCTGAGTTGCTAGTCGGGGACATTGGGATTCCTGTCAGGTGAGCATTTGAAGGCCAAGGAGCAGAAAAATAAATCCCTCCATTTGTATGCATAGCACCAGCACATTAGGATAATAGACTGAGGTTACATGCAAATGGCAACCTCTTCCTGGCCTGACAGACAACACAGAAGGAAACAGCTTCCTGATCCCTAATTGGCTCAGGTGGCCGGGCTTGCCTTTGAAATAGAGTACACTGTAAACCAGGACTGCTGGTTCAAAAGGTGAATCTACTGTATGTCACCTCTGTAGCTCTGAATTTACATGGATAATTTGCAAAAAGCAAGAGCTGCTATGTGCTTTTCTTTTTGTTGTATTTGTGATAATGACTCCACCTCAAAGAGGTGACATAGATAAAGGAGACAGCTGCTGTCTTGCTATAACAGTTTTAACTGGGTCATTATTGCATATAATAATTTGTTATTAATGTGAAATTATAGCATGACACGTTCCTTCCTTAGGTATAGAACGAAAAAAAAAAAAAACCTTTTTATGTTTGATTTATTCATTATAGAATGCATTTTTGTATGTATTAAAGGTCAACTGGTGTTCTGATACATACAAATGCTGAAATTAAATCAGGCCACTGCAAGAGCTTGACACTATAGAGGTCTATTACAAGCTGCAACATAAAAAAAATATGATAAATGGTGTTTAAGTTTCTCTTTAACCATTCTGATCATCAGTAAATTAAAGGTGAGGATGTCGGAACAAGTCTTGGAATGTGTGAAAGAATGTCTGATGATGACAAAATAAGAAAAAAAGTTACAACTTTTCTCTTAGACATTTGTTCATAAGATTTATATCTCCGTACAGCAAGTGGTGTACTATAGTTCTGTGCATGTTTACAACCACTTTGTGAGTAGTTAGAATTACTGCAAAGTACTAACGGGCAGTGAACACGAAACAAGTCATTAAACTTCCAGACTAGAAAAATGATTTTTGATTAAAAATGTGGTAAAATGTGTTTGAGCAGATAAAAGATAATTCAGGCATGTATGTGAACCTTAAACTACAAGTTAAAACAAATGAAAGCAAAATCACTTTTAGCTATGTTTGGTGATAAATAAGTTGTTGATCCATTTCTGCTTTATACAGAAAATTATCTAAAAAGAATGTTGTTGTTTTGGATTGATGATGGTGGTGCTGACAGGAGAATGGTCACACTGGGTGGAGTTGATCAGAAGCTCAAATAATCATTTTAAACCTTAACTAATCACCTCTTAAAAATAACCTTATGGAGGAAGACATTATTTAATACACACAGCTACACAAAGACAGTTATTAAAGCACAATACCATTGCAACAGCTTTCCTGTCAGATGAGACTTGTTACAATTTGCACACATTGATATGAATAATTATATGAAAGTAATAAATCAATAAAGCCTAGAAATGAACAGACATGAGCCCACAATGTCCACAGCTGCTGCTTTTAACAGTTTAAAGTTGATGTATACATGACTATTGATGTGTATTTTTAAATCTCACAAAGTAACTTAATGGAGATTAAAGTCGTGCAATAGATTAAAGACGGAAATATTCTAAAATAATGAGGACAAATGTGCTTTTTCCAAAAAGGGAAGAGTTGATCTTTTTTCCTTCTAAAAGTTGTTTAGGGGTACATTCACAACACGATTTGTGTTCTTGAATTATGTATTTCATCTTGCAATTGTGAAAGTCTAGTGTGTACCACATTAGTGAACTTTAGTCCGCTTGATGATTTGGGTACTGGTTTACTAAAGGGTGAACAAAAGAGAGGTAGAGAATTAAAGGGAGCAAATAATACAATCTATGTATATTAGGAGTTGCTAAGAAAAGAGGCCGCAGCGCAAATCTGAAGAAGCGGGACAATCAGAAGATTAGTGGAGCGAGTTTTACTTCTTTTTCCCCCATCTTGGTCTGGCAATGTTGCCCTCAGCACCTTTAGAACTGTGTGATTTTACAAACTGCTTGGTCAGCTTCAGTCTATATTTTTGACTTCAGAGTAGGAACAGTATTAGTACTCTCCACCCTTTCAAACCAGGACTATCTTCACATGCAACCTAAGACTACTGATGCAACATATCTGCCACTGAAAAAGCTGTTAGCATTACTTTGTTGACAATTTTAATTTTATATAAATAAAGTTGTTTTGGTCTGCAATCTTTGTCAGTGCATACAGAGATGCTACAAAATAAAAGCAGTTGGAACACCCACTCTGTGGGCTCCCTGCTCAGCTCCATTCTGATGCATCCACTTGCAGACAAATAGATCCATGTACGTCTTTGTTTTCCTCTTCTGAGCTGGAATCTGGATCAAAACTGTACGTCTGGATGGCTCCAATATTGCTCGCCATTTTTGTTTCACCATTAATGTTGTGCTGGGGTTTTGAGGAGCTGTAATTTAATGAGAGAGTGTGTAAACAAAGGCATGATGGGAAGTCAGGGGGGCTTACTTCACACCAACAGTCCCGCCCACAACTTAGAAGCAAATTTCTGATGAACTACTGCTGCTCTGCAGAAACTATGTCAGAGAAAGCGGAAAAGTTTTTGGATTTTTGCTAAAAATGGCATAATCATAAGTAAAAACCACTGGGGACACTTTTACAAAACATCAAAATTTGATCAAAGTGGGACTTAAAGTAAAGTTTTGAAGTTTCTTTGCCATTTTAAAGTTTATCATTTTAAAATACACTTGTATGATTTGCACTGAATTAAAGTTATTGTTAAAAGTTGACTTAGCAAACGAACAAAAAAAAGCACTGTATAACTGTACTCTGGATACTTTGTTCTCATTTAAAACCTCCACAAATGTTGGTTTTTCTTTATTTATTATGGTCTTACACCAAAACTGATCAAAAGAAATGTTGAAGTGCAGATGTTATCTTTGTCGCTATCACTTTTGCTATCGGTTCATAATCCATAAATCATCTATATGGCTCCTGTTCTGCCTATCTGACATTCCTCCCTTGCTGTCTGACCTGATAGGAGATAGCAGCACTCCATGAAAACCTCACGAAAAGCCCTGCAAGCCGGCCCCTCGGTTCCTCTGGTCACATTTGCAGTCCATGAAGCTGGATGGCTTCTGATAAATGCTGCTGCAGCTTAACAGGGTCTGCTTATCAGATTGGCAGTTACTCTGTCTGCCAGGCTGTCAGATACACACGTGACATATAACATATGAAAGTCAAGGATTGCTCTTGGCCTTTTTTCCATTTCAGATAACAGATTGCAGTGGGAGAGCAGTGTCTTTGAAAATCTAGGGAAAATATTAGCCAAACTCTTAAAACAGTAGATATCATGTTGCAGTTTGATGAATGATAGTTTTGTCTTCTGACTAATATGTCACTAGAAAAGACTGCATACAAAGTTCACTATGGAACCCATAAGAAGAATTCTGGTTTAAGGCACAAAATGCCTTAATCAACCTCCAATGAAAGTTCTGATTTGCTAAAGAATGGCCAAGTGGCTATCTTCCTCCCCACTCTCTCTGGTATCCACCCAGAATTGTATATCTCCTTTGGCTCCCCAGTCAAGTGCTGACTTTAGACTTCTCCCTCTATAGAGCAGAGTAATGCTGGAAAATTTATGTGATAATCAGAAAGGAAAAAATACTGAAGATAAGCAAAATGAGCCAAATTTAACAGCAAGGCTTATCGGTATGTAAAAAAAGAAAACAACGGAAACGGAAAAAAATGTTTTTTATTTGTTATTTTTTATTTAAGGTTATACAGTAAGCCCTAGCTACTTGACAGTCATTCTTTAAAAACATTTATCAGGCAACAACCTTAGTATTTTATTTAATAAAAGAAAGTAACCAATTATATAAGGGGTATTTTACTTTTTTTAAAAACATTTTGAACATTTAGAATTGCAGTTATTGACTTTATTGAAATTTCGAATAAATATAAATTAATCAATGAATTGATTCCAGTTTCTTATTAATGTATGTAATCTACTTTTCTATTGTGTCATGATAAGTTATGTCTTATTATTTATGCTTGATGTTTATTCAAATAAAATAGATAGGGATACATTTAACAGTTTTTAAAGACCCCACTGGTCCAGGAATTACTCATCCAAGAATGATAAACAAAAATGCAGCTAGTATGAGTGTGTTTCAACTTAAAGACTCTCTCTGATGAAAGTCGTAAATTTTGTGTTTTAAACATGTTCTTGTAGCATTTTTCTGATGATGGAGGATATGTATGAAGAAAATTAAGATTAAACTAGCAACTCTGAGCATTTCTTTATTCAAATAATTGTGAATCAGGAGCAGACAAAAAATTCTGTTTGAAAAAGAGCGTATTTGTGACGTAGAAAATACAATTTGTGTGCATTCACTTGCAGACAAATAGATCCATGTACGCCTTTGTTTTCCTCGTCTGAGCTGGAATCTGGATCAAAACTGTACAACTGATTAGTTCCAATTGCTTGCCACTTTTGTTGCACCGGTAATGTTAGGTTGCCGGGTTTGAGGGGTCTAAGCTAAACAGAGTGAACAGAACACTACAGGAAGGAGAAGGTGGCGGCATGGCTGCTCTGCAGCATTGATCCATCCATAACTCAGGCACATTTCTAATGAATTACTGGAGCTCTGAAGGAACTACGTCCTGGAAAATCACACAGGTTTTTGGATTTGGGCCAAAAACGGCATAACCTTATTTGAAGAGGACTGGGAACAGCTGATCAGAGTGGGAATTTAACAGAAAAGTAGTTTTAGCCAGAATTTATAAAGGAAACTGGATGAAATGTAGCTAAATGGTGGCTGAAAAGCTAGCTGGAAATGGCTAAAAGTTTGTCTGAAATCCAAAATTTGACTCAAATGACTAAAACTTACCCTCAAATCGAACTGAACTCAAGTAGAAAAATGGCTACAATCTGTTTGAAACTAGTCAGGAAAAGTTTTTCTACGTGTAGGAAAATATTACTCTCTTACATTTCATGTCATGTACTTCATTTGTCAATTATTCATGTTATATGAACACACGTGTTCTTGTTGTCTCTAGAGACAGGATGGCGGTGTGGCAGTGGGCCCTCAGAACCAGCTTTCAGGTGTGGTCCACCCCCAGCAGCAGTTTTACCCTTCACAGCCACTTCTTCCACATGACATACCCCTGCAGGAGGTACCTGATGGACATGATGTTTGTCCCACAGGTAAGAAACACAGACTGCTTTATCTCACATGTCAGCCATATTTGGACTTTTGATAATATTGGCTATGTCCCAATTCCTTCACTACTCAATACATAGTGCAATATATAGTGCGTTTGCCATTTTATAGTGCTGTCCAAATCTACAATTACAAAATCAAGTGCCCTAGAAATTTCCCACCAGTGTGCATCGATGCTCACTAAATTACCGAATATAGACCACAATGCATTGCGTTTAAACAATTTTTGCAAAGGAAATGTATTCGACTGTATTTTTAAGATAAAATATCAAAATTTTTATCATCAGAACTTTATGAATTCATAAATGGTTGTCGCAAATCATTCATATCAATGAGATTTTCACTTTGTGAAGTCAATGACGTCATATTCACAGTTTAAAAAGAAAAAAAAGTAGTGAACATGGTGTCTGAATTGCTTTTAAAATCCAGGGCACTACATAGTCCCGCACTATATACTTTTTTAGTTAGGGATTAGGGTGGGAATTCGGACATAGTCATTGTTTTATAGTTAACCAATCAGTGTCAATTTTTATTTTAACAATAAATGTAAACCCGGGGCTGCACAGTGACACAGTGGTTACTACTCTTGCCTCACACTAGAAAGCCCTGGCTCAAATCACAACTGGGACATTTCTGCGTGGAGTTTGCATGTTCCCCCCACATCTTCCGCAGTCCAAAAACATGCTTCAGTGGTTAAAGTGTGGATGCCATGCTTTGAACAACTTTGTCAAATAAGAAAGCCCTTTAAACGCTGATTCTATTGATACCAATAGTTCGCGTCGAAAAAAATCCGAAGCATATGAATAATAGACATCTTTCGAAGGAATCAGAGATTTGAATTTGCCGCTAAGAGCGCAGGCTGGAAGTGACCCCGATATGACCTGTGACGTCATGAAAGGCATAGACTTCCGTAGTTCCGCTTCGGACAGCAGGTAAACAAAGCAGGTAGTCTTCGTTTCTCTCGTTAATCATCAATAATTCGTTAATTCTCTGTTAATCATCAACATGCCAAGTCGTTGTGTGGCAGCTGGATGTAGCAATACATCTAGTGAAAGTGTATCTGTGTATAAATTCCCAAAACAAGAAACGCTGCTGAAACAACAAAACAAGTTCAACGCACGAGGGCGAAACCGAAGCCCTCGAGCAAACCGAACGTATTTTCCTGGAAATAAAGACCTGATCTCTATGGACAAATCGCTTTCCGGATGAAAAAATTGTCTGAAATCGGCGAATTTTAGCTTTATTTTCTATATTTCTCTGCGGATCACTTCCTCTATGGTCGCGGCTATCTCTCGTCTACCCGGCCTAATTGACCAATGACGGGACGTTTTAGTTGCTTTCGGATGCGTCGACGGCTCTGATTGGCTCTGTCTGTACCACGTGATCAGCGTGACGGATCCCCTAGAGACCAAAACTGGCGGGGACACGCTAAACTTTCACAAACAAATCTGAAGAGTTTGCGATCAATAATGCGGGCATCGTCATTATTGAGCGTGGTCACGACCTCAGTTGTGAGAAGACGATTAAAAAAAACAAATTTAAGTGGTATTGGCTGGAAGACGGCAGCATCACTCTGTGCTTCGCTATCGGTGCTAGCCATGTTGTCTGCCTTTCGTTACGTCACAAACAGGGCGGCGCGAATTCGGCGGAATGCGTGAAGCCGGCGGCCGTCCTCGTTGTTTATATCGCGTTTTTCGCTATTTATTCTTTTTCGAAAAATATTAAAAACAATCGCAACATGAAATAGAGACTATTTACTATATTTTGGCTTATTAAAATAGGCCATGTCACCCACACTTTAATTGGTTCCTCTTAAGTATCCCTAGGTGTGAATGTGCGTGGGACTGACTGTATGCCCTGCGACAGACTGGAGACCTGTCCAGGATGTACCCTGCCTTTGTCCAACAGTAGCCGGGACAGGCTTCAGCAACCCTGTGACCCCAAAAGGGATACAACAGGTTAAGGAATGGATGGATGAAATGTAAGCCTAAGTCACAAAAGCTAGTAATATAGTAGAAAATAAAAGCATTGACCTTAATTTTTTAGATCTTTTCTGGAATCTTACAACTTTAAATCTGCTGTAAACCTCTAGTTTAACCCCTTAACGACAAACGATGACAGGTTGTTGTTTAGCCTACAAATTTGTCTCCATAACAGGTACGTTTCTTCAGCAAAATGATGCCTACTTTTCATGTCTCCACAACACATGCCACACGTGCACAAAAACATTTGGTTTCAACTTGGCCTGCTGTTCTTTATCTAAGCAGAGGGGATGCTGGTTAGGCTGACCCTGAGGGCAATGCCTCTACCAGATACACCTCCTTGATTTCTCTATCTTTCTTGTCTCCCTTTTGTTCTGTTTCTGGGGACAACCACATGTGCGGTGTTTTCGTGTTTCCAACCCTCTGTTTCCACTTTTTCTTTTATTGTTTTTAGATTAGTTCTATTTAAAGCTGGAACATTCCTTGCAGAGCATTTGCCTGTGTTTGACTCTGGCCTTTTCTTGTCCTCAAAAGTGATTGATGCTGGTGGACTGGGACACACGCCATGGAAGGAGGGTAGGGTTGCAGGGGGAGTGAGGGCACAAACCTTGTTCCGTCACCTCCCTGAGCTGGATGCTGGGGGCAAGGCAGTAGGCCAAAGGGCGGCCATCTTTTTCCCAAGCCTCCAGTTTGGTCCCTGGAGAGGCAGGGGGGGCCTGAGTGAGAAAGTGTGTTTGTGTGCGTATGCAAGTTTGCAACTGCACAAGAGGGAGTCAGAACTTGATGGGATTTGCTGATGTTTGTTGCCAGAGACACACTCCTTTGGAGCCCTCACTTCATTCCTCCCCAGCGCTAAACTGTTGACGTAAACATTGCTGAGTGGAAAAAAATGACCGAGCGCTGACCTCTTTTCCCTCGTTTGTCTCCTAAATTCATGCCGTTTACAGGTCGAAGAGCCTTTCAGACACCTGGAGATGCTGTTAGAGTCATTTAGATCCTGACATTGGTATAGGATGGAGCTGCTGGGGTTTCTGTGCTCCCATGTTATGCCGTTATGAGTTTCGGTTAACCTCAGAAACAGCAGAGGAACCTCTGACAGAGTCTCCAAACTCTTGAGCTGTAGCTTTGACTCATTTCTCTGAAAACAGACAGGCATCAGCAGAAATGCGTTAGTCTTGAAATATGTCAGTATTCTTTCTCAATTTACATATGAGTAAAATGGACATATGAGGGATTTAAAACCACTTCAGTGAAACCACTTTTAATGCACATTGATAGGCAGCAAGATGTCTCCATTTAACCCAGACAGAACTAAGAGTTTCCTAAAGCCAAACCTTTTATGGAAAATTCAAAGTTTTGTACAAAAACAGCAGTTTTTACAACTTTTTAAAAGATTAAGAAACTAAATAATAAATGTTCATTCAGTGTTGTTCTGAAACCTGATTAGATTCCCTTAAGGGAAAATAATCAGTTGCACAAGAATGAATGGAATGATTTAGCATTTCTAGAGGTTTCTCTATCTGGTATCCATGTACAGTAGTCCATTCATAAAATTCCTTTTTTAAAGTCAGTATAAAGGATCTTTTGCTTAACTTTTCTTTTAAAGTTAGTGTTTTTTCTGTAAATGCAACTTATCAATGGTTTTAAAATGTGTCTATGAGAGAAACATAAAGTAAATAGCAGATGGAGATGTTGGATGTAAAAAAGAAAAAAAAGAAAAAAGGGACTGCATGCTTGGCTCTGAGCCTAATGTCACACACTGTGCTTCCTGACAGCAGCCATGCCACAGCGGTGTTTACTCTAGCCCGGCTTTACTAGTCACTTGCCAGCACTCACACCAAAAAAGACATGTTGTAAATCCCCTTGATGGAAATTCTTCCATACGTGTGTGCATGGGAAAATGTGTACATCTGCGCAGTCTCACTGAAATCCGTGAGCAGACATCGCACACATTCGTGCACACTCCACCAACATCCTGCAGAGATGCACACCCCACGTATTCATTCATTAAATTCACACCCTGCTCTCTGGTGTGTATTGTATTACAGCATCCTTCCATTCACTGAAGCAAACACACACACACACACACACCGTCATGAGTTCACTGCAGATTTAAACATGCACTCCCATTTAGGACACACAGACGCAGCTGTGATCTGGCACTCGGGGACCATTGGCCTGTGTTTTATTTGATGTGATTTGACAGCTGGACAGTGGGAGGAAGCTGGTGGAATACAGTTGAAGGAGAGAGGATGGATCAGGAAAGTCACAGAACTGCATTAGTGGGAGGAGAGGAGTGGAGAGGAAAGGAGGAGGATCTGAGAAGTGGAGTCTCGAGTTGGTCCAAGAGTGAGAAGGGGGGGGGGGGGGCCTTCGCCTCTGATGAGGGGCACGTCCTCACGGGCGCAGGCCCATTTTTTATTTCTTAAAGTAAACAGGCAGCCTGCTGGGGTCTGGGGGGTTATGGGAAAGGAGGAAACAGTGATGCTAATCAGGCCAGTGCACACTTCCCCCTCTAACAATATAACAAAACAAGAGTTAAAACACGGAAAAGCCACAGACAACAGCGAAGGAATAGACCACGCAACTGCCATGGTTTGAAGCCGCACCATATGATGATAGCACTGAGACAAGGGTGTTAGTCAAGAGACAGAGGAAATAACTTATCTGTCACCTTTAGTCAACACACTTGATGATTTTCTTTAAGGAATTTTTTGTTTGTTTTACCAACATGAGTCATTCTCTACTAGCCAAAGGCCTAATATTTGTTTAAATAATAAAATACGATTGTTTAGATGTGGAGATTGTCAACCAAGAGCCTCTTAGAGGTAATATGTAAAAGAATAAATGGAAAAATAACATAGACAAGGCAATTCACGCAAATCTAGAAGACTTGCCATTGCAAACAGCTAAAAGTCTTTCAACCTAGGTGGAAAAATATTCTCCCTTTTCCAAACATAAAAAAAATTCCATCCAATCAACCAGTCAATTCTTTAAACTTCCTCTTCTTCAAGTACAACAAGGTTCTGTTCTTGTCTGTGTTGCGTTATGCGATGTTCCTCTTGGTGTGTGCAGTGACTAATGAGAAACTCCAGTAGGAGTACATGCTGTTCTGAAAGGCATGCAACCGGTGACCTGTGATGATGCAAGCCATACCAGCTCATTGGGAAAGGCAACTCTTTATTGAACCTCAAGAGGGACCTTTTATTGTGTCAAGGTTTTCTCTTTTTTTTGCAAGCCTTATGATGTTAACTGATTGTTAGCTGTGATAAATATGCGCCATTACCATTTATCTATTTATGGAATGGCTGAATTCTGTACTCAGCCTTGTTCTATCCTGTGGTATTTAAGGCCCATAGTAAAAATGAGAATATATCCATATAAAGTGCTTTGAAGCAACTAAAAAAAAGGCACACAGCCATTTTGTGTGTGTTTGCAGACAGATAACTGAGTCCACTTAGAGCCACTTTCCTTTGAGAATCCCCGCCGCCCATAAAGCACAGCGCTTATGTATTTAATGAGAAATAAATGTGAACAGCAGCTTGTTGCATTGCCCCTCTCAGCTGTGAGGCTGCAGCCTTTTTTTTTTTTTGGAGAGCGCTCTGCCAATAGTAAAGAGAGAAGCTGAGATGAAGAGAGGGAGGTCTGGGAGGCAAAGAGCCTCGGAGGGGGGTGGGGATAATTGAATTATCTCCACAATAGAGTGATGGGGGGCACGTGGTGCCGCTAATGGAGGAAGAGATGTCCTTTTTAGCGAAGCTAATTGTTCAGAAAAGAGCTGAGCCTTTGTTCAGGGAGGCCCTGCTACTTTCCCAGTGCACTTACACGTGTGCACGATTCAGAGCGGCGTGCCCGCAGACACACGCTTGTGAACGCTCTCGGGAGGCACTTTGGAATGTGAGGCACACGGAAGAGACTCACATAAGCCCAAACACTCACACACATGCTGGAATCCAGTCCCAAGTCAGCGTCTGATCTCAGCAGGGGTGCGTCCAGCCTGTGGCACCTTCACAAAGAAGCATCCAGCTCAGAGAGAAATGACTGAGCTGGCAGACAGCAGCCACAAGGACCCACTGTTTTACTGTTCCTCTGTCTGCCTCGCCTTATCTTTGCGTGTCTGTGTGCGTGCTTGTCCTCTATGGTAAACGAGTGATGACATGCTAAAGGCTGCCTATTCACAAAATATGCCAAATCCATCTCATCATACTTTTTTTTTTTTTTTTTTTTAGTCTTTGAGCTGAATGACGCTCTAATTTTGTTTCGTTTCACAAAATGTGCAGTAAAAAAAACAACAGCAACTACATTCTGAAGATTTGGAGCAGTCCAAACTCTCGCAACGTGCTGCGAGGGCACCAACATCAAACATGAATGTCTCTTGACAGCTGCGTAGATTGCTCCAAATCGAATAACCTTTCAGTTAACTCTGTGAAAAGTGGCAGGTGCAACGGTTACATCTTAGAATTGTAGACAAGCAGGCAGCGCAGATGTGCCAGCGAGAGAAGCTCAGCAGCCAGCAGAGAAGGGAGACGGCTGCTTCAGCACTGGCTGCCATACTCAAATGAAAGAAGGCTGCTAACTGTCAAAACCATAGAAACAGATGGAAAAAAAGACAGAAACCTGACTTATTTGAAGTGAAACAAGTGAACTCTTGCACATATGCTGCTGACACGGAGTTGCCTTTCTGTGAGACAATTAACGGTCGCTTTGTCTAAAGAGCAAATGATGCAAGAGTTTCAACATTTTTATGCTTATATTTGCTAGTCTTGTGCAGAAAAAGTTTTTGATTTCAACTTTCTCATCAGTGTTTCCTTATTTTGAACTTTCCGTGATTCTAAAAGTGGTTATGTGCAAAACAAAAAAAACACAAAAAACGTAAAAAAAAAGCATTTGGTATTTAACCCGTTTACGCCTATTGATGGAAATATACATCAAACCACTTCGGCTCCAAAATTACCTTAATTTAGCATCTACTTGAAAGCAAAAACATGAGTGTTTTTTTTTTCATCGTTGGAAATAAATTCTGGCAGCAAAGGGTTAAAACAGTCTGGAGGTTTAGTTAAGTCTTTAAGATTTCTGCTTGAATCATTCAGCCTGTGAAAAAACAGATTTCAGCTGCAGCCTTGAACAGGATGACTTTTGAGTTCAAGATTAAGGATGAATGGAAATTCAGTTTTTACACCAAAATATTCCAGCCCCCCAAAAAAAAAAACTTGGTTTTTAATGCACAAAAAAGGAAACTAGATAAATTGGTGCCATCATGGGTATTAGTAACACTGGTAAACCCTAAATGACTGCCTCAAGGCACTGAAGGACCAAGGCTGTCCTTTCAAGAACAGATACCAGGGAGTTAATTACCAGAAAACAAAGAGGGTCAGTCCGAGACAGCGGACAGAAAGGTTCTGTTCATCCCTCCATTCTTCTCCTCCATCAGCCTCTCCCCTGGTGGGGTGGCTCTTCTCACCACAAAACCCACCATCACTCCTCCCAGATGAGGCTCATATCAAGGCAATGAAACCTGATCTGGGGCTGCTAATGGAGCCAGTGAAGTACTGCTGGTTTAAAAATCCATGTGTGATCAATATTCCTGGCTCCCCTGTCTTCTCCCTGATCCTCACATTTAGATATGCATGCATGCATGTAGGAAATTCAGAAGGATCATGTGCATTTTTGGGTGACAGTGATGTTGCTTATAGTTAGCAGACAAGAAAACATGTTTGAAATGAATCAAACAATTTGTTTAAGTGCTGTATAAATAAAGACATTACTTGGAAGTAAACACACTAATTCATTTTTTTTTGCATTTGTAAAAAGCAAAACCTAAAAATCTGTTATAATGTTTTTCTGTTGCTATGGGGAATGTTTCCTGATGCCTTAGAGACCAAGACTTTCGCTCATCTTTATTTTTCTTTGGAAAAACAAAGACTTCTTTTAGTTTCTAGATAAACTTGATCACTTTTTCTTCTTACTGTAGATTAAAAAAAAAAATTATATAAAAGGGGACCCTAATTCATAAAAAGCAGTTGTTGAGTCCCAAAAGGGTCTTAGCCAGACTTTTTAAAATATATTCTAAAGTATACATTGAATTTTTGTGAAATCTATTACAATTATTAGATTAAAACCAAACTGTTTGTTACACCATTAAACCAAATCACAGAAAAAGTGAATTGCTGCATCCCTATTGCATACCAGTACTTAGAGATTGTCTAACATGTTAGTAAGAAAGGGTTATTTATTATTTATTGATTTAATACATTACACCACACTTATTGAAAGTCCACTTAACGGTTTCTTTTTCATTGGTATTTGCTATAAGCAAATACCAATGAGGATTTTCTGAATTGTTTTTTTGCTAAGCATATTGAATCAAAACAAAATCCTGACCAAAAATCGAGGTTGGAACCAGATCATAGGAAATAAGTGAACCGTTGCATCCCTACATTCTGTTGCATTAGAAGCTGCACTTTTTGCACTCTCAACTGGCACCGCAGCAGGAAAAAAAAAAAAAAAAAAAACTAGACGTGACAGGTTTTATTGATCAGTGAGAGGTGAACAGGAAATACTCTGAAGTGTTTATGAGGATGAGTTACAAGTTATGAGGAAGGCTGGGTCTGCATGTGGTCAGTCTGGACTCTAGTGTCAGAGAAACCAAACGTTTTGGGGGAAACAGTTGAAAATACTGAAATATGTTTGTCCTGTTTTTCAGTCAATAGAGTGAGGCAGTCTCTCCTGACTTTTTTTTTAATATATTTGGGATGGTTTCAACAATTTTAGGGTGCTTCAGTTTGTAATGTTGATTTGTTTGAGGGATTATTTGATGGAATGACTCAAATAGGCACAAATGTAATTGCACTCCTTCAAAACTCCCACATCTTTCCAGGATTTTCTCATCCCTTCTTTAAAATCTTTTTTTTTTCTTCCTTCTTTGAGGGAGGGTGGGGTCGGCATGGGGATGGGGTAAGGGAGGGAGGGAGGGAGGGAAGGGGGTCTTTACGATTGAATTGTGAAACAACTGACAAGTCTGCTTCACAAACCCCGCCTCTACTCCCTGACGTCACACGACACGCAATAACCACGCCCATAAGCAAAGACACGGAGGAGTGAGTGAGTGTGTAAGAAAGAACAAGGAAAAGCAGAGTGTGTGTACAGCTGAAAAAGAGAGATAGAAGTTGTCAGAGTTAGTTTTAGGAGCAACTAGAAGGGAAAAAATATATAAAAGTAGTGAGTTTAACCGGAACACCTTAAATAAGTGAAGATTTTTTTTCGCTCGTTTTGAGTTTTTAGAGCTGTTAGATTTAAAAAAAAAAAAAAGAGGCACGCGGTGTTTTCTTTTTCTTTTTTTTCCTTCAAGTCTTTTTTTTTTTTTTTTTTTTTCATTTTTATGTTTTTTGAGCCACGCTGATCTGATGGTCATGACGGCAGCGGTCGATATGAAACCGACGTTAACAATCATAAAGGCTGAGAAGATGGACGGTGAGTAATCCCACTGACTGACTCTTACAGCGAGAGCTTGACAGACAGACATCAGGAGGCGCGAGCATCTCCGCTCTGAGGCGCGCGGCACGTTGCTGACACAGACAGTCACGCCGTTAATTGTCGTCAATTAGATGTGGGGCGAGGGACATGACGTCCTGATCACGTCTCTGTGCCAGTAAGGTGTCGGTTGCTCAACATCGGACAACACGCAAGAAGAAAGACATGCTGATGTGCCGGAGGCTTTCCAGTCACACAATAATAACCTGCTGTTAGTGAGTGGTGATGATGAAGAAATTACTTTTTTTTATGGATGAGATCAGGCCACAAACAAACAAACAAAACGTTTGTTTGTTTTTGACACTTTTTCTTTGCACTGCTTGTAGTTTACCAGCATGCTTCATCCTGATCCTCCTCCTCCTCCAGTGGGTGAAACGGACTTATTCAGAGGTTGAGGTGATGAATCTGCACTGCTGAGGCTTGCCTTTCCATCTCATGCCGCCCGGAACCCTTGGCTTGCTTCAGGGGCAGTGACAAGTTCAAGCTGCACCTTCAGAGCTCTAAAGCGTTTGCATGGTTTCACTTCTCGTTTTTTTTTGGTAGTTTTCTCATATCCACAGCAATGGCACAAGGATTTGCATTTTGCAGCTTCTTTTTATATATCACCCCTTCACCTACTGTAGGCTTTTGCAGCTTAGGTGGCTTTGAACCTCTTAGCAGTGCTGACACATCATGGAAATCTGATACTAATTGCTCGCCTTGACCCAACTAACGGGCTGTGAGTCACCACATTAACCACCGTCTACCTGCTGTCAATAGCTGCAGAATACAACTTCATACGTTCATATCTTTGGAACTCCTATAAATGGCTGACAGCTGGTGCAAAGTCACAAAAGTGCTGCTCTGTCTTGCACAAACATTTAGCATTCTAACACTCTCTTAGGTGCACTTGGGCATCAACGAGTAGTTCACAACCTTGTCTTCTGGTCTCTGATGTGCACATGTGGTTGTGCTGCCAGCGTTTAGAGCGTTTTCCAATCCTAACCTTTTAAAGTCATGACAGCCTTACAGGTATGTGAAGAGCTGTACCCTGCACTGACAAAAGCCAAAGAACACAAGTTGATTTGCTACTCTGCAGCTGTATCTCTGCTGGAAGGAACAACTCTCCCAGCAGACGTGGCCGCTCTGCTTTTCATGGCACCGTGGGAAGTACAGCTGTCACTTTTTTCCCCCCTCTCTTTGGAACACCTGCATCTAAATAGCCTACTGTACTTCCATGCATACCCCACTAACAGGCTTAAATGGTTCCAGCCCACCTTACTGTACTGTTTGTTTTCTTTTTGGGACAGAAGTGTAGCCAGTGTCAGCTTACTCAGGGCCTGTCCTCGCTCTGCAGATGAAGTCATTCCTTTCAGAGCGCTCACACACCGTCAGGGTCGAAGGTGCAACCAAACAGAGCTTCTAATGTTCCGTCAAGCTGTTATTTCTCTGTTACAGTAGGCTATTGCTGGCACAGCAGTTAATTCATGGTAACCCTGACCTTCATGGTTTGTTAGTGAATGCATCACGTAGCCATAACAAAACCCAGTTCTTCAGCTTTACAGTCAGCTGAAACATGTAGGCCTCTTTCAAGAGTGTCTTACCAAACAATCACAGCAAACTTTCATGCAGTTGAAGATTTAATCCTCAGGAGACAAGGTGTGTCGATCATTTACAAGTCTGTGTTTTTTTTATGACTGTGTTGTCCCAATTTCACTTTACTTTTGTTTTGTCAGGCTTGAAAGTCGGGGTTCAGTGCCTGGCAGGAATGTTTGTGAGCATGCCCTGCTGGGTGGCATGCATTGAAGCAAAAGAAGCAGCTTCGGGGGAGTCTGACCTTTATCTTGTCAAAATATAGCAGTTTTCTGTAACTGATAGATTTTGGGTTTCTGCAAAGGGGGGCTTAAATAGCATCCAGTTCCACACAAGCCATATTGATCAAAGCGCTTTTAGGCAAACTTGGAGACTTTGAAGAGTGTCCCAAAGTCAGTGCTTCAGGAATGGAGCTTTGGAGAAGTAGTTCCATAATCTTCAGGTTTTAGCTGTAGTCTTTTTGTGTCAGCACTACTCTGGTAGCACGGTGTAATAAATGCTGATGTTTGAGAGTGCATGACTGGCTGGCAGCTGTACAAACACTGTTGGGGAACTGGGTTTCTCTTGATGTGTTCTGTCACCGAGTCCAGGCCAAATGGATCCGACACGTCAGGTTTTCCGTCAGAGGTTTGTCACGCCAAACCGAAGCCAGTGTGGTTATCAAAATCGAAACATCAGTGGACAAAGTAGTTCTGTCCATTATGCTGCTGTAATTGTGTTCAGTTGTCTGGGCCTACAGGGCAAACAATTTGCCAGCTTCTTCAATAGACCTCGCTGCATTGGCTTGACAGATGATTATGTAGGTATCAATGAATCGATGGTCTGCGTGACTCAACAACAACCCTGTTTCTTTTATTTTTTTGCAATGCAGTGCGCTTTGTCTCAAGGAAACTTTTTCTGTTATTGATGTTTCCTTTATTGGTACTATTCTGAACCATCATCTGCTTTGCCGCTCATGAAAGAAAAAACAAAACAAAAAAACTATAATATGATGTGAATCTTTTATCAATCCTTTCCTAGTGGCACACCCTATTTTTTGCGTATAAAGCTGAGTCATAAACTAAGGCGCGCCAGCACCATATACAAGAGTTTGCTTAACAATAAACATCTGTTGAGAGATGAGCTGAGGAATCACCACGTTTGGTCAATACGATGACAGTGTAGCAACTTGGAAAGTGGCATTCAAAATGTACCATCTGGTTTTAGCAATTGTTCTTCTACAGTTAATAGCACTCAGATTAACACGCCCAGATATTTTACTCTGGGGGAAATAGAACACTCACATATATTATATATTTTTTTGTTAACAGCCAGTGTTTTAGTCATTCACTCAGCCTCGAGCAGAATTCACAATAAATCTCCACTCCCTATTCCCCTTTTTTTCCCTCTGTTTCCATGGCTTTTAGTTGGCCACATGGAGACTTCTCACGCCTCCTTGATGTAGTATTTGGTGGGTTTCTGGTGATTCCACATTGTCCCATCACCAGTCATCTTGTAATCCCTGAGTCATGCCACTAGACGCCTGCTGCACCACACACCACTGGCTGTCCAAATGTGTTTCAGCTTACTGGATCCTACTCCTTATAGTTAACTAACTTGCTCGACCCTACCTGAAGTTGTTACCCATACATTTACTTACTTTCAAAATATATATTTTTTAAGATTTTGCTCTTCTTATTTTTTTTTCTGCTCTTGTGCTATGACTTTAGATTCAGGAGCAGCGCTTCCTGTGAATGATAAGAAAGCTAGGCTGCTACAGAAACTCGACTTCTGTGAGACGCATCAAGCCTCCTGGAAGATTTGTGTCAACACTGATATCTAGCTGTCCAAATTGAGGCCATACAACACACGTTGTTTGAGGGTTTGCTCCAGATCTTCTTTTTTTTCCCCTGTCTTGTTGTACGCCACCTGTTCTTGAGTCGGTATGCAATGCATGCTGGTTTTGTAATCAGATGAATAAATGGGGCAGAGCTGCTGACTAAATGTGGATCAGACCAACAGTATCAAGGCTGTACTGAGCGAGGCTACATTCACATGAGCCTTGTTGTGTTCCACAAAAGGACTAATCTTTAAATCAGTGTTTTTTTTCTCTTTTTTTTCCATCCAAAAGATCTCCTACACTTCTACAAAAAGTTCTTTCATAAGCATTTCATGCACATTGAGCAATTGCTTATGAATTTTTCTTCAAATTTTTGTCTTTTACTGGGTTGTACTAGTTAGAAGTTTGTTGAATCAACCATGGGTAAAATGATGGGATTAGCAGGCAGTTATAATTTAAAATGGAAATATACTATTGTGAATGTGACCAGGATGTTTTGCCCTAACAAAAAAACAATAAAGAAGAAGTGTGTTTATGTGGCATGTGCCACGTAACAGTGTACTATAGGTAGAGACAATTGTGTGTACTCTAGACAATCTGGGTTGGGCTTCAATGATTTAATCAAATAACAGGCCTTTTGGGGAAAAGGGAGTAAAATAAACCTCTCATTGTGTTTATTTTTTAAACTTTCCGACAAAAAAATGCACTATATTTGTATAACAAGATCAGTACACAGATACACCTTACTAGAGACACACAGTGTCCTCCCATGAAGTGTGTGATTGCTTTATGTGGCAACAAGGTACTGGGTAAACCATGAGTCATGGAGTGGAATTTTACAAGATACGGTCATTATGTTCATCATGACCAGTCGCATTGTTTAAAGAAGCTGCATGCTATCCCCTGAAGTCCAGTCATGCTTTGATGATATGAGTCACAACTTGTCTGCTCTTGATTGTGTGTGTTTTGAAGAAAAGTACACATATCAAATTAGGATAATGGAAGAGAGATGTGGTCAGGTATTGGACTTCATTTTTACTCCAATTAGCTATGGAGGCGACACTAAGCCTAAAATAGAAATCCAATTTATCATCCAGAGCTGAAACCATCTTGCCACTTAGACCGCAAGTCATTTTTGGTCACATTAGAGGAAAACAAGAAAGCTGTGAGAAGCACATTAGTGATTGTAAAGCAGAGGTGGAATGTGAGGCATGCAACATGAAAACAGTGCGGTCTGCAGGGAATTTATTTATCAAGTATCCATCTGTGGAACATAGCTTGCCTTCAAACAAGCAACCATCTTTTGTGTATGCATGATGTATAATTAGACCCAGCCATTACATGACTTACATGCATGCACGTCAAACCAGAGACTGGTTGGGAGGCATGAGTGTGAGTGAATGGGTTTCTCTATTTTGTCCCACACAGTTCACACTTGTATCAGCAACCTTGTTGTGGAATGTATCAGTTTGGACTGAAAATGTGGCAGGCACCATGTTTTGTGGAAAAAATGCAACGCGGAGAGTAAACTGTTTGTCAGATATGTCTTGTGTTTGGTTTAATGCCTAAACAGTCCCCCCAAAGCATCCCATGTCTGTTTATAACAGGGATGGAGGCAATGGGTGGGGGCTGTTGGGGTTGGGGCTGCTACCACCACCTACACTCTGTAGTATTTTGCTTGCCTGTTACTTACCCTCCCCATCCCACTATTCTAAGGTCCAATAGGGTGACCATAGAAATTTTACAAATTTTGTCAGTTTTCAATCCCTACTTGTCTCAAGGTAATAAAGACCCTTTGAGCCAAAACTGTTATTGCACATTGATGTTGCTCAATCTCGAATACTTGAAGCCTCCTTAAATGTCAGACATTTTTTTTTTACATTTTTCATGATAAAAGAGCAGTCAACCTTGAAGGCTGTTAAACATTGACCAAGGATCCAGAGGGAACTTAATTGTTTTTCACTGAAATTTCTAGAGAGAAAAAAAAAATGATGACGTTTTTTTTAGCTTCTGTTGCTGGCATGGACCATTAGCAACACAATGTCCTATCAAATGCTGAGACTTTGGCACGGACACTGGAGTTAATGCACTTTCACAATAGAAGCTAATACGATTTGAGAGACTGAGGGCTAGGAAGACAGAAAAGGACAGCTATTGGGTATCAGGCTGACTTAATGTCTGCTTCAGTAGGCAATATGTCTATAGTGCTGTTGGTCCTGGACATCTCTATTTTCACGGCCAGCGACAGATGTCAGCACTACTGGTCTTGTCCCATACAGCTGCCAAACACCACCACAGCTCGTGTTTCTGGGCCAGTATACAGTGGTTAGGATCTTAGAATAAAAATGAGTGTATCAGCACTGTTCTGGGTAATGGTAGGAGGTTTTTTTTTTTGTTATATTTTATTTTGGTGTTCCAATGGATCATCTAACCCCTACATTGTCCTGCTTTTAAGAATGGTTTGGTTGAGGTTTGATATAGCTGCATCACGTTGTCTACAATTGTGTTGCTGATTCTTGGCACTGAGATGGAAACCTAAATATTCTTAGAACTCTTTAAACCAGACTGCCAATCTATCCTTTCCTTGTTACACTGCAGCACTCAGTAGCCACTTTATCGCCCAGTGGCACTGAATAGAGCCCCCTTTATGCAAGTTGGGTTTATGAACTCGCCTTCCCTGAACAGGGGTCCAGATATAGATCTCCATCAAAGGCTGTCTCAGCTACCACTGTGAGCTCTTGTCTGATGTGGGTAGACTGGCCTGTCTTTAACAGCCCAGCTTAGGGCTGCCGCAGACCTCCCGTCTTTTTCCCAGCTGCTTGCAGGGATAATGTTGATATATACCTCTGTGAATGTAAGGGTGGTTATAAAGGCCTCAGTGATTTCTATTAAATGACCCTCGCCTGAACCCACAGTTCACCTCACTTCCAGCAGGAAGTTGCAATCAAGCCACAAAAATGGACACTTTTACATTTTAAACCCACACTGAAGCTAAAGAAGGACTTTAAAGGTAAAAATTGTCACTCATTTATATTTGGATATACTCTTTTGTTAACAACCAAATAGATTTTGTCCTAAGTTTGGTCAAAGTCTACTTGTTTTTTTTTTTCTCAACACACCCGTTTGTTAACTCTGCAGAGCTATTTATAGCTTGTTCATGATAGAAAGCATATTGTTCCTTATTTGTTCGGTCTGGTTGCCTGCTCTGCTTGTTACATTGCATCATTCTGAGTGGAGGCAGCAGTCCAGGCTTTATGAATGAACTGAGCCTTCGCCAGAGGCTGGGAGATGGCACTGATCCCATTGTGATGTCACTCCAGAGACGAAAAGAAGAGAGGGAGCTTTATGACCCCCCCCCCTCCATTCATTTGTCTGCTTCTGTCTCACAATCTTTGTGCCCAGCCCTGGTTGCTGCGTCCTGTGATGGGCTCATATTTCAAGTCTGTGACTCACTAACCTCTTCAGTCACCCCTCACCCACTGAAGATGCTCCCTTCCCAAGCATACCTTGCTCAGCTGTGCCTGTTTCAGACCAATGGGCATTTTCCCCAGCTACCAGTCTCCAGATTTCCCACCTGCACTTTTGCATGGTTAATGTTTTATGTTTTTCAATTAAAATTAGACAAAATACCATGTGATTATGACAGCAGAGAAATGGTTTAAACATCATCAGTGGATGAAGATACAAAAGTCTCACTTTGCAGCTTGCCTATTTGCTATAGCAAGGCAGAGTGGCTACTTTCACCTCACATGTAGACTAAACATGAATCTCACTTAATCAGGGGCTCTTAGAATAGACTGACATTTTATTCTTTCTGTATTATTAGGAGAGGTTTGCATCTTGTAGCTTCCAGACAAACAATCTTTAGACTGTGTCTCGCTGGTGAAATGTGAACGCCATAATCTTGTCTGCAATTTACACTCTCTCCTGTATTTTGTGAGCTAAGTGGATGGGACTCTTTTTCCGGACAGACCCGCACCGTCTAATGTGGAAAGTGATGACTTGTTGATGCTTTAACTCTCGGTGCACACTGACCATTCTGCATCTAATGGGACTCACAGGCATTGAAATCGTATCAGGACTTCATCATTTACCAGAGATCCATGCTCGCTTCCCTCCCACTAATGGATGCACATTGTACATTAGCACTGCCACAGATAACATTCATATAGATCATTCACCATGGAGACTGCTCTATTATCACTTTGCTTTTACATTTAGGGAGTGTCTCTCTGTAATGTTGTGCCCACTGTTTTAAGATGCAACAAAGCCATGCATATTCATCTAGCTGAAGAGTCTACATATTTTGGAGAGGAACAATTTTTCTGCCACCTAGCAGTTTCAGAAATTTGCTTTGAATTGCTAAAATATAATGGAGGTTAAAAAAAAACCCACTTCAAACCCATTTTTCCCAATTTTCTGTTAAAAAGTGCTTATTGTTTGTTCTCATGCTGTATGGTGTTGAGAGTCTTTGATGGAGGATTTAGTGCTCAAGTGGGTTCAAGTCTGTGTGGGTAACTACATGCTGGGGCCGGGCTGATGAAAGCTTTGGTGAGGGAGGGGGTAAATGCTTCGAAAGTGCAGACAAACTCCACTCGATCCAGCTTAAATAAACTGCCACTTTTTTGCCCCTGCCTTTACATCAAAGTGCAGACTGAGCCCCAGTTTCATCTCAGCTTGCAGCTCTTCTGCTACATGAATGATGCTAAACTGCCAGTGCTACTTAATAGAAAAGTGCAATAGCTAGATGACAAGACTAAGTTGCTTTTAGGTTGAAATGAAGATAAATGTTTAGTTTGGGTGCTACTTTTCGTGTATTCCAAGTTCTTATTTTTGAGTCATCTCAATAATACTGAACTAATGCATAGCCAGATGCTTTGCATTACTTTATACTAATGTTTACCATCAATCATTACTTTGCTAAGATAGGCTGACTGTATGTTCACAAGTGTACAAAAGAGCGACGTTGCTACAGGGCTAATTGAATTGCATGAAGAAGCAATGCTCTTTTGTACGTCGCCTGGAACATGTCAGTCTGTAGTGCGGCTTCTTTCTTCTGAGACATGCACATAAAAAGACCCAAATTTCTTCGCCAGACAGACATTGGCTACTTGGGCAAAGCTGGGACAGCTGCTGTGCATTCCAGACAAGGTCATGACATTAGTGAGTGGTAAAAACGAGTGCAGACTGAATTCTGTCTCAGTGTACTCCTCTGATAAAACCTCCAGAGAATGCCAGGACACGAGTTTTAGGGATGGGGATGATGGTACTTTAGGTTGTGGGTCCCTTCTAGCTGCTTTCCCAGCAGCCTTATTGGGACTTCACTGAATCATCCAGACATACCTAAAGATACTTTTAATAGTTTAAGGCCTCGCGAACACTTGTGTGTGCTACTCAAAGACATCTTGTCATGTAAAGTATGAAAAAAGTGTCAAATGATCCTCACTTTACAGAACTTCTTTTCATTTCTTAACAAGTATTTTTTGTGAAGTTTGTTTATCAGTTATCCATTCTGATCTCCATTGCTTGAGGGTCTTCCCCCCTCTCCCTCCATTGTCTCACCTCCTTTGCCCTCTTATCCCACACATTTGCAGTCTGTTCGATCTAATTAGATGAGTGCAAGTCATCAGGCAGTGTTTAAGGCCATCAAAGGGGGCTTTGTTCCCCACTGGGTGCCCACTGGCAATGAGCAGAGAACAGTAACCCCAGTGTGCGATTGAAACCCTTGAGACAGCCCACCCCCTAACCCTTTAAGCCACCCGCCAGCAGCCGATGCGACATCATCACCCCATTCCTTGCCCCTTGACCTGTCAGCATGTTTGACCCAATGCTTGGTCTTGTGACAGTGGGATCACTGTGTTGGGGCAGCACAGTAGGAGGGATAGCAGGGGGTCACAGTTTCACCGATGGGCAGCAGGCCTCGGTCCCCCACCCAGGATGTAAATCTAGCTGAGACAAAAGCTTTGTAAATACACCTGCATGTCAGATGGGGAGGATATGCTGAATGATCCTTGTAGTTTCAGAAACCCTTTTCAAAATGTACGGTGTATTATGAAACTATGTGTTAAATGACAGTTTCTTCAAATGTTCCAATTACCTGCAGTACGGTTTGAACATTATTTTCAGTTGAAAAATGTGTTTGCATCCATTGTTTTTGAATAGATCTAATCCAAAGCTGTGGGCTCGCCCTTTTGAAATGGATTGCTTTTGATACGGAGGGGTTTCTGTCTAGACGAACTGTAATTGTTGTTTCATGTCGTCGATCACGGAATATCTAGCCTCGTTGATTTTTGTGTGTCTGTGTGTGTGCATCAGTAGGTTTGTTTGCATGAGTGTACTGGTGTGAATGTCTATTTGAATTACATTCACGAGCCCCTCTGTTTCATATCCTCTCAGCTAAGTTTCCATTCTGTCTGGTTCATTGGCATGAAATAAATTCCAGTTTTCTGGGCTTGTTTGTTGGGTGCATTTGCACAGTCTGTTGAGTTAGCAAATCAATTATTCATATCTTAGGAAAAAAATTTCATTGGTTGATGATCCACACAAAAAATTAATTTGGAAGTTAACAATTGCAATCCGTGTTTTGCAGATCCAGAGTGCGGCGATGTTCCCTTGCTGACTCCAGGAAGTAAAGAGATGATGTCTCAGGCTCTGAAGGCCACCTTCAGCGGCTTCACAAAGGAACAACAGCGACTGGGTATTCCCAAAGGTAAAACTCTTAGCTGCATGTGTTCTCATTAGTCTATGTTAACATTTCCATTGAGGAAATCAAAAGTCATCGATTAAGCGTGTGCCTGAAAGACACGCTCAGTGTTTCACATGGCAGGAAAGCACATGCTTTCACATCACAGCTGAATCAGAGCAGTCAGCAAAGAAAAACTGAGGATGCACTCAGTTAGTGACTTCCAAACTTCTAGATTTGACTCACAAGCAGACTTCCAATATTATAATTGGACGTAAGCTTTTTTTAAAACATGACTTTTAGGCATCAGCTTGCAGTTGTGCAATAGTTTAATTGATGGCCACCGTTTCTCTTTTCTTCCCTCCTGCTCTTTAGTGATAGTTGAAGTGACATTTAGCAAATTCTGTTACATAGAGTTCCAAGCTAGAACTGTTCACACTCTTGTCAATCAAAGATTTTGGACAAATTGCTGCACAAATGTGTACCAGTTGTGTTTGAGCTCTAGTTTTTACTGGAAATTAAATAAGAAAAAAAATCATTTTCAGATCCCAGACAATGGACAGAAAACCACGTGGCTGAGTGGCTAACATGGACAGTGAATGAGTTCAGCCTGAAGAATGTGGACTTTGATAAGTTTGTCATGAATGGAGCCAGCCTGTGTGCAATGGGGAAAGAGCGCTTCTTGGACTTAGCTCCTGACTTTGTAGGCGACATCCTTTGGGAACATTTAGAAATGCTTCAAAAAGGTAAAATGACTACACTGAAATGTAAATATTTCACATATTAGCTGAGAATTCTTTCATTATAAAACACTTTAAATAAAAACTCTCAATGCAAAATATAATTACTGTTCATTTAAATGAAGGACTCAGATGGTTTTCACTTTAGTAACAGGATCCTAACAAGAAAACACAGTTTGGCCATTAGGTCATTAATTTTTGATAACTCTGATGCAGTTACATGATACAAAAAAAAAAAAATCAATAATGAGGTCACTGACGCTCACTCTCATCCATTTTTCATGAAGAGGATGCAAAGCATTACCCCATCAATGGACTGACCTCCAACTTCCAGGAATCCCGTTATACCTCAGACTGTTTTTTCAGTAAGTACATTGCTTTCTCGTCTGTCACACTTTCTAGTAGCTGCTGATTAGCGGTTAACGTCGTAGATCATTTAGTTTTGTTTTGTTTATGTTTATCACTTGTACATTATTAGAAATTGGTTAGGAGTAGTTGACAATCTTGCTTTTATTTCAAGCCCAAGTTCAGTGCAAAATAAAAATATATACAGTGTATATATATATATATATATATATATATAATTCCTTTTTTTGTTTTGTTTGGTCCTTTCTGTTTCATTTTATTTTGTTTTATTTTTTCTATACTAATATCGGTTTATGTATCTCCAGGCTATGGTGTTGAGCATGCTCAGTGTGTCCCTCCTTCTGAATACTCAGAGCCCGGTTTCATCACAGAGTCCTACCAGACCCTGCATCCCATCAGCTCAGAGGAGCTGCTCACCCTCAAGTATGAAAGCGAATACCCCGCTGTCATCCTGCGCGACACGGCCCTGAACTCCATGCCGGGGGACTACTTCTCTGTCAAGCAGGAGGTGGTCTCCCCTGACAACATGTGTGTGGGACGCCTCAGCAGAGGTGAGGGAGCTTATAAACCGCATGATTAAGACTATAATGGAAATTTAAAGAAGGAAACGTCGTACCTACATTAATCTCCATACGAATGTGTGAGCCTTTGCATGCATGCAGTTGTGTAACTGCACGTACAATGTTTAAAGGTGTCTGTGGGTGTTTTCTTCACATGATTGTGCTGAAGCGACCAGAATCTTGTCATGCCACATCAGGGTGCATGTATTAGAAGAGAAGGAAAGCAGGCACTCTGGTTGGTTTGTGGTTCAAACAAACCCGCCTCACACACTTTAGACTGAGTTGGGAAAAAAAAAGAGAGCTCTATTGTTTTTGTCAGACTGATACACAAACCAAAGCCGCAATTCGTTCTTCTCTTACCGCCTGTCCTTATGTAAAGCAGTTCAAGCGCTGTAACCTTAAAGACTTTTTTTTTCTTGTTGATGTTGGCCTCTTTTCTTCGGCTCAGCCTCTACATTCTGGGTAAGGAGATGGAGGTGTCATCTTCAGTCAGCAAGCATAGGGGTTTTCTCATGAAACTGCTTGCTTTTTTTTTTTTTTTTTTTCCAACGTTCAAGCTTGTTTTTTCTCCCAGTGATAGTTGAAAGTGGAGTTAGCAGCATAGTTTACATTTGTAGCCACGAAGCCAAGGTCTATTTTCTCACAAATCTCCCAGCTGTATAAATGAATAGTGGGATCTATATAAATCATTCAAGAACCCTTCTAGGTCTCCCAAGTCTTTCCCTGTAAGATTTGAAGCCCAATCATCAATGCAACATGCATGCCAAGCTTCTAAGCATTGTGTCGTGCTTTCCCTGACGTGGGAAAGTACTTTGTAGCACCACCGACAATCCACATGTGGCTTCAATTTCAGTTGCTGAGGTTGTAGCATCAGTGTAAGAAGGCACTGCATTATCTGTCATTTGTTAAGGACCCAAACACTCTGCATGTCTTTGTCAAGGCCAAAAAAATGGCAAGATCATTTGTGTGATTGTCTTTTGTTTTAGAAAAAAAAAACAAAAAGCCCAAATGGTTGTTTTGAAAGGGCAATGAAGTGTGAAACTGATTGACACATCTTAGAGATGTAGCTGACAAAGGAAATGTTACGTAACAAATTCTTGTCCTTGTCAGTTCATTTAAATTTTTGTGTCAAAAATTAAAAACCCACTCAGATGACAAATTGAGTTTTTCCGGTGTTTCTAACAGTTCTTGCGGCATTTTTCTGATGATGGAGGGCATGGATAAAGAAAATTCAAGGGCCCATAGAACTTTTTAAATGAAATATTAATTTTCTTCGCAGCTCATTTTCCTACCTGGAAATAAGATGAGTCGATCTCTGAGGCAGCGCCGCACATTTCATGCCTGCGTTGGCAGCGTGTCTACATTTAGCCCATAAAAACAAACAGCATCCAAACTTTTGGATGTGTAGATTGTGCATATAACATTAAAGTGTTTTTGCCAAACATCGCCAGCTCTGCAGAGAAAGTGTGTGTGTGTGTGTATTAGCCGTTTCCTGAAGGGGCTGTTCCTCCCTTATCCATGTCACACTGTTAGAACCCACTTGTTCTCGTGGATTGGGAGGAGCTGGTCCTCGGAGCGCAAGTTCTTTTGAGAAATACTCAAAATACCACTTTGGTTTGTTTTCTTTGAAAAATTAACATTGTAATACACTTAAAATCTCAAAAATTCATTTAGCAAAATATAGGTCCTTTAAGATGAAAACTGTATTTCTGAGTATTTCTTTGTTAAAATTGCTGTGAATTAGAAGGAGATTAAGAAATGCAGTTGGAAAAAGCTTATAGAAGTTACATAGAAGCTACAATCGACAGACCATAAACCCCCTTCCCTGCTCCATTGTCCACTTGCAGACCTCTGGCTCAAAATTGCACAACTGGATAGTTTAGATATTTCTTGCCATTAATGTTACATTGCAGTTGTGAGAGGTTGCAAGCTAGCGGGAGAGAGTGTGAGCAAATGGGTGATGGGAAATGGGGGCGGAGTTGCTCAGCACCAACAGCCCATAACATGCAGGCAAACATTTAATGAACTACTGCCTCTCTGCAGAAATTACGTCCGAGAAAACAACACAATGTTTTTTCTGCTTTGGCTAAAAACAGCATAATTGTAATTAAAAGACCTCTGGGAACACATTTACAATAGATCAAAAGATGATGGAACCTAATAATTACTAAAGCTCATTCAATTACTGCCTTTAATGACTCCAGTACCTCCCAAAAGACAACTGTTGATGGAAAAACACCACTTTAGCAATAACCGCTCGTCCCCCCCTTCCCTTTTTTTTCTTTTCTTTTTTCTCCAATCAGGCAAGCTCGGAGGTCAAGACTCCTTTGAGAGCATTGATAGCTTTGAAAGCTGTGACCGACTGACCCAGTCATGGAGCAGCCAGTCCTCATTCAACAGTCTTCAGCGGGTGCCATCATACGACAGCTTCGACTCGGAAGATTACTCCACTGCTCTGCATGGCCACAAACCCAAGGGCACCTTCAAAGACTACGTGAGGGAGCGCTCAGACCTCAGCAAGGATAAACCCGTCATCCCAGCAGCAGCGCTGGCAGGATACACAGGTACATGTCCAAGGGGCAGACTTGATTCAGAAGAATTCATGAAGTTTTTTTTATCCTCAAGGCCGAATGCAACATCGGGAAGGGTGTTTTGGAAAAAAATTCTATTTGTATCTGCAATTACAGTTTCCACACTAGTTTAAGTCAGTAGTCTGGAGTAAAACAACCCGTTTAAACCCTTTGGCTCTGATTACTCGTGCTTTTATATACAATTTTCATCACTTGGGTGTACAGCTGTTGCACATTTGTTGATGCTCTGCAAAAGCTCCAGATGTGGGAGGATTGTAATGTGTCCTTTTTAGAGAGGGGAACCCCCCCACCCCTTTACCTAGAGCACTGAAAGTTGGCACATCACAGGAAACAAAATAGATTCTGTTCATAACTTTTTCTTTTTTTCTGCTTCTTCACTCTCTCGCTCTATCTATATCTCTCGTATACCTGTTTTTTTATCTGCAGCCCGCATCTCAACCCATTTTTTTTTTTTAACAGCTTGTCCCTAGCAAGAGAGTGAAACACAGAAATGATGCCTGCTTCTGCACCAGAACGCAGTTATCTCTCCATCTGATGAGGCATCTTCACACTTAACACATTTTCAAAAAGCCGCTTGTATCTGTTCTTCTAGTTCACAAAGATGTGGAGATATTTGCAGCCTCTGAAGCAAATGTGTTATTGGTTTTCAGCTTGAAAGTTGCTGTTCTTGCTACTTTTAACTGGTTATGTGGATTTATATTTGAACTGAGATTCATAAGTACAGCTTTTATTATATATGTGGTCATTATTATCCTGCAAGATGGGGCTGTATTAGTTGTGTTCAAGTCTGTGTTAAATAGAGCAAAGTCTAAGAAGGATTTTTTTTTGTTTTTAATGATTAACAATGCCTTATCAGATTTGATTGGATGGCTCTAAAGTCAGTATGCACTAGTAATTGGTTATATTTGTGACTGTTAGTTCAAAAGCCTCTTGAAGAACAATGAGTCATTCATTTTTAATGATGTTGGAAAATGCCATAATATCGATATAATCAAATAATGAAGAGTAAAATGCAATCTCCAACTCCCTTTGAACCATTAGAGCTGGAGTTACCCCCCACCCCCACCCAACCCCACCCCACCCACCCTGTTTTACCAAACCATTAGACTAAAATGGAAGAATATAATCATGCTAATATTTTCTAAACAGCTATCTCTCAGGGAACACCAAGCGTGTTTCCTTTTTCTGTTTTTAGGGATGCATAAGACCAAATAAAGAAGCAAAAATGTTAGCAACGAAAAAAAAAGAGGGAAGAAAATGATTCCAAATTAAAAAAAGCTACTTTTATATTCAAAATGCTACGGCTCGACAGGCAAGCTGCTCTGCATGGCCTCTTGTTCCAATGATGAGGTGACAGGTGACACTCATGGAGGGAGATAAGCCTGCAGTTAGATAACTCAAGCTCCAGTAGTCATCTTTGTGGTTTTCCGGTGATAATTCAGCATCTACATCCTACCTGCAGCAACTTCAGAAAGCCTTGCAACCTGATGAACTTTCAGTCTCTGCGACTCGACGTTGTTTTTCTCTTGGGTCTCTCTAACTGCGATCTGGAAAAATGCCCGCATCAGTCTATGACTGGCATTGCTGTTAATAGCAGTTAGGTTGAACAACAATAAAGTCATGTTGAAATAGGGCCTTTTTTTTTTTTTCCTTTCTTTTTTTTAAACCGTGGCTGCACAAATAAAAACTTCAACAGCATTGAATTCCTGTTGAACACTGCTGGGACTGTAGGCTGCTGCCCTTTTGCTGCACAGTGTGCTTCTGTGCCATTGTGCATACAAAATTGTCATGTATTTTTGGAAAGTTGAGTGTGTGTGTAAAAGGGTCGCTGGCGGGAGATTGCAAAGGGGGGGCTGGTATCATCCTTATGTGGGGCGGGTGCCACAGAGGCAGACTTTTGGAATGTGAGCCGCACTTCTCTGTGTGAAAGAGACGCAGTGTTGCACAGGCGCCCATTTTCCAAACTTGGAGGGGCCTTTTGTCGCGCGCCACCTTCAATCCTTCCAAAAAAAAAAAAAAAAAAAAACGGCTTTGAAGTGCCATTTCAGTGCTTCAACCCACATGTCTGTTTCCAAGGAAGCTTTTGTGTGCATCGTGCAGAGGTACCTTTGGTTTTCTAAAAGAGGTGACTTTTGCTCAGCTCCAGTTTTGCTGAGGCGGCGTGTTGCACCGGCAGGTGTGATTTTGAACGTGTGAGCCTCAAAAGTGGGTGGGTTCTTGTGTATGCAGAGAAAACCACACGATTAAAGTGCCGCACAGTGAATCTAGTTCAGAGACAGAACCGGCCTTTTTTTCTTTTAGGGCCTCTTTATTCTGCTTTTGCATCTTTTTCTGTCAACTGCTTAAAAAAAAGCATCAGCTTTTTAAATTAGATTGTGCACCTAATTATCTTTGTTTTGATTCTTTTGAAAAGCGTTGCATTGTATCATAAGGAAGGACGCAGAAGGTGTTGTTCTCAAGCACACAATTCCCATAGATTTGCTGCCGAGGCCCAAAGACAACAACACTTTTTTCTTTTTTTTTTTTTTCATAAACGGTGATTTCATCAGTTTGGAACTCACACGGACACAGTCTCTAAATTCACATACTGTACAGAACAACTGGCAGACAAGGAACATGAATGAGACTGTTGTATTTAGTCGGACATTTGGTTCCAATTCTGTTTTTTCTCTCTGACCCAGATTAGAAGGTTTACTTTGTTTCTGTTCAGAGCTAAGTGAATAATTGGCATGAATATTTAGCAGTTTCACGTGCAAAAGGAGAAGAATCTGACTCCTTTAGACCTCAAATTCTTTCTTTTTTTGTAAAAGAAGAAAGGCACAACTTTTCCACAGTGGTGCAATAAAAGGGATTATTTATGGTCCTACAATGTCTGCTTGTAATCTTGTTGTGCAAATATGCATTTTTGAGTCCTTTGGGCTCAAGTTGGCAGGGAAATACATCTGCATGATAATTATTTGTAATGTAGAAACTGACAGCATTGAAGCTTTAGTGGGATTTAACCATCACAGTGATATCAAGCGTCCCAACAAGAGCTTCCTCCCAGTTGAAGCAGCTCAAATCAACACCTCTTTTTCTTCCTCCGTCTGCTCTGCAGGTAGTGGCCCCATCCAGCTGTGGCAGTTTCTTCTGGAGCTCCTGACCGACAAGTCTTGCCAGTCTTTCATCAGCTGGACAGGCGACGGCTGGGAGTTCAAGCTCTCTGATCCAGATGAGGTGAGAGGTCATGACCCCGATGGTCACCAGCACACGAGATGGGAGGTCCTGAGTAGTTAGCCATATGAACAACATGGCTTCTTTCTAAAAACAGTGGCAGAAAATAAATCCAGCTCATTATTGTAGTATTTTATAATATGCAGAGTGATTTCTAAGTACCTCTAATGTTTTGGGCCTGTCGTTTATCTGTGCTGCTCCAGGTTGCCCGGAGGTGGGGGAAGAGAAAAAACAAGCCCAAGATGAATTATGAGAAACTGAGCCGTGGCCTTCGTTACTACTACGACAAGAACATCATCCACAAGACGTCTGGGAAGCGCTACGTCTACCGCTTTGTCTGTGACTTGAAAAGCTTGTTGGGCTACACTCCCGAGGAGCTCCACGCCATGTTGGACGTAAAGCCTGATACGGACGAGTGAAAGTAGAGACGGGAGGGGGGAAAAAAATGAAAGAAGTGAGGACAAAAGTTTAGGAGCCACACGGACTGAGGCTTTTAAAATAGTCTTAACTGTTTGATTTAGTTGGTAAAGCATTTTTGGGGAGGGACCCGAATGTTTTTAATGACCAACTGTGGTCTTTTTCAGCTTTGAGCTCCTGATTCTCAGACCATGTTTTAAAGGAAGGCAGAAGCCAAAAACCCCTGTATTCGTTCCCTGCATTGGAGAGGTGTGAGCGAGCGAATGTGCAGTTGTGTAATTCTTTTTAAATTTTATTATATATATATATATATATATATATATATGTATATATATATATATATATACATATACATCCTGGTATTATTTAGTAGATGAAGCTTTACCGGTAGACTGCTGGTTCTCTTGTGTTTAGGTTATAAAAGTGGGGGAGGCAGGAGCAGCGAGAAACAAAGGGTGAACCACAAGCGGGGAGGAGCTGACTATAATGATGCATTTCAGTGCTGAGTTAAACAGAAGGGGAGCGAAAACTTCCCTTTTTGCCCCCAAAAAGTCAAATCTGAACCGAGGAAGGCATTGTACTGTATTTAAAGACATGATTTCTATCTAGAGAGGAGACACTTTTTCGGCAGGACCAAAAAAAAATCGAATTGTCTTTCATAATTTGATGTTTCAGGAGTTTGTGCCAGTATTATACCGCTAGAAAGGACCAAGGTAAACCAGCCAGGCCGATTAAATTATTGAGAGTTTTTGCCTGTGAAGATTCAAGTTAAACCTCTCTTATCTCAAGGACAGTTAACTGAAATGTGCTGATTTAGGATCACACAACACTAGAAACACTGGCCCTGAGCTTTGTGCCGGGTAAGGCCTTGGTAGAAAGATTACTCATTTCCATAGTGTCTGAAAGACGAATGAAAGTAACCGTTGCTTTAGAAACTGACTCACCTTTATGTATATGTTTGCCATTTTGTCAAAGGACACATATTGTGAGTGAAACTTGTGCATTTTTGCATTTACCACCAGTATTAGCAAAATGTAGACAATCTTTGCGGGGAAATTCAGGAGCCTTTGCTAAGAAGAACTGTTTGATGTGCGGATTAAATGAATAACTTGTCGGGTCATTGTTTATGTTAGGATTGCGTTGTCCCAGTAGTCCTGTCTGTTCTGTGAAAAAGGCATTACTTATCTGAGGAAGAGATTTTTTTTTTTTATTCTATTTTTTGTTTTGAAAGCCCTAAGAATGTCAAATGCTCCTCTATTTTTTTCTGTTACACAGCTTGTTGTGGCCGTCTGAGTGCAGCTCCAGTGCAGTGAGGAGGTACATCGTAAGGACAGCCGATAGGAAATGTACAGAATGTGAAGCTTTTTCTTTTTTTTCCGGGGGGTGGTGGAGAGAGATGAAGGTGCCAGAAAGGAATCTGCGGATAACGCAGGCGATCATAGAAAGCAAAAGACAGAGATGAAGCAAGTTAGATCACTTGAGGCCTGTTGGCCTAACGGCAGAGCGTTTGATTTCAAACTGTATGAAAAACACACAATGTTTTTATTTTTATTTTTTGGAGTTTCCTCACAAGCCTCACAATTCACTGGTTGCATTCATACAAACGGGCAGCAGTTTCCTCCCCACAGTGGGAACAGTGGCTCTACACTGGGAAATGCCAAAGTTGAATATTATCTTAGAATACAATGTTATTGTTTACAGTGACTGAATGTTACTATATGGATGAAAATAGCTTTTGAGATGTCTATTTGTACAGATTGTATTTCATAATGCTTTATTGAGACCCAGATTACACAAATAAGCAACAGACAAAGCAGGAATAATAACCAAAACCCATGTGAGGTCTTTGGCCACGGTGCATTGGGGAATCCACAGCGTTAGAGGACAGGGACCAAACATTTCTCATGTATATGGAAAGTGTTGTCTTGTTTTAATTTTTTTTTTTTTTTCGAGAACACACACACATTTTAGGACAAAGTCTTTGTTTCTAACTAAATGCAGAACAGAGGTGCAGTAAATGTTTGAAATTTTTTTCGCTTTTTTGATTATAAGGAACTTTTAAACTTGTGACCTTTTCAACATAAATCCGATCTTAAAGTATTTGGGGGTAAAGATATATTGCTTTTCAAAACACTGTTTTAGTCATTTGTATTTTTTTCCACACAATTTTAACCCCTTTGTAAAGATAAAATCCTTTGACAAAAACAAAATCCGAATATTAGTATGGCTGCACAAGTGCAGAAAACCGTTTTTTACCTTAAATGTTTTGTTTTACATGTTTTGTTAGGAAAATAGACTTTTTTTTCATATGGGAGACTCCAATCTACTGCAGGACTTGTGTATGTGTGTCTCTTTGTCAGACAAGTGTATTTAAACCAATATTTTGTGACATATGCATATCTCAGAACTATACTAGAAGGAAAAGCCTTATTGTCTTGGATGTATTTTCTTTGTGTATATTTTTTATATTGTGTTTTTGTTATGAGATCATTTTTATTATATTTAGTTCACAAGCATTTGAATATTTTTCAATAATTTATATTTTATAAGAGACAAATGCCACACAGATAGCTGGTGCTTTCATGGGAACTTAAAGGTAGCGCAGGACAAAGTAATGTAGCGATCTGTTTTTTTTTTGTTTTGTTATTTTTTGTAATTTTTTTGTAATTCTTTTCTTTTTTCTCGTAAAACAAAATTGACCTGTCTGCTAGGAAAAAAAAAGGCTGATGCTGGCCCATCAATGATTCTGCTGGAAAGGTTTTATAAACTGTAGCTTCTATTTCTAAAATGTACTTAATGTACTTCCAAATGGTATAAAATATATGTGAAGACAGATTTTATAACTCTGTGTGGTGTCTTCTTTCATTTCTTCCTCCTATGGGTACAAAAAAGTCACCTTTATGTTTAATTTTCTTTAAAATTACAGTATTTCTTGCCTCATTTACCTCATTAAAACACATTTGAGTTGTTTTCTAGTCAGCAACATAACTATTTAAATCACTTTGTAAGCAAAACTAATGTAAAAAAAAAAACTTGTGGTCAAATGTTTTTCTTGTTTGGACTCATCGACATGCTGGGTTCCTGAATCTCAAGCTGTTTCAGAAAACGGGGATGGCTAAGAATTAAACAAAAGGAGCATCATCTTAACATTAATGGAGCAACCCATGAGTAAAATGCATTTTTCTTAATCTATTTAATGCGTAAATGATCCAAATTGGGAACGAAAAAGTTTCCTTCACCCTTGTGCTATCCTATGACCCCGCCCTTACTTTGATGTGTTCTCCCTACGATGAAAAAGGTGGACAAAGGTGGAAAGATTTCATGTAATTCATTGAACCAGTGAAGATCACAAATTATTGAAAAAAAAGGTTCAGCGCACTGTCTAGTGGGTCTAGATGACCCAACTCCAAACGGTAAAGTGCCTAGGATAGCACAAGGGATATAGTCTGTAAAGGAATTAAGTTTGAACTGAAATATTGGTAGTTTGATCCCCCCAATGCCTTGGGACCTTTCTTTTACCTAAACTATGTGTCACTGTAGGCCAATTTTAAAAGTACATATCAGAGAATGATTTTGCTTTCTTGTACAACAATTAAATAAGAAAAATATGTGGTGATAATTTGCTCCATTTGGGAATGTAACACGTTTAAAAATATTTTAACCAAGGATATAATAAATGAGTACATCACCCAAGGACAACACCTTGTTCAGTTTGTATCCTGCAAAACAGAACTTGCTTTGCCAAGTTTAAATGTAAAACTTTATTTTTAGAGTCAATTCAATTTTTCTTATAGAGCCCAATATTATAACACTAGTTGTCTCAACAGGTTTCATACCGGTAATTGTATAGGAACATGAAATCTGTCATAAAATTCAATAGGTGATTGCTAAACTAAACTAAACAGACTAAGCTAAACTGGGCATCCCTGCCCTGAGACCATCCGTCTCGGTAAGGAAAAAGTCCTAAAAAAAACGGGATTCTGGAGAAAAAAGAAGAAACCGCAGGGATGTCTATATAAAGGTGGGGTCCTCCCCCAGGAAGGACAGGCAATGTACAAGAACTCTTAGAGAAGAATTAGCTTATCTAACTCTATACAACTAGTGAACATGCTTGAATAGTGCAGCAGCAGGGCTTCATCCAGATTGAACTGGGGTCGCCTGGCAGTGCGAGAGGAGCATGGGTCTATCATCTAATAATCCACCAACATTTTGGGGCTTAAGCGGAACAATGCACACTAAAATGGGAACAAGTTTGGCCTCCTCTAACTCTGGCTTTAATGTTTTGACTGTAGATTCACTTACTTGCTGGCTCCTCAGTTTTGACTAGCACTTGTGCACTGATGAGGTGACGTAAAATTGGAACCAACACAGAGGGGCCCATTCATGTGCTTTTAACCCCTCACATAAAATCTGTTACAGATAGAAAACATGCAGCTCTAGGGCCTGTTGGCCAGAACTGCACAGCTGTTTGGGCCAGCTTCAGCAGTGTTGCTGTTGAACAGAGAAATCCAGGTCAAGATCCCCTGAGTGTTTCTGTTGGCAAAGTCTGAATGAATACGTTAGATGAGAGGTCATCAAAAACCTAAACAGAAAACAACTTAAGGCTGTGTTTAAACTTGGTCCATAGAAAATTGAGCATAAAAACTGTTGCCTGTAAGCCGGAAAACTGTGATTGTCAAAAGTAGTGTAGAACTGAAAAAATCAACAACACAGAAATGCAATGGCAGGTTCTACTGATGTACCCTAAAACATGTAAAGCTGGCTCCCCTTTAGAAAATCCCCTGCTGGATGTGTTCTTGGCAAACGACAGACTGAAGTTACCCAGGTGGTTCTGCTCGTGTTCCACCTCCTTCACTCTGTCTGAGCTGATGATCCAGACCAGACATGATCATGGGCAGGTTTTAAAATACATCCCCAGACACTGCATGCTCAACAGGCTTTGAACAAAATCCAAGTCATTGTGATATCACTCATAACAGACCACTCAACAGCTAAACACAGAGCTCCCTTTCCCTGTTTTAAAATACATTTTTTAACCTACTTTTGACTTTAAGTAGTTTACATATTTTAACTCACACAATTTATCACTTTACCTGGTGAACAACAGCCATCTTTATTCAGAAAGATTGCCCGCTAATTGAAATTCTGATATGTGGTGCTAAACAACATTGTTTAATGGAAAAGACTAGTATGCTAGTCAAAAGCAGTGACACCTAGTCATGAAGAGATAAGACATGATCTTCACCACCCCTGACAAAATGCATCACCTCCTGCTGTCAGCAGTTTGCAGCTCTTTTGATAGCAGAGTGTAGCTCGTTGTCAGATTCTAACTTAAATATTTATTCTAGGGGTTTCACAGAAAGACATCTATCTCATGCATGCAGCTTTTATAAGAGCAGGAGAGATTGAGAAAGAAATTAAAAGCAAGTGTGCAGAGAAGAGGAAAATATGCCTGCCTGATTAATGTTGTTGCCATGCAACTTTATTCTGGGGAAGGAGAAGGTACAGTATGTAGATCTCATTGACCTGTTTTTTACTTTAAAAAATGAGTGTTAATGTACAATGACTTCTACCATAAACCACATAATAAACTGCTTAAACTACCTATGTCAGCAAGGTTGCCTGCACTGTCTTAATTTAGTGAACACAACTCATTTTCTAACTCCACTTTTCAGAAGAAGTAAACTACAGTCAAGATGCTCATCCTACTCCAGACCTAAGGTTCCCCTTAGGTCAGAGGTCTCCAACATTTTTCAGGTGTGTTCATGGACCGGCCTGTACAACCCTGCGTGGGCATTTGAATATTATTATTATTTTTAGCTTCCAGTTTCCCTTAACTTGGGTGAAGTTTATCTTCATCCTCTCTTAAATACCTACAGTTGGTTTAAATTTTAGTTTTTACTCTAGAATTTGTGCAGGAACTATTAAAATGCGACATATCCCTCAACCCATAACTGTCATAGTGAAAGCTAAATAAATTGGACACCGTCTTTAACCTCATCAGAGTTTTAAGGTGCGACAAAAAAAATAAAACATAAAAACGGTCACTAGAATTGGTATTTTATAAAAAAAAAAAAAGCTAATATTTAGTGTGAATCCACCTTTATTAGCAGCATCTTTGCAATATTAGACAGCTGTTTGCTGAATATTATACAGAGCGTGTTTGGTGTGTCACAATAAATCCATATTTGATTTTGTCTTTTAAAAGCAGCTTTTCTTTTTTTTAAGCCAACAGTTCTTCTTTGGTTTCCTCTCTGGATCTTTTCTGCAAGAATCAACTTTCCAAAGTTTGTTTTTTGTCAATTTTGCTAGCTTGAGGGCTGTAATTTAGCAATCAGCGCAGCCGCTTTAAGAAAGTGGCAGAAGTTTTTTCGAAACATGACCGAGCACCTTGACATGCGTCAAGAATGTGGTGGGGAGAATCCAGAAGTTTTCCAAAATTAAACTTCCTCTAGAATCAGATCATAAATAAAACAGAAAAAACAACATGTTTTCTTTCTGCGGCATGTTACCGACTGTACCAGAAACTGGTACTCGTCTGTGGCCTGTTGGTTGGGGACTACTGCTACAGGTGACACCAGAGATTGTCAGGACACTCTGCATGCATATTTATGGCCAAACCACAATACCATCAAGTTGTGTGCAGTTTGCTTTAAAAGGGGTTTGATCCACATTTACCATAACTGACCGTTACATAAAAAAGCAATGTTGTAACAATTTGAACTCTTAAACTAAAACAGAAAATGTTCTGTTTGTTTTCATTTACTTAATTTCATTTTCTTATTTTATTTACTTAAGTTGCAGCATAGCTTGAATTTGTAAACGGCCTAAAATGCCTCATGTTCTAACATAACTGTAGTTCTTCTTGCAGCATTGAAATAATGTGGTCTCCATCAAGGGAGAATCCTCATGACACACCAGAGACCAAGTCACTGGTTCCATTACGCAGCAAAGTTACAAAATATGGTCAATCTCTCCCAGGAGGCTCTTTTTTGCACAACTGAATACGTGGTTCCTGGGGCCAATGTCAGCTATAATGGTATCAAGACATTAACAAAGATTATCTGTCATAATTGTTAACTAAAGTACACAGATGATTAGTTAAATGCAGGGGGGCAACTAAACAAGCACAAGGGCAATGTCTGAATGGAGTCAAGTCATGGCAATTACATTTTGTTTATCACACTATTGAAAATATCTAAAACTCATAAAAAATATGTAATTCCGTAAAGATTATAAAGAAGTTCTTAAAAAAATCTGTGGTCATCAACAGTCTCAAAATACGTTTTTTGAGATTCCAAAATCTTTTGATGTGATAATCATTTCACTGCTTTTCAATCACACATTTCCTTAATTAACTTAACAAAAGACAAAGGTTAACTGAGTAGGATAAGAGCTATTTGACAAATCAGAAATGACTGTCAGCAAAGCAAAAAACATCTTCTTCTGCCAAAGCTCTAATGGTCTCAAGGTTGAACACACACTCTGAACCTCTTCACCTGGCCTCCCTTCCTCTGGTTCACTGTTTTGTTGTGTCTGAGATGTGTTGAAGCACATGTCTTGGCAGGTGCAGTGAATGTATTATCAAGGCTTATGAAGGGCAGATCCAGGCCATCCCCTGTTTGGCTGGTAATTTGCATTTTTATTGCCATTGTCACATTCTCAGTTAATACACCACTGACACCTGGAGCCACCTCTGGGCTCGACGGAATCACCTTACTATACCTCCCGAAATGAAAGTGCCTGCTGGCCCCTGGATGGAGATTGGCTGACGCTCAGGTACCTGTCGACCTGGCATTCTGGGACGGAAATGGAGTGTCCTCTCATGTTAATGTGGACTTTCCATTAGGGAAAGATGATTGATTTGTGTTGTACCATTTCTGTGAATAGGCAATGGACTGGCACAATAAAAGAAAGAGATGGGGCTTTGTGTGCAGATGCAAACCAGAGTGTGACTGAGTCAGGGCCGCTGATGACGGGTGAGAAGGTGTGTGGGGGGGCACTAAGGCAGAAGAGACGGAGCGAGGTGAGAGATGGAATCGAATGCTGAATGAAGGAGGGTTAAAGGTCAGGAGGTGGAAAGGAGTAATGAAGTAGCAGAGGTGTGAAAGAACAGGATGATGAGTGATGAGAGATCTCAAAGGTGTGGAGAGGCTCAGTTGCCTTTAGCTCAAAACTCATCTATAAGCAAACACAACAGAAAGCAGCTATAAAGTCTTCAAATGACTTAGATTATTCCACATTTTTATTTGTACTTGAGAAAAACCTGTGTGACTGCTTGATATACCACACCTTAAATAAAGGTGAAACTGAGACATTCCGAAACCTAACGTCTTGACGAGTTTAAAGAAAAAAAGTTCCGCTGGATGAACACAAGCTTTTAGTCTCTGTCCAGTTCAACAAGCTGTGAGTCGAATGGGATTTCAGCAACTTTCCCAGGACATCTGCTCCCAACACCCACGTTTGTGTCACTATCCAATTGAAGTGCTTCTTTCACCCCAAAGACCGGTGGATGCTGCGTAGCTATTGGCTTCCCGGGCCAGAGCCCAGAAAGGGAAGGGAGAGCCCTGAGAATTTTCCGAAACATTTTATTCTCTGACTTTGCTTGGCTCAACATCTGCTCCCAATCAATGCTCGAGAAAAGGCTGGTTTTTCTTTCTTTCTTTGGGCCGTAGGCTGTACACATGCTTAAACACACCCATACACACATACTGTACTATAGATGGCAAGATTAAGGAGATAAAGGAGGACATTTGGACACAAATATGCAATATCATTATGTGGTTAGTGAATCAAATTTAGCTGAAGTGGATGGTGACAAAATTGTAGGTTGAAAACTCAGCTAAACAATAAATATCCCTGTTGCTGCTGCCATCATCTCTTTAACCCACTATTTTCACGAGAATTCACCTCAAAAGTAAACTTCTCTGACCACAAGGGCTAGTCTTTGCTACCGCCTCTGACTCCTTTTTCAGTTTTTCACAGCTCAGCCGTCTTGTGTGGTCATGACAGTTGTTTCGATATTATGACTTTCAGATACAACAAGATTAACAAATAGAGCCAATCCTGCTTATTTTAGCAGGTACTTTCCACAGATATTCAGAAATAAGCATGGTGATTCACTGTGCTAAAAAGACAAACACACAATGTAAGCAACTGTTCCCCGCAGCTCTTAGCAATAGCTTGCTATTAGTAAGGCCGACTGTGTTGTTTCTGCCAGAAAACTGCTTAATAGGCTTTGGCCCCCACCGCTAAACAATCATGGGAGAAATAACTTGGAGGTTATGAGGCTGGTCAAGTGAAATTTAGGAGTTATTACAGTTGGTCCTGTGCTACAGATGGGTAATAGGCTAGCTTTCTACAAGGCTCAACAATTTCCACCAACAGCAGGAGACTGCCTCCAGATGATGATATTGTGCAAATAGATTTTTAGAATAAATATTTTTAGTATTGGGATTTTGAAAAACAATGCAGTGGCAATATTTATGCAAAAATTGTAGAATTCAGAGAATAGCTGCCTGGATTTTTAGGTTCCCTCCTGCTGACCTTTGATTCTAAACTCTGTTGACTTTCTGGTCAGGCTCCTGCCGGGCAACTCCTAATTTATAACACACTATAGCTACCAGATCTACAAAAGTAATCCTGGGTCAGGTCCAGCTAATAAATCCACAGTGTCTCTCTTTTTTTTTTTTAACTCATCCTGTTCAACGGCTGAGCAGACAGACAGGAGCTAAATGCCTCTTGTGTTGGACATATTTTGCTGTTATAACAGGGGTTTGTGGTGTGTATTTTGTAATCTAAGCTAAACTTTAGCTATATTGATTACATTTATATCCTTTTTGTTGCTGTTGTTGGACCGGATGGAAAAGAAGGAGAGGAAAGAAGGGAGGGATGTTAGAGACAAAGGGCACAGACGAAAGGGGAGTTAAGGAAATCTGGAAGATGATTGCAGAGGTGATTATCATCATTACTATCTGGTGTAAATGTTAGTCAAAAGTGGTCGGCCGCAAGAGAGGTGGGAAAGGAGACGCCGCTGTCAGCGGCTGACCCGTCGGACCAGTGGAGTGGATGAGAGGGAAACACTCCCAAATGAAGGCCAAAAAGCGTCCCAGCAGCAGCGGGATCCACCTAAACACTAAGTCAGTGCGGGACATCACGGGGTGGAACATGGAGCAATGCGCTCCATTCCCATTTCACCTTCTCTCCAGTCACAAGCCGACCCGCTGTGCGACATGGAGTGGTGATATCATGCACTGCACTGACAGTTGCAGGAACCATTTTATAAGTGGCCTGGTGCTCATTAGCAGCACCAGGATGGGAGTGCCTACATCTGGGAGCCCAATTAACTCATCGCGCCACACAAACATGCCCCTTCACATACAATTATGTCAACGTCATAAACTTAGCTATTTTCTGGACTTAGTTGAAGCTAATTTCAAATTATCTTTTTTTCAGTCAATTTCTAAAAAGGATAACTTTTAAAAGATGTAAAACCTTTTTTACATGAGTTTTTGTGAATAAAAAAGTTGACGAAATTACAAATTATTCACTACTCTCTGTAATGCACCAGAAACAGCCAACTTTTAACAGTTTTTGTTTTGTTTGCAATTTTCAACAAATAGAGAAATTTACAATTGGGCAAAAAATGATTAAAAAAAAAATAAAACGAAGTGGGGCAATGCTAAATGAGGAAATAGATAACGGCTACTGTTGGACAAAGGCGGGGTACACCCTGGGCAGGTCACCAATCTGTCTCAAGACCACCCTTTTTTGAAACACACATTAGCCACAGTTACATGTGCAAAATGTTTTGATCGGATCAAAGATCGGATTAGAAGTCAACCGTGCACATGGGCCCAGAAAAACTTTTTCCGATTAAAACAAACGTTTAATCACTTTCAGTCAGGATAAATCAGTGGGCATGAGCAGTAATCTCTAAAATACCAGAAGAGGAAATGAGTCCCGCTGTAAACAAGCCGAGCTGCCACATACATATATGTGGCAGCTCTGTAATATACAAGATGATCTTTTAAATGTGCTCTTTATTATTGTTATGCTTGTTATGAAAAGAGTGTTTGCTCAGCATTTTGCTTTCCTTTTTTTGTGCCAGGACGGAGCTGGAAGAAGGCTTAGGAGAAGACTAACAAGCGCTAAAAACATTTAGCCTTGGATGAACATAAAATTCATGCGAGTAATGCGGGAATCTGCATCTTGGCTACACGTTAATATGTGGGAATAATATCCACCTTTATTTTGTTGGGACACAACTGGAAAAACAAATGCACGTGATTGTTTGAATGGTTTTTAAGGACTGCTCAGCATTTCTGCTTTGGCAGCCCGAGCTCTGCTTGGATACACAGTTCTACCAACACGGGTTGTCCTGAGTCCGGCAGCTCGTTCACCTAGAGCTGCGGGACGGATCGCAGTCCGAAGCCTCCTACACATAACGCACACGTAACAAAGCATCCTCCTTCCCCTCAAACAAAAAGCTACAAGACCGGCTGCGCTGCTCAGAGACATGGTTCGCTCAGTCCAGCGGCAGCCGAGCCTGGACCACGCAGGGTCCGAACGCCGGGGGGGCACGAGGCGCTCCTCCCCACCGTCCTCTCGGAGGGAAGGGAGAGGCAGGGACCCCGCGCATTAAACTGGGCATCTGCTGAGCAACCGGTCGGTCCTGTTTGCGCTCCAAAGCCTTTCCTGGAGCGAAACACCTTCCATGCATGACCTAAAAGCAGAGTAGCAGTGACCCATAATCGGACGTAACTGTTTACATGCACAACGATCGGATCAACAATCAGCACAACCCACCCATCTTAATCGGAAACATTTTTTGATCTGAACGAGTCTGATCGGGGCAGAGTATTCCGAACAGCGTGTTTACATGACACCTTTTTCTTCTGATCAAGCGTTCTTTCCGATTACTTTTGTCCATGTTAACACAGGACTGGTCTACTGGTGTACTGGTCTCAAAAGGATAGAATTAATATTTAATTTGGAAAGCACAAGTCTTTGGAGGATGGAATAGCTTTTGTTCAAATGTCAAATTAATGTAGATGTTTCTAAAAAAATTACTTGGCAATATGTTCTGGTTAAAAGTAAAAATGTAATTCAATATATATATATATATAGTTATTAAAAGAAGTTCATGCATGTTTTTGTTGCAAAGGCAATAGAGTAATGGTTTGACCTTTGGCTGTCATAGTTTTATGGAACAAAACATTCAACCGTATTTATGTAGAAGCACAAATGAACTTTTGATATAGAAATAATGCTACCGTCTTTGCCCTCTCACAGCCTCTTAGGTGGGAGAAGAGTAGGCGGTAAGAAGGAAATAAAAAAAGCAGCTCCCTTGATACCTAAAACAAGGCAGCTGAGAGGCTGATGAAAAATATTTTCAATCAAAATGGATCTTGACAGAACCAGTAGAGCCAAAAATACAGCAACTTATATAAAATATAAACAATAGCTGACTGAGCTGCCAATTAGGTAAATACCCACGTTTTTTTCCAACACAAAGTACACACGAAGAAAATTGAGGCAAGGCAAAAATCAAGTAAACAACACAAACATAATAAAGAATACAGTTTTCTTTAACTGCACATGTTGGTGTTTTGTGTGCACTATTTTACCTCACAACAGTTGTACATATTAAGGGCATTTTTACTGCACACGCTCTGATACAAAACTTTACCAAATTTGTTATATTTATCTGCTGTGATTTGTTTAGCTAAAAACCTGGCCCCCTTTCATAGATCTGGATCACAACTGTTCCCTGGACTCAAGATCAACACACTGTATGACGCTGCCTATCTTCACCATAAATAGGCAAAACCTAGGCTAGTAGGCCATTTGGATTTTGACCAAAAAAAAAAAAAAAAACATACAAACAACAACAGGCCTCAGAGGCCTGTTGCACAAAAGTAGAATTAAGACATCTGGGATAAATGACTAAGCTGAGCTCAATGAAGCCAAAACATGTGTGTCCAGGCTTAATTGGTTGCACGTAGACCAAGCCAGGATGAGCAGACACGGATTCATTGAGCCAGGTGAAACCAATCCTGGATAGGTGCGTGCTCACGGCTCACTCAAATAGATCCCGCCACAGATCACAGATTAACTGATTTACCATGGCAAATAGAGCCGCCTACTTTTCCCCCGTCGGAAGCACAAATCCTCATACGAGGAGGTAAAAGATATAATTAAGAAGAAAGGCAACACCGCCACAGTGATAAAGCACACTCAAAAAAAGTAAATTACCAGCCAATTAAGTCTTCGAAAAATGTAACTTGTCATTTCAACCAGAACATTTTATGTTTGTAAATCTTACATGAATGAATCATGTCGATTGTACATAAAATTAATCCTTTTAAAAGTTATTAATTTCAATCATGTTGATCCAACATGATACCATTATATTGGATGCATTAGAAATCGCAAGGAATTGTGGGATACCATTTTCTTTGTCTATCTGGGCAGATTGGGGTCTAAGTGTGAGTTTTTGTCCATGGGTTTTATTGTCTAGCTGTTTTACTCTGTTTTAACTAGTGATTTAAACTGCTATGTTTATTTTTTTTCTGCACCATGAGTTAGAGTGTGGGAGAGGATGATGACCAACCCCCCTGTGCGGCAAAATGTTATTGTTCCAATATTTGAGACAGAAGTCACGTCATTTGAGCTCTTGTCCTGTGATGTGGGACTTTACTGTGTAATCCACGTTCTAGATGTGAACAATAAAAGACCCATCGGTTGTAACTTTGGAAAATATTATCAATGTCAGATTTGTAAATAAAATTAAAGCAAAAAAATAAATTTTTAAGTTAGTTCAACATAAATTGTGTTGGGTAGTCATATAAATTTAAGTTGAATAAACTTAATTTAATTAGGTGTGACCAATTGAAGTGATTCAATTAAGTTGGATCAACTTTTTTCTTTTGAGAGTGAGCAACAATATTAATTTAAAGTTGGGTCCAACTGCAGTATTTAGACTGAATCAACTTAAATTTATTAGTTTCAACCTAAGTACATTAAGTTGACCCAACTTAAATACATTAAGTAGGACCAATATGATTCATTTTTGTTCAAGTAACGCTATCTAATCATGTGGAAATCATTTTCATAATTTTTTTATGTTCATTCAAAGTGAACGTTTTTGAGTGTAGTTTACCTGCTTTGTTTTGTCCTTATTCAATAAAGGAACATAATGTTACACATTGGGTTTTTATATTTATATGGAATGTGTATTTGTTTATATGACAGAGTACTAGAGCCCCACTGAGGAAAAAGGATAAAGTCATAAATTTATGAGGCTGGTTCTTTCTGCAGAAAAGCAACATATTCTTTTTACAGTTTTGATAGTTATGACAATGTGATACTTCATATTCTGGCACATCAGCATGTCTTCGTTCATGAAACCATACTGAAGTACATTATTTATCCAAAATGATTGACATTAATGATCACAAACATTTAAATAATGACAGTGGGTCTAGTTGTATGTGATAACAATGTATAGTGAGCAGTGAAATAACCAAGATATCCCGGCTTAATCCCTTATCCTACTTTTGTGCAACAGGCCCCTGGTCTGGATAATATGAAGTTGAGTTTCCACTCATCTCTACGTAAATTAGCCAACAAACATAAATAATCATATAGTTCATTTTCATAATTTTGCATGAACACTGTGACGCAGTTATTTTGGTAAAGTTTGTTCCTATAAAAACAAAACAAATGGATTTGTTCTCAGCAGAAGAAAATAGCAGTCTATCAACTGATTAGTCACTAAGCTTAGATAGTTGGTCTGTGTTGCAGTGTAAAAAAATGTCTTTGAATACACTCTCAGCTAGATGTATAGTTTTAACTGTTTCAAGTCAAAATACAAAATTTACATCCAAAATATTAGGAACAGACTGACTTCAAAAATAACCTAATTTGGTGTTCATTGAAATTCTCCTTTACACCTTTAATGAAACATTCTGACCAAAATTGGTTGCATCACATCAGAAAGAACTTGCAAATTCGCTCAACAAAAAGTTTTTGTGTTTAATAGACAGTGCGTTAAGTGCCAGACATAAAAGTTAAGGTGTGGAAATCAAGTGCATCAACTTTGGTATTAAAACATAACACTTGTACAGATGGGAACTGTTGATATGAGCTTGTGACAAGTAGAACATCACAGTCACTGCCAAAGTATTGTGCAATCACGTGTGGTAAAAGCCAGAGCGAGCATGTTGCATACTAATGTCAGGGGTTATCTCAGAGTGCTGCTTTGCAAAACAGTCACTAGGAGCATTCACTTTTCACGCTTTTTGCTAAATATTGTTTCATGTTTTTGTGTGTGGGCCCGAATGGAATAGAGGAGTAATCACTGCGAGACATTTGGTCGTTTGCTTTAATTCTCAACCATGAAAAGAAACTTTCCCAAGCTGATAATGTTAAAGTACACTGAATTCTGCTGAACAATCTGGAACAATCATAGTAATCAACCAATTAGTTCAGAGTAAATTTACCATGATGATGACAATTCTGTTCAGATGGTGGTTTGAGCTCAGCGCAAATTCAGTTTTTGGTTGTTAATCTTCTTATCAGCTGCGTTTTGGAAATTAAATGCAATTATCGATATGAACTTTTATTAAAAACAATCAATATTTGCTTAGAAAAGTTTAATGAATGTCTAACTGGATTTAGTTCTTTCTCATGCATTTTAAATTCTTGTTCAGTGCATGTCTAGGACACTATGTATTCCTTGCTCTCTGTAATGGTAGTTTTTGTTTCTTTTTTTTCTTTTGCCCTTTATCTTTTTTACTGTGCAAGACAGGCCAAAGTTATGTCAGAGTTCTTGTAACACCTTTGCCCATATAAGAGAAACAATGTCCCTACACTCTCAGTCATGCACTTAAGCAAAGCATCATGGGATCTTTCATTGCCAGCTGGTCACTCGTCAATGGAGACGCAGAAATACGATAATCATGAGACAAAAATGCAATGTCCAGTTGAGAATGCAGCAGGAGAAGCTGTAGAAACGGGAGCGTGGGGAAACAGAGAGAGGATGGTGGCTGTTCACACGCAGCAGGAGACCAACACTCCTAAGGTCACAGAGTTTCCCATAGAAAGGTCTGCCTCTCACATATGGAAGCTGAATTAGAGCAGTAGATTGGCTGGAAAAGTGACATCCTAGTCTATGTAAATGTATTGCTGTCAGAACTTGTGTGTGTGCATTTGTTTAAAAATAGCTTGCAGTACTTAATCTCTAGCTGTCACACAATCATAGTATGATAGAGGAGGTGTGAGCTATGAAACAACATCTTGAGAACGTGTTTTGGAGACATTTACAACTTGATAAGGGGTCACTAATCTGTCTTCCTTTCATATTTTTCTCATTCTTACAGACTTCTGTGGTGATGTAAAGTTGTATTATCTGAGAGCGTAAGCACAGTTGCTGTCAGATCTGATGCTACACAGACCCTATACTGGCTTTCATCAAAAACCCAACAGAACTAGTATAAGATTTTTTTTCTTACCACTAGTCCCTCTTGGTTCCTGTGAATACTGTCACATTTTGACGAGTAAGGATCCAGCTAGAAAAGAGTCACAACGCTTCAAGTAAGTTAGACGAGTCGCACGCTTTGTACAAAAGAACAAACCGTGATGAGTCACAGAAACGACACAATGCAGCATGGAAAACAACCGACAAAAACATGCCAGTTCACAGCTCTCCCGTGAGTTGTGACACACAAGCCAAACAGATGGTGAACACACAACTCTGTTAAAATTGTAAGAATTTCTGTCACACTGGTGCCTTTTCAGCCTCACTGGCTCCCACTCCAACTTGTGTGGCACTTTCTGTTTTGGTCTGTGTAAAGGTGAAACAACATTACAGGAAAAACACACACAAACACCGCTATCACTACACTGGCCTGGCTGATGCGGTGGCCGACAGAGCCATGGCGATAGGTTTGGAGGCTGGGACGACTGCCTGAGCGCGCTCAGTGGGGACACCCTCCCAGGCTTTCCCACATCTCTGGGGCCTGGAGGGGGGGGGGACAGCGAGCAGAGTCAAGAGGTGGGCTCTTTGATCCAATCTTCTGGGCTGTGGCTGGGAAAGGCTGCAACCCACTGTTCTCACCATCTCCCCCTGTTGTCACAGACTCTGTCGAGGGATGGATATAGGGGGGAGAATGACTAGAAACACTGCTCATGACGTTGGGGTGAATGTTTATTGTAATCTCAGAGAGATAGCTGCTAAATTTGATTATTTTAAATTTGATTATAAATATATATATGGAAGAAGCTGTGTGTATGTGTTCGGAATTCAAATGTAAACTGAAGTCATCCTTTTCTGATGACTCATCAGATAATTCCATTGCTTCTCATCCTGATACGCAACACAGACGTGCTTTTATAAGCACAAGTGTTGCCTAACAGTCGCACACGTAAGCGATAAAGAAAAAAAAATGCATGACAAGAACAGAGATTAACTTTGACCATAATAATCTTTTTTTTTTTTAAACATAAATGCTGTCAGTGGAACATTAGTCGAATTCTGCTATGTGCATTGTCAGCAGATAGCTGCACAGTGTTTTTCAGGGTTTCCACTCAACATGGAGTCTTTGCATGTCAACATTTCTTAAAAAAAAGCTCCATCAGCACTTGTGTGTGCTTATCACTCACCAAGCTAGTTGCATTTGTTCATTTGGGGAACCACTGAGTCCACTGCTTTTTTGCTTGTTTTCTTCCCGCTGTTAGTCACTTGTCTGGCTTTAGAAAATATAGTTTTTATTCAGGCGTATGTGTGGGAATCTAAATGACGTCATAACTCTTACCTTAGTTTCTCACATTTTAACTGCTCCTTCTTTCAGAATCTGCAGTTATATGTTTCTAAAAATCTTGATCTTAATTTATCATGTCTTATCCGGAAACTTTCGCAAATGAAAATATAATAAAAGTACTGCGCCTAAAATATCATTAGATGCCTCAAATATATAAGTATACCAGACCACCAGCCAATGGCATGCCTCCTTATCTGTGAGGAAATCAGATTTCTAAATGTTTATGGTTTTCTATCACAGGTTCTTAAAGTCCCACTTCAAACATTTTTATCTATTTTAAAAGCTATATTAGGGGGTCTTTAAATATGATTATGTTGTTTTTAGAAGAAAAAAAAAGAGTCGTTTTCTAGGACATAGTTTCTGCAGAGCAGAAAACAGAAATTCACCTCAGAGTTATAGGCAGCACCGTTGCCGCTAGCAATATATTGGCACGCAATTTTGGAGCTATCCAGCCGTACAGTTTTGAGCCATATGCCAGCTCATACAAATAAAACCAAGACCCACATAAACCTTCTCTGCAATTGGATGCATCAGAATACAGCTGAGCTTTTTTTTTTACAATAGTTTGAAAAAAAAAAAAAATCTGAAATCCACGTTATATCCCAAATTTCTTTATATATGTCCTCCATCTTGCGACAAGAAGATGGTTTCTTCTCCAAGCTCGGGTCCTCTACCAGAGGCCTGGGAGCTTAAGGGTCCTGCGCAGTATCTTAGCTGTTCCTAGCTAGTTCCTAGTTCCTAGCGCTTTTCTGGACTGAGAGGTCTGAAGTCTTTCCAGGTATCTGTTGAAGCCACTCCTTCAGCTTGGGGGTTACTGCCCCCACACCACAGGCACCACTGTCACCTTCACTTTCCAGGCTTTCTCCAGTTCTTCTCTGAGTCCCCGGTATTTCTCCAGTTTCTCATGTTCCTTCTTCCTGATGTTTCCATCACTTGGCACTGCCACATCCACCACAATGGCTTTCCTCTGTTCTTTGTCCACCACTACAATGTCTGGTTGGTTCGCCATTACCATCCTATCAGTCTGGATCTGGAAGTCCCACAGGATCTTTGCCCTCTCATTCTCTACCACCTTCGGGGCTGTTTCCCATTTTGACCTTGGGGTTTCCAGTCCATATTCTGCACACATGTTCCTGTATATTATTCCAATCACTTGATTGTGGCGCTCCATGAATGCTTTTCCTTGCCAACACCCTGCAGATATGTGCTGGATTGTTTCAGGCGCCTCTTTGCACAGCCTACACCTTGGGTCTTGTCTGGTGTGGTAGATCTGAGCCTCGTTGCTCTGGTGCTCAGAGCTTGTTCCTGAGCTGCCAGGATGAGTGTGTCAGTGCTGTCCTGTAGGCCAGCCCTTTCTAGCCATTGGTAGGACTTCTTGATATCAGCCACTTCAGTCATGGTCCGGTGGTACATCCCATGCAGGGGTTTGTCCTACCATGAGGATCTGTCCTCCAGCACTATATCCTCTGCGCGCCATTGCCTGAGACATTCACTGAGCACACTGTCAGTTGGGGCCTTGAGCTTGATGTACTCATGCATCTTTAATGTTTCATCCTGTATAGTGGCTTCTACGCTCACTAGTCCTCGGCCTCCTTCCTTGCGGCTACCTTACAGTCTCAGGGTGCTGGATTTGGGATGGAACCCTCCATCTATGGTGAGAAGCTTTCGGGTTTTATCGTGTTGTATCTCTTCCTTTGGCCCTCTTATTATTCCTGCAGGGTATCTGATAACTGGCAGTGCAGTAGCTGTTTATTGCCCGGGTCTTATTTTTGCCATTGAGCTGGCTTCTCAGGACTTGCCTTACTCGTTGGAGGTATTTAGCTGGTGCAGCTTTCCTTGTTGCCTGCTCCAGGTTGCCATTTGCCTGTGGAATTCCAAGGTACTTGTAACTGTCCTCAATGTCTGCTATTGTTCCTTCTGGGAGTGAGACGCCTCCTGTGTGGACTACCTTGCCTCTCTTTGTCTCCATCCGGCTGCATTTCTCGAGCCCGAATGACATCCCAATGTCAGTACTGTAGATCCTGGTGGTGTGGATCAGGGAGTCAATGTCACGCTCGCTCTTAGCTTATAGCTGGATCTCATCCATGTAGAGGAGGTGACTGATGTTGGCCCCATTTCTGAGTCTGTATCCATAGCCAGTCTTGTTGATTATTTGGCTGAGTGGGTTCAGACCTATGCAGAACAGCAGTGCGGACAGAGCATCACCTTGGTATATCCCACATTTGATGGACACTTGTGCAAGTGGCTTCCTATTGGCTTCAAGGGTGGTTTTCCACAGCTTCATTGAGTTTCCTATGAAGGCTCTTAGAGTCCTGTTAATGTTGTACAGCTCCAAGCATTCAGTGATCCATGTGTGTGGCATTGAGTCATAGGCCTTCTTGTAATCAATCCAGACTGTGCACAGGTTGGTGTGTTGTGACTTGCAGTCTTGAGCGACTGTTCTGTTGACCAGGAGTTGGTGTTTGGCTCCTCTGGAGTCTCTACCAATGCCCTTCTGTGTGTTACTCATGAATTGATTCATGTGCCTATTTATCTTGGTTGCAATGATGCCTGACATGAGCTTCCATTGTTGTGGAGAGACAGGTTATTGGCCGGTAGTTGGATGGGACTGCACCCTTTGAGGGATTCTGGATCAGGATCATTCGCCCTTCCGTTAACCATTCGGGGTGAGTCCCATCTCTTAGCAGCTGGTTCATTTGTGCTGCTAGGCGCTTGTGGAGTGCGGTAAGCTTCTTTAGCCAGTAGGCATGTATCATGTCAGGACCCGGTGCTTTCCAGTTCTTCATACCTGAGACTCTTTCTTGGATGTCTACCACTGTGATGGTTACTGGATTCTGTTCAGGGAGGTTGCTATGTTCTTTTCTCAGAGAGACCAGCCACTGGGCATTGCTGTTATGTGCTGTCTCTTTTTCCCATATACTTTTCCAGTACTGTTCAGTTTCCAGCCTTGGTGGGTCTGCTCGGCTGTTTTGACCCTGCCACTGAGCGTACACTTTTGCAAGTTGAGTTGCGAATAGCCTGTTTTTCGTCTGGCTTCATTGTCTTTTGTGTACCTCTATAGGCGGCTGCTCAAGGCTAGGAGCCTTTGTTTGGCAGTTTCCAGTGCTTCAGGTATGGACATCTTGCTGTATCTCTTAGGTACTTGCTTTCTCATTGTACCTCTTTGAGCCTCTGTCAGCTTACTCACACCGCTTCCATGGTGGGTATTGTTTTCTTCCATGGTTGCTCTTATAGCCAGTGATGAAAGTCAGGCAAGGAAAAAATCCCTGAACTTATCTTTGAGCGATATGGCAGGCGCGGAGAAAAAGAAAAATTTTTGAAAAATACATAGTCTTAGATGCATTCTGGTACGTTCTGGCAGCTAGTTATTCACTTCTTAATCAAGAAACTAAGACTAATTGGAGCATCATGATTTGTCATTCAAACCCCTAGTTTGACTTACCATTAAGGACTTGCTGGTCCTAAATAATAAATTGGATAATTGCTAAAAGTAACACAATCCTACAATCTAAGCTTTTTCTGTAATATACATAATATAGTAACATGAAAGCCCCAAATGGCAAGAAGAACACCGGCAACTATGATATTCTAGGAAAGTACCTAAGTACCTATATATATATATATATATATATATATATATATATATATATATATATATATGCTTAGAGCTTGGAGCTATACTACATCAACAAGACTCTAGGAAACTTCATAGGAAACTCGATGAAGCTGTGGCACCCTTGAAGCCAATGGCAAGCCACTTGCACAAGTGTCCATCAAATGTGGGATATACCAAGGTGATGATCTGTCCCCACTGCTGTTCTGCATAGGTCTGAACCCCCTCAGCCAAATAATCAACAAGACTGGCTATGGATACCAGACTCAGAAATGGGGCCAACATCCATCACCTCCTCTACATGGATGACATCCTGCTATATGCTAAGAGCGAGCGTGACATTGACTCCCTGATCCACACCACCAGGATCTACAGTATTGACATTGGGATGTCATTCGGGCTCGAGAAATGCAGCCGAATGGTGACAAAGAGAGGCAAGGTAGTCCACCAGAAGGAACAATAGCAGACATTGAGGACAGTTACAAATACCTTGGAACTCTGCAGGCAAATGGCAACCTGGAGCAGGCAACAAGGAAAGCTGCACCAGCTAAATACCTCCAACGAGTTAGGCAAGTCCTGAGAAGCCAGCTCAATGGCAAGAACAAGACCCGGGCAATAAACAGCTACGCACTGCCAGTTATCAGATACCCTGCATCCACTTAGGATGTGTGTTTTTTTATGCGCGTTGTGTCTAATAACTTTCAAAATGATGGATAAACGTCATCATTTAATCATTGATGTCCCATAATACCTGCTTTTCCCATTTCTTTTTTCCTGGGGAGCTGACAACTCTGCTCAGGTTGGTGTTTTTTTAAGCGCACCATTGGTTGCATTCTAGAGCACTGTATATGTTTGTTTATATAGCAGAATACCTGGACAGCAAAGAGCATTGCGCTCACCATTGTATTTATATATGTTTTTAAAATAAAAAAAGAATTAAAAAAAAGGCGAATTCCAGTCTGGTACAAAACCATTCAGTTTAATATCCAATACACTAAAGAGGACTCATTCATTCATTCATTCACCTTCAATTCCATTTTGTTCCTTTTGGGGGTCATGGGGCTGCTGGAGCCTATCTCAGCCACTTGTGGGCAAAGGCAGGGAAACTATGTAAAGGCTTTTACAGCACTGTTTACATCGAGAGGCCTTGAGTGCTCAACGTTTCCCTCAGAATGAACAGATTTTAAATATTAAACAAAACTTTGGTAAAAATTAAGATTATTTGGGATTGCTCAGTTTATTTTATGAGTTTGAACCACACATAATAGTTATACAATTACTGGATTATAAACCTATAAAATCATGTTAACGTTCAGGTTTACAGCAATAGTGAGTAGGAAAAAGGATGACGGCTCATCTAAGTCGACCTAAAGTATAACATTATTTGAGAATCATTTTTGTCCTAAGTTGTTAAAAACCTTTCTAGTAGAACATTAGGTAAAATGGAATGATCCCGTTTGGCACTGTAAATATTATATTTTGAAAGGAAGTCATAAGAGCTTCTATGAAAAATAAAAATAAAATGTCATAATTTGTCAATATGCTAATTTTGCTTTATATTTTTCTGTTTCTATTTATGCAGAAAATAGAAATTTTATACGCATTTATGAAAAAATAAAAAATAAAAAAATAAAACAATGTAATGAAGTCAAAGTGGTATTAAATTTTCCAAAAGGGTGAATTTGGAGATTTTGTGGCACTTGATTTAATCCATAAGAAACCTATACTGTTAAAGGTTGCAGACCCCTGTTCTAAATGCATCGCACATAGATTTTATTTACTGTACATGTCTTATTTGAGTATGATATGGACCTACTGAAAAGTTTCATTATTTTGTTATTTATGGTGAATCTGTTTTACTTCTCTTACACAGGGATATGTATTACTGAATATGGGTGTTTATGCTGTTTCCAGAAAAAACACTTCCCATTTATGAAAATTATATTTTTACATCCTGTTGCTGAGGCAAAGCTAAATTACGTCAGATTCTGATTGAAGTTTGGATAATTAAGCACATACTTTTATTGATATATAAAAATATATAGTGTGAAAAGGAAGTAAAGACAATAGTGAAAAAAGACAACACCAAAAACAAAATGTTCAGCAGTTTTTACACACAAGAAAAAAAGTCTCCAGGCTGTCTCACTTTGAAAGTATGCAGCCTTCGTCATCACATTGTCCCACCTTGGTAGTAAATGAGAAAGAGTGGGTGGCAGCAGCAACAAAGCTAGCTGGGTGAGCAGGAGAAGATGGAGGGAAGTGGTTTGTTTACAGGGTCATTGACCAGGTAACTATTAGCAACCTGCTGCACACACTTGTAAACACAGTGCATTACAAGTGGAGTGGAACACGTGCATGCTGACACATATATCAGCACGCACAGACAGATACATAAACACATGAGCACACACAGACAGGATCAAGGAGATACACGATATTATGCCGAGTTGACATTTATCTCCACTATCTGTTTACCTGTGGCTGCTGTCTTCTTTATGCCTCTCAATCACACTTACACAAATAACGACACATCAAAAAAGCATGCACAGGAAACCAGTCTTATCTAAAACTCCACCCGTGTATAGCTTTTTGCGGCACACCAACAACGTTTAATTCCTTTAAATATCTCATTCTAATAAGATGGGACCGCAACACACTGTTGAAGTAAACAACACTTTGTTTTGTTGAATTTTTTTATGTTAACAAATATAATCTTGTAACTGCCATATGTTTTTTAGAAAAAAAACGACATCAACTAAGCAACAGCATGTTCTTATTTTGGTCTAGTTTTTTTGTTGTTTTCTACTCTTAAACTCTTAAAGTTTAATGTTTGAGTTGGAGTTAAACAAAAACTGTCATCTGTCCAAAATAATCTCTTCTTACTTTTAACTCTGCAGCTCCTTTAGTGACAGAGGTGAAAATAAAAACCTAACACTTGCAGACAGGGCAAAGAGCTCTTGTTAGTATTATTTTTTATGTATTTGCATTGTTTACATTAATTTCAGTTACAGCAGGTCCAACCATTTATCATCTAAACTAGTTTTGTCCCTTTTGGAGTCATTGAGCCTATCTTGTGGGCTTGTGGGCGAAGGCAGGGGACATCCTGGACAGGTCGCCAGTCTGTCGCAGGGTTTCAGCATGTTGTATCAGCAAATATAACTTTAGCAGAAGTCTAACATCCATCACTGCTTAAAGTCTTAGTCATATGCAGCCATATGTGGGGTTCACCTGTGCTGATGCGGTGGGAGGGTCATAGACAGGGGCAGCCGCATCGAATGGGGAGTGTATCTGTGTCCTGCAGTTCCCTTCAGGCTAATGTGGCCACCTCATGATACATGCCATTGTTGTGCATGTGGTAAATGGATACTGCAAGTTTCACATACTTATGATGTACAGGTGATGCTGTTGTACGCTGTCCTTACCTGATACTTTAGTCATTATAAAGGTGCAAGTAGTGGCTTCTTAGTGGCAATGTAAATGTTGCATGCATGTGATGTAAAGGTGTAAATAAGTGCCTGTAGGATGCTCATAGTATGCCCTCACAAACTGAGCTGTTTCATTTCCTAATGTCAAGCAGCCAGGTTGTCTGTAGGCGGAGTGCATGAGAAACACTTTCAGTTGAATAGCACTAATGAGTGCAGGATTCGGGGGGGGGGGGGTGAAAAACAAGATATCTGTACAATGTTCCTGCGTCTCAGCTACTTCATCTTTACTTTACACGGATGTGTTCACAGCAACATGTCGCCTGCACCACGCCCATAAAAAAAATAAAAAAATTCTGCAGGAACATTTTTGAGCTACGGGGCTCACCGATTGGGTCATGACCTTGCTATTTTCTGCGGGCCACCTGCATACCCTGCAAAGGGTTTGCCCATTTGTGCCCGCAGACACCTCCACCTGCAAGGGCAGTTTTGACAAAGGCTTTAGTGACCCAGTTTGGTCTCAAAGATTTGCATACCAAAAAAGTACACAAGTCAGGTTGGAGCATAAACTTTGCACCAAGTTGAAGCTCTAACGACTGAACTATAAAAAGTGAACAATAAACAGAGTGAAAATGTCTGACCGAACATTTATTCTGAAAGGTTTTTTAGAATATACAGTAGCTGAATTGGTTCAATTAGCTCCAAAATTATATTTTCTGCAAAACTAATGTTTTCAGGCAGAAACTATAGTTGGAATGTTTAGCATAACAGTTAACATTTAAAACATATTTTTAAATCAAATACCCCTTTGAATTTCTTTTAACAGCACAGCAATAAAATAAAACAAAATACAAATAAAAAGTTGCAGGTATACTGTATGCTTTTTTCATGATTTGATGTTTCTAGAAAATACTGTACATCAATAACAAAAAGGGTTCAACACATGCAGTTATTGCGGTCAAAATTAGTCCAAGTATTTACAGCACTGTGCGGGGGGGGGGGGGGGGGGGCACAGATGTGTGGTGGTTAGTACCTCAGCAAGAGGTTCAAGTCCCTCTGTTGATCCTTTCTGTGGAGTTTCCATGTTCTCTCCATGCACAAGTATAGGTTTTTTCCATGTGCTCCAGCTAGCTCCCACGCAACAGAAACATGCTAACAGGTTGTTTGCCCCTTTGGTGTGAGGGTGCCCCTGTGATGGACTGGCCAAGGGTCCAGGGTGTACCCTACATTTGACCAATAACAGCTGGGTATATTCCTGAGATCCCAACCAGGAAAAAGCCAGTTTGGAATATACATGGATTTACAAGTCCATTTTTCCGACGGAGTTTTAGGACCACCAAAAATAAAAAAAATTGTAAAATTACGAGATTTTAAGTCGTGGATTTATGAGAAAGAAACTCATAAATTTACGAGAAAAAAAACTCGTAATTTTAAGAGATTAAAGCCATAGTGAGCAGACAGAGCAGCAAGTGAACGCCGCGCAGCAGAGCAGACCGACTAAACTCAATTGAACGGGTGATCTGAATGTTTATCGCTAACGTTCCAAATGTCTGGAAGCTCATTTGTTTGATTTACAATTTATTAACGTTTTATTTATTCATGGGTGGTTTGCAGGATCTCTGCAGCCAATAACGCCATCGGGTATCCCTGCAGCTGTACTTGAATCCTTTCTTCCTCCACTAAAGATCTCTATGGTTGTGTGATGCTTCCGTCTGAGAAGGAGCACTTTTTTGGCATTTTTAACGTTGTAATGCTAATATAACAGACTATTTTAATTCCTCTTTATTGTTTTATGTTGAAACGGGACGCTTCATCTGGAGGAGGGGGCGTATGTAACACTGTTTACTTCCGCATTGATGTTTGGATGACAGGTTCATGATGTAAAGTGACAAATGAACTTCAGGGTTTGTGAATGAAAAGGAGAATAAAGGCTGCAGCGGTCCTCTACAACCAAACGTGTCTCTGAGCTCCTTATTTTACATGTGAAACTCCGCTTTACCCACACCGAACCCCGGCTACCCTGAAAATAATGTGATTATGTGTTGCCAAAAGGTCCCAAATCACTTTGTTTTTTAAACCTATCCAGAAATAAAGCTTCACAAAAGGCTCCACATATTTCATTTTCAAGCTAGGCTCCGATAAATGGACAACTTTGGCGTTTTTTCCTCGTCAATCTATGACTTTTTTTCTCATAAATTTAGAAATTTTAATCTTGTAAATGTACAAGTTTTTTTCTAGTAATTTTACGAGAAAAAATCTTGTTGGACTGAGAAAAAAATCTCATCAATTTATGATTTAAAATCTCGTAATTTAACATTTATGACTTTCTTTCTCGTAAATTTACTACTTAAAAGTTGTAAAACTCCGTCGTACAATTTCAAATGGATTGATTAAAAAGAGACATTTTCTAACATGGAAAAAAATAGATTACAGATTTATGTTTCCTATTTCTTGAGATAAATATTTTCAAAGTTTAAAAATTTATATTTGTATCCCCCAAGGGGTCACCATAGAAAATCAGCTTTTTCTGATTTGCACAGTTGATTTGGCAGAGATTTTCACGTCAAATCCCTTTCCTGCCACAACCAGGTTTATCCAAGCTGGGGACCAGCACAGGGGGATCCAGACATGGACCAAGTTGTTGGACCAGTTACGAAGATTATTTGAAAGAAAAACGTATACTGAACAGTTACACAGGGAAAACAGCCAGACAGAAATGTACACATGCATTATAACCGAGGTAGGTGTCACCTCTGGGGAAGGCATATAGAAGGCCAAGGATACGTTAATGCAGTTCAGATATAAGTTTAGAGGAGATTATGTCTTTCTGCGTACAGTCACGTTTTTATTTATTTAAATGGGCACAAATAAATGGGATGATTCACAAATGTGCCCCTTGTGTTCCTCACTTTCACCTCTTTTCTTTTATCTAAGGAATTAATAATTCACCAGATAGTGTGAAGGAGACAGATAGGTGGACAGAAGGAGGGAAAAAAGTGATGGACAGAGGGGGATGACAGAGATGAGGGTAGCACCAGTCAAATTGGAAATGGAACCTTTTAACATGTCCTATCTGTGCATGTTATCTGTTAAAGAGACACAAGTAGTTCAATGGCCAAGGTCTAATCAGTGGCCAGCTCCTCAGTGACTCAAAAAGGAGAAACAGATGCATTGAAATGAGAATGTGGTCAACCTAAAACCTGGACTAGCAACACCTGCAACCCATCCAATAATGAGACGAGATGTATTGCAATAAAACAAGAGTGTGAATCTGTATCAAGGCCATACATAGATGCACATGTCATCCCTCCCCTTTGAAGAAGGAGGAGTGCTCAGCCCACAGCCCATCACTTTGTATCTATTTTTATCTGGGCCCAGGTGGGATTGGATCCAGATGGAGCACCTGACCACCCCCTTATTCTTTGCTCTCAGTCTGACTTCTCTGTGAACGACATCCTTTGGAAATTGTAGTCAGGCGACAAAAAAACTCACAAGAGTTTGATTGGAAATGAAGTTAATAAAATTGTGGTAATCTTTGGTTTCTTTGCACCCCCAAAAGTATGAAGTGGAGCTTTTGTAAAAATCTTTTGGACATTTGGGATTTGACGAATCACATTGTAGTACAATTTTTTTTTTAATGATGCGACTCAGTAGAAATCAGAAGCAGTCATGGTGGATCCGCAGCTCTATTTAATCACTGGCTCAACCAGTGTAAACATAAAAGCAACAGGGGTCATGTCTGATGATCTGGTGACAGGGTAGAATACCCTAGACCCTGTGGGTTAACCTAACAGGAAACCTGGAGGATACACCCTATTAGGCCCCTACTTCCTGTTGCTTTGAGGAATGCACAATTTATGAGCCCAGAGGTACGGCGCACCACTGCAGATCAGATGAATTTCCTTTTTCTTTCCACAAAAAAGACTGAGCCAATCCTTTAAAAGAAAGAAAATACTTAAAAAAAGCCAGTTATTGTAAATAAAAAAAACATCTGCATGCTGAACAGCCCTTTGCCAAATGATCTGGAAAGAATCTCACATCTTGACAGTTCATCATTTAAATACACTCTGATCCATGGTACTAAAGAATAAATAGATGGACTTTAAGGATTATCCCTTTAAGTCAATGTAGCTCAAGCAGATGATGGATGTTCCCAAATCAAGAAGTGGTGTAAAGGAGAAATAAAAGTAAAAGTAAGATACACTTTAAGTTTTACTAAAACTAGAATGGTTTCACTGGTTGTTCTTGAGAAATGTATACTTTAGGAAAATTCACTGAAAAACCTTTAAGCGACATATAGGGAATTTCTTTTGTTTCAAAGTTTTTTCTTTTGAAGTTGCTATAACTCGCTGGAACAACCGACATAACACCAAACATCACAGCTATGCACGTAAGAAAAACCGCAAAGCTAAAGCAGCAGTCATCAAAAGCCTTTTAATTGTGGCGTCACTAAAATCGTTTACATGGAATATAGCAAGATTTCAAGCGGTGCTGCATCACTTCTGCACAACATGTGAAACTCCCTTCGAGTCCAGATTTTATTCAACCTTACATCAATTTAAAAAAAAAATATTTACCTTGAAATATTCATAACCCACAATGAGGAGGGAAAACACAAATCACTATCTCTGTTCAGTCTGGGTTAGTTTATGCCTGCGTGGGTGGGTAGAGAGAAGTGGCACTTGCACTTACACAAAACCATCAGTCTCTCTGCAACCTGTTTGCAGACTTCAAACACCTATCTCATGGTGTAGTGTATGCATCGTATCTTTAGACTTTGTCCTACATTGCCGTGCGCCAGGCTGCGTGTGGGAGAAACACCATGGTGTGCACGGCTCTGTGCAGCATGCAAAGGGTGGCACGATTAGATAACTTGTAGTGAAACTGCAATGATGCAACAGAGTGGATATTTTGAATTAGTTATCATGCATCATCTGATCATAGACAATTGCATGTAACAGGACGTTGGGAAAGAAAAAGAAAAAAAGAAAGACGGGGGCATAACAGAAGTAATAAAATCATCAGGGAAAGCGATTAGGAGAAGGATTAAGGATTTAGGTTTGCCTAATTGAGAGGGGTGAAGAAAAATGTATCAGGAGGAGGAGGGTGAGACGAGAGATAGGCAAGCAGTATCCTCGCCTGTCTGGAAAGTCAGAGTATTTAAGCATTTGGAAGTTTTGTCTCTGTCTTCAATAAGCTATTTATCCCGCACGTCCCGGAAGCATACCCCCCCACCTTTTTTCTTTATGCTGGTAAATCTAATCCAAGGTGAATACACTTACACTTTCAAGTAAATCCTCCTCAACAGATGTTTCAGAAATGAAAGTGAAGCTGAAGCAGAGATGGGCTCATAACCACCTGCACAAAAGAATTGAAACACCTGGTAATTTTTCCTCCTAGATGAAACAGGTTGAAATAATAAGAAAAAAGACATTATGTAACTTTTTGTTGAGATTTAGTTGCACACTCAACATGGGCAAATACATTATTTAAAGCATACTGTTTGACTCAACTACATGATTTGTTTTCTCCTCTTTTATGTAACTTTTGTATTTCCTGCAGTATTTTAGAGCTTTAAAAAAGGTTTTTCATATTTGAAAAACCTAATACTAATCAATACTCATTGAAAACACCTTCTTTTGTAGTAGCTGCTGGCTTGCAAGTTTACTTGTATGCATCTGTTATACTGAGAAACTGAAATTCAACACATAATGTGGAAGACTTGCAACCTAAGAATGAAAATCCTATTTTCAGTGGACGTGAATAGACAATGGCACAAGTATTAAAGACCCTCTCCAATGAAAATTGGGTTTTTACCATGTTCTAGTAGCATTTTTCTCACGACGGAGGACATATAAAGATTAAATTGCATTTCTGAGTATCTGAGGCAAAAAAATGCAATTGGAAAAAGCTTGCAGTTGTTATACACAAACCTAAATTGGCAGGCCATAAGCTCCTTGCTCTGCTCCGTTCCGATGCCGCCACTTGCACATGAATAGATCTATGTACTTCTTCGTTTTCCTTGTCCGAGCTGGCATCTGGCTCAGAACTGTCCAATAATCATAATTTAAAGTGTCAGGTTTTAAATAAGATGGACAAAAAGCAGACAGGGGATAGGTTAAATGTTGTCCTGTTTATTGAGCGTAGAAATGAGGATGACTGATCCGATGAAGAGGCAAATGGCAGATGGGTAGTTGGACCAGAGAACTTCGTAAATGGCATAGAGGGGATGAATCCATAAGTATATTATGTGGCTTGGCTTGACTTGATGACACTAGAGTTGATTTGGTTGGGTAGAAGTGACTTGGCATAAAGTGGCTTGGCTTGGCTTAGCTTGGCTTAGTTTAGCTTAGCTTATCTTATTTTAACTTACCTTAGCTTGGCTTCAGCAGTGATCAGGATACAAAACAGGTGCGTGTGACCCAAATCTCAGCCAGGTGTGCGAGGGCGACCCTGACACCTGACAAAAAGACCCAATGGAAACACTTTTACAAGAGATCAATATATGTTCAGAGTAGGACTTTAAACATTTTACTCAAAAGTAATAAAAAAAACCCCACTTCATTCACACTGGTTTGCATGTTTACGTAGCCCTTTATTTTACAATGCATGTGTTATACCGAGAAGCAAAAATCCACACATAACACATCACATACTTTGGAACAGGTCCAATGAGACTTTTTTTCCGGGGGAAGTGAATAGACATTTGAACATGTAAATAAGTATGAGAAAATAAGTATTACATTTGGTAAAATTGTCAAATATAGTAAAAGACAAAAATGGCAAAGACGTTTTTTCTTTAGCTGATGGCAACACAGACGACTTCACAAGTTTCTTTCATCCTATATGAGATTCTGCATATGATGCAGCTACGTAAGGGAAAAAAATGCACTTAAGTTACAGCTTTTTTTCAAAAATATTTTTCTTATGATGCAATATTTGTGATTTAAACTGCAGTTTAGAGAAATGTGATTTGGGTTCACACCTTAGCAATTAAATACAATAAAAGGACACATTAAAAACACTGAGCCAATAGGTGAGTGGAGTCACGTAGACATGAGTGCAGTGAGCTGATTAGCACATTTGATTGACTATTTTAGCTGTTCCTTTGTGCAACAGGGAGAATAAATAAAGTAGAAAGACATACTGTCTATTGGATAATGGAGTTCTCAGAAAATCCCCCCATTTGCACTTTCTGAAGGCCAAAGCACTTGCCTCGTATCAAAAATATCTTGCCTCTCCCACAAACAGATGATGACATTTGGAGAATGATTTAGCCTTGTCGCCTGAGTTACTATCGGTGTGGGGCTTTAGGTAAACACATTAGATTGGACCCATAGGTCTAGCACCAGCACTACACTGGGAGCAAAAGCTAGTGCGCAAGACCATGGTCCTGCAAAGAATCAGCAGAAGCCAAGCAGGAAACATCTGGAAGACCCAGAGCAAACAGATGTCGGAATGAGATAACAGCCAATGAATTAGAGTTCACCCCCCCATCTCTCTATGATGAGACTCTGTAATATCCAGGTGGGCTGTATTCATAGCTCTAAAAGCTCAAAGGTCCAAATAATCAAGCTGCAAGTTTTCTTTTTCTTTTTTTACTTCACACACTAGCATCTGGAGACTTTGAATGTTGTCAATAACTGGTTTCCCATTGTTCCCTGTCTCATTTTGATCCATTGTCAGCCAGACTCTCATGAGACCCCCCCCCCCCTTTATACAATGTTTTTGCCTCTCCAGGTCACCATTTGCATCATTTCCTGCTATAGTTTTACCATCGCCTGAGTAACAAAGTGAGTTCATGAATGGTTATCCAGTGTGTAATGTCCACAAATGTTGTTTCACAGTTGCAGCAATGTAGTTTTGTAAACTCTTTTCAAGGGGCACCGGTTGTAAAACCAAAACGTTGACACAGCTTTGTATGGAATAAATGTCAAAAAGGATGGAGTCATTCAAAGAGTTCCAGTTTACATTCTTTTGGTATAAAGTGGACAGCATATCTTGTTTTCTACTTTCTTGTAGCTGCTTATTACTTTGCACAAAGAAAATAAAAAAGCACACAAAAAAGGCAGACATAAATAATGAAGAAAACTATGTCATTCGCACAGATGAGTAGAAGTCACAAGGGAGGGCTGCTGGTTCCTGTTTAACTATAAAAAGGTTCCTCCTGGGACCTGAGATCTGAAGTGGAACTCACAGATTGTTCTGCAATCAGAGGCAACTGCGCACCATCAGCCTATATCTTTATAAAGAGATAAATATTAGGCCCTTGGTGGTGTGGAAAAGTTATACAAAGTTACTCTGAAAGGGAATTTTAAGAAGGAAGTTTAAAGAGCCTATATCATGCAAAATCAACTTTTTGAGCTTTTAGGGGCTAATTCTTCACAAAAAGTGACCCCAAAGGAGTATTCTGAGTATTCCTCTAAGAACCTGCGCTCTGAGCACCAGCCCCTCCCATCCCACAAAAACGAGCGTGGTCCTCAGATTGTGACGTCACAAAGTGAGAACCGCCCCGGGCTAACACACACAACCACTTTCATTTTATACGCACAATCTGCACATCTATCTTTGCAAAAGTTTTGATGTTTGTTTTTGTGAAGGAAACACAGACACACTGCCTAGACTGACTAAAGGTTGACATCATGAAATGGGCGGCACACACAAGGAGCGAAAGTCAGTGCCTCAGAGTTTGAGTCGTCGTACTTGATTTTGAGTAGAGAAAATGACATATTTTATCAAAAACATTTTCTTTAGTTTGCCAATGGTAATATATATAGATAGATAGATAGATAGATAGATAGATAGATAGATAGATAGATAGATAGATAGATAGATAGATAGATAGATAGATAGATAGATAGATAGATAGATAGATAGATGTAATTTAGTTGCAAAGGCTTAAGAAAAGCATGGATTTAAAAGTAAACTAATGTACTGTATGTAATCAAGCTTAGGACTGCTATGTTTACATGGTTTTTAAAGTAAATTATTCCAGGGGTTTTAGCCAGTGATCAAATGACTTGCTTTATTTAAAAATAACTGGAAGAAAAAGGACACCAAACATTTTCTTTTGGGGGAGAAAGGCCCGTTGTGCTTCTGTGAAGACTGCCTATTTAATTTGCATCAGTGAAGATAAGCAAAAAATCTTTTATGGATTTCAGGTAAAATAACTTGGATAGAATGATGAATGGGATCTGTAGTCCTAGGAGCAGAATGCAAGCCTGCCATTGGTTTTGCCAGAAACACTCACATTGAATGTTTATGTGGCCCAACTCTCAGGAATCTTGGTGTCTGGTTTGACAAATCTATGTCTCTAGACTCTCACTCAGCGCTTTTAGTCAAAAATTGTTTTTATCACCTGGGGAACGTGGCTAAACTGAAGAAAGTTTTATCCAAGTCTGATCTTCAGCTGATCATCCATGCTTTTATCTCTTCTCATTTAGACTACTGCAACTCTCTTTTTACCTGTTTTAACAAAAAAGTATCTTAAATGTCTCCATATAGTCCAAAACTCAGCAGCAAGGCTTTTAACTGGAACCAATAAGTGCCTATATTGCTACATTGGCTTCCTATTAACCCTTGTGCTATCTTAGATGACCCCACCCTTACTTTGACGTGTTCTCCCTACCATAACAAAGGTGGATAAAGGTGGAAAAATTTCATGTAATCCATTGAACCAGTGAAGATCACAAATCATTGAAGAAAAAAGGTTCAGCGCACTGTCTAGTGGGTCTAGATGACCCAACTCCCAACGGTAAAGTGCCTAGGATAGCACAAGGGTTAAATTTAGAATAGATTTTAATTTGAGTTTTTAGAGCATTGCACAGGCAAACCCCAAACTACAGTATATTTTTTTAACTCCCTACACACCTGAACGTTCCTTGAAGTCCACTGATAAGAATCTTTTTATGTGTTCCAAAAACTCATTTTAAAACTAGGGGAGACCTTGCCTTTCAGGCAGTCGCTCCCAGACTTTGGAATGACCTCCCACTGTCTCTATGCCAGATTGACTCAGTCAGATGTTTTAAAACTCAAGTTAAGATGTTTTTTTTTTTTTTTATGAGAGCTTTTAGCTGACTTTTACTTGTGTTCACTTTTAGTTGTTTGTTTGATTACTTATATGCCTAAGTGTGTTTTATCTGGGTCTTACCTGCTTTAGATTCCCTGTGTTCTTTCTCTGATTTTATTTAACATTGTGAAGCACTTTGTCAGTCGATCTCTGCAAAAAGTGCTATATAATAAAGATTTACTTACTTATGTGTAAAACCCGATCTGGTTAGTAAATGACTTGTATCTCTGGTACACGCTTTGTTACGTTTGCACACGGTTTATGCATGCAAACCTCTTGTAAATCAGATATGTTGTTTAAAACATGCATCCATCCAATTATAAGCCATGTTCTCTTTATTTTGTTCAGGGTCACAGGAATGCTAGAGCCTACCCAGCTGGCAAAGGTGGCATATACCCTGGACAGCTCACAAGTTCATCACAGGGCAACTAAGGGTGTATTCAGACTGGAAATATCATTTGGTCTGTATCAAATCCTGAACCTTGCATTTTGTCTGTATTCAGACTACCGTCAAGCAGACTTTATCAAAGCTTGTAAACAAAACCACGTTACTAAACAATTCTTCAATCATTGGCCTGGAATTACAAAGTCTGGTAAAGGCAACAAGAAAAGAAAAAGATGGAACTCCTGCACTTTGCAATTCTTGTCGGTATTGTTCACTCATTTAAACTTTATACTTTACTGACCAATTGTGAATGTCTGTACCGGCGTCATGTACAGCACTTTTTATTGCTACTTTGGTCCTGACACATGCTGCAAGGCAGTCTCTGGCAAGAAGACGGATATGAAGGTAGACTAAGTGTTTCTGACATATAGATTGTCAAGAAAACAGTGAGAAGCAATGTGAATCGGGTTGAAAGTTGTTTTAATGAGTCTGCATTCATCCAACCACATTTCAATAAGTTGCTGCGTGTCATCGCTGTGGTTTTATGGCATTGTTATCAAGAGAATTCTGTTAAGGAACTCCAAGGAAGCTTTTAGGGTGACGTCACAGCACCCTGCTTGTTCCAGGTAAAGAGACAGAAAAGCATGTGAGAAGCGTTTTCAGCTGTGTTAAAATAAACATTTTGACAAGTAAGCAGTTAGACCCTTTTTTCCTGTTTGATAACACTACAATCATTGCTTTACATTTGTCCATTGCTCATCCATTGTGTTACTCCTACTCTATTTACATCACGTGTTAATCAGCTTGGGTGCCCGTTTTAGTCCAGTTGTTCCGCTCAAAGAATGGATTGTATTCAGACTGAGAAAACTCACCAAAGCTCAGTCCGATTGGAAATGAACCGAGACCACCTCCAAAAATGGTTCGTAGAGCGGTTCCTGGTCCCGGATCAGAGTCTGCTTGGGTGTATTCAGACTGAAAATTTGTTCCGGATTATCGTGAGGAAACAAACTCTGGTTCACTTTAAGTAAACCACATGTGTCCAGTCTGAATACACAAAACAATATTAAAGAATAAAAATGTGAAAAATTCTGGCAAACTTAACAACACTTCATACAGAATTCCACAAGCTATTACAAGTAAATTTGACAGTTGCCTCAGTGCAAAATACAGCAGCTTTTAATTCATAACATGCTTGAAAAGTATTCCTGGTTCTGGCTGCCAGGTAGTTTGTATGTCTTCATGAGCATGTCACTAATTTACCTGCTAGCATGAAGACTACAGACAGAAGGAGAAGGAAAGGACAGCAATAACATTTCATTTGTAAATTAGTTGCTGTGGGACTTCCTTCAGTAGCATGAGGTATTTTAAATAAATTAATAATTATTGGTCAAGTTTTCATCTACTCATAAGTCTTTACCCTGAAAGAAGTAAATTGTTCTGCACTAGCTGATTTTAATTGAAAAAGTACATTTGAATAAAATGTATTATTAAAATAAATGTAAGAATGTTTTATTTATTTTATTGTTCCTCGGCACTTTAGTTACACTGTGGACATTTTGCAAATGCTTTATTGCAGAAATGTTCTAAATTTACATAGAAACAATGGGGAGATCATTTTTTCATTCAGCTTTGGCCAGTTTGCAATAGAAACAGCCAGGTACATTAATATTGTCGAGGTTTTAGTACAGGTTTAGGTTTTACTTTTTCTAAATTACCTAGAACAACGTCTGCCATAAAAACACTATATAATAATATAATAATTAGCTTCAGACTTTGTTCATTTTTAAACTCTATATATTTTTTGGTCATGGGATTCTTGCCAGGGATAACAATTAAATAGTATTAACATCAACACAATAGTAAAATGCTTGATTAACACTGTATTATTTTTGTCACACATGTAAGTTTGAAGTGCCACCAGAGTTCTATCAGAGATGTCTGGGTTGCATTCCAATAGCAGCAGCTGTAGGTGAATTGACAGCTGTTTTTGTGTATTTGCAATACTGGCTGCTTTCTAACTTTGTCCCTTGATCCGTATCAAACTTTGATTATTTACAAGGTAATGTTCTGATTTTTTAATCCACACTGTTTACCCAACATATTTTTTTTACCAAAGTAACAAGAGGATTTATCCAGCTAGCCTTGGAATGGCTGCTGATATACTTCACACACAGGAAGTGGAGAAGAGGTCAGTCAATGAAAGGAGGAAGTGCTTGCAAGCAGCAACAATACAAGTGGAGGAAGTCCTCCCACCCCCCATTTTTATAAATAGGAATAAACCCCTGCAGCACAGTGTTTGGGGTCATGACAAGAGGGATAAAAGACAATAGGTGAACAAGGACGTTGGCTGACTAGCGTAGCTTTGATGTGTCATGTCAAGGGTCATGGGAGACATAAGCAAGCACAGACAAAACATGACCAAAACATTTGATAATTCAAGACTCCCAATCGCTGGAACTATCAGTCAATGGCTACAAGAAGGCTTATCAGCATAAGATGACACCAGTCTACAAATAAAACAATATGAGGATTCATTTCATGAAGACATAAATTAGTGCATGAAATATTACATCATGCCAATTTTATCTTGCGTTTAAATAAAAGTAAACACAAAACATTCCACTCAGACAGTGGGGTATTCACTTTGCGTGTATGAGTGCTGCATATATGTATTTTAAAGCAAAAAAGGGTCATCCTGCCCCGCACCGAAACAGCTTGTAAAGCTGTTAAGCAGTGGACCTCCACCCAATTTCTGTGAATCCGTCATCAAAGCTGCAGCCAGACACTTCCCAGAGGAAATCCTTTGCCAGCCAGACACAACAACATAATTATTATCACAGTATACCATCTGCTTGGGCTTTTTGCACAGAGTGAGTCAGGATTTAGGAAAAAGTAAATGATGGAGTTGAAAAAGAAACAGAAGTGACTGTACTGCACCCGTAAAAGCAGATGTACCTTTGCTTACGAAAAAATTTAGTCAGCAAGGAGACAATGGAAGCACACTCTGATTTACTTATTTGGTCTTGAATGTCATAATAAAGCCAAAATAAAGTTAAAAAATTTCAATAAAGTTTTATTTTTAGATAATTTAAAAGCTGATAGGACATAGTATTAATTATGGACCAATTTAGATTAGGTCCAAAATGTACAAAAAAAAAAACCCAAAACATTTTGATGTAAAAGTATGAACAAGGATCCTTTTAAATAAACAAATAAGAAAATATTACACGCATCAGAAATTTGAAACACAACAAACCTCAGTCACACTGTGCCAACATTTTCCCCATCCTGTACATTGGATGTAAAACAAATCTTTAGAACAAATGTAATTATCTCACTGAGGTTGGCAAGGGTTAGAATAAAACTGACAAAGAAGACAAATCCCACCTGTGGGAGATGAACAACTGTTACTCTGAGAGGCAAGTCAACCAATAGGATATGACAAGTGTAATTTTGGCTAAAAGAGCACAGGGTCTTCATGCCTGCAATGGATCACGCATCAATTAGCACATTTGGATTGATTTTGACAAGACTAACTCTGGTACATAAGCAGATAATGGGTTGAGAGATAATGGAAATTTGACTGAGCTGAATGCTGTCAGAAAGATAAATTGTCAGGTCAAGAGGAGAGTTTAAGCTAAAGCAAAGTATTTAGCCGACAAACATGCATACATTTGAATTATAAGAGAACCAATTTTGCCATGGTAATCCATCATTTTGTGGAAGGAAATGCTGCTGGTGATGTTTGATTGACTCAGCTAGGAGGCAATGTCAGTCTCTTTCAGGCATACGGGTGAAAGGTGAGCCTTGGTGGAGGTATTTTTGGATCCAAACGCATCCTTCTCCAGCGTTGTAATATCACTGGGAGCAATCAGTTGTTTTACAATGTGCACAAACACTCATAAAAGTCCATGCTAAATGAAATCTCAAAGCTGACTTTTTCATGCCAACAAGGCAACCCAGGAGAGAGCTGATGTCTCCAAGGACTTGGCTGAACTAAGGGGGTTTGCAACATGGAGAGTTAAGGGGCAGTGTCCAAGGCCTTTCACCTTAGAGCCGTTAACAGTGAGGCCTGTGATCCCATGACCCCAATTAAAGACCCCCTTGGGTTTTGGACTGTAACAAGAGACTTGAAATAACAGTTGGGGAAAGGACCATGCTGTGGAGCCTCATGCAGTTTTGTGGGCTCAGCTCACCACTCCCTGCTCTGGGCCTGTAGAAAGGTCACAGGGGAACAGATTTTTTTAATCCTCTATTTTCTGTCTTGCTCACTCTATTCTTTTCACTCCTTGTTTCTTTCTAAAACATAGATCAGCCAAAAGAGAGGTCAGAGGGAGGTGGGCTCCCAAGGGCCTATAGTGGACACAGTGGCTGAGGTCAGAAAACCCAACCAACCCCACCACCCACCATCCCAACCTTAGGACATTAATCACCAACTGCACTGACCATGCTGAATAGTTAGGAGATGAGGATGGTTTGTGTGTACAAGCTTAATTCAGAATTGAACATCTGGCTTAACTGGGAAGACGTAATGAGAGTGATGGTAGAAATATATTTTTACATCTGTAAAAATGCATCATTTTGAATATAGGTTTAACTTTACTGATTATCCTAAAGGGCTTGCAAGAAGTACTCACAGTGCAAACTCTCAAAGTAAAGCAAGAATTGCATGCTGCATGCAAATAGCTTGGTTTCTTTAAACTTCCCTACCTCACAATTTTTACTTTTTGATCAAGTATAGAATACAAAAAACACAAACAAAAAACTTCTATCTTTTCACCTTTTTTGAATACCGGTACATTAATTTACAAAGAGTAGCTTGTCAAAACTACACAGACTTGTGTCTTGGGTTCAGATGAGTCTTTTCTAGGTCTTGTGCAATGTGTCAGAGATCAAATGAGTGAAAGATATGCACAGGCCTAACCATGAAATTAAAACAAAACCAGCGGTACTTCAAAACCTGTATCTGATATTATCTGCAAAATATGAATGTCAAACTTGGTTTTGCTAGGGCACTGGACATGCAAAGCAATAGCATGGCCTGCTTTCAGTTTACTGTTGGCTGTAATTACCCATGTCGCTTGAAAGTCTTATGAAAGTCTCATGCCTCACCTTCTATAGTTTCAGCAGTGGAATGGAAAATCTGAAAGGTCAAGTTGCAGTGCGGTTGATTCAGTGCACTCAAAACTTTAGTAACCAGATCTTTTTTTCTTCTCATACCTGATTTTCTTGTGTGAAAAAGTGAAAGGTTTGAACAACTTCTTTGTATTTTTGTGCTTTTTTTTTTTCAAATGTAACACCTTCACGAGGGTTGGTAAACAAATGCTGAGCATCCCATGGGTGTGGGGCTCGGCGAACCGCAGAGCCTTATTTGCTCCTGCTTGTCTCGGCTTGCGGCTGTGTATTTCTGTGTCTTTTCAAGATGTAAAGGTAGCATGCTACACATCAGCACACACACACACACACGTTTGTGCATACCCCCTTTACAGAAACACACCCACACGCACACATGAAGGCACTTAAACACACAGAGCCTTGCAACTGATCAGCCAAAAATATAACAGGCACCTGTTGCTTGAACCACAATGAAGCCAAATTAGAACATTTCCTTAGCAACGCTAATTTAAATCCCAAGCAGTTACGGTGCCCTCAAAAACAGCCTTGCTGAAACAATGAAGCTAAGGCAAGAGAGTCACCAATAAACAAGGATTTTATAAATATTTCCATTAAGGTCGGTGCTGAACAATGCATAATTGGAAACTATAACTATAATATCTTTTGCTGTAAAATAAATATGTTCGCTGCAGTTGTCAAGTGGTTTAAAGGTTGTTTTTGTTTCCCATTTGAGAGCATTTATATATGTAGGAGCAGCTGGTTTGAATGGTGATGAGTGGGCTGCAGTGTTATTGTGTCAAAGGGACTCCTCTAGTGGTAAAGGCCTAAACTTCTCAGAACTCATTGGTCTCTAACGTCTTTACTGGTATTTTAGTTATACTAGCCTGTGTTTGGAGACACAATTGTAATTGCTTCAGGCAAGTCTTTGTATGATCCAGGCTTGTTTGCAGAGGAGAGAGGTCAAGATCTTACTAAATTAGGAACTTGGTGCAAAAAGCACCTTAAGATGAGTGTTTTTGCTTTTAAAGACACAGTCCAACGAAAACCGTGTTTTTGGTGTTTTTAACATGTTTTTGTTACATTTTTTCCCAAGATGAAGGGCATATATAAAAAAAAGTATGTTTAAAAAGGACTAGACCCTTTTAACATGTCCTAACTTTTAAAGGGACTCACAAAAAACTGTAGGATTGGGGTTAGTCATCAGACTGCCAAACTCTGCACTGTGGTGAAGCAGCAGTGTGCACCCTCGTGCACAAGATGTGTTATTGGAGAGTGGTATAATATGTTGATTAAAACAAAACACCTGACAGAAAGAACATGTAATACTCTGTGTTGCAAACCGGAACCTTTAAAGAAGCGTTTTCTTTTTCTTTTTTGTGAATGAGTGTGTTTCTAATGAGGAAAAAGAAAGAAAGCAGGCAGGAAAAAAGTGTTTGAGGGGGCTGGAGGGTCTGGTGGTTGCAAGGGCATGAGAATGTAAACCTCAGAGTAAGCGGGGTGAGTTGCTCTAGCATGAGAATTCATTGTGGGGGTTAAGGTGGGTGTGTGTGTGAGTTTGCTCAATTTAAACCATATTGTCCGCAGAAGTGTTATTAGTAAAGCGATACGTTTTTATTGCTTGTCTTTATATTCCTTTTTCAACCACAAAAACTCAATTTTGCATTGAACTGTCGCTCAGAACAGTCTGAAACATGACTGCACACAGATGAATAGTTGTTCCCCTTGCAGCCTTACATCACTCATGCTGTCATATTATTACTTTCTTTCTCTTTTCTTAGCAGCATTAATATAGTTGTTGAAGAATAATTCAAATTATGTAACAATATTTATGCAATAACTAAGGTTACTAATGGACTTTGTGGTGAACTTCCCATTTTTCACTTTGCGCTTGTTTGAACTGTGCAAATTGTCTGGACGACAACTGAAGCAAGTGCACTTTGCACTAAAGATGTTTTTTTCTTTTTTTTCTCTTTAACACCCCCACATTACTCAACACCAAACTACAGAGAACAATAGTAGAACAGAGGACCACGGGTCTGAGCTTACATGTGGCTCACTGAGATTTTTCCACTTGCGTAAAAAAAAAAAAAAAAGGTCTAGAACATCTGGCATGCTGCCTAAAACCAATTCACAGCGTCTCGATTATACAATGTGAAAAAGACAGAAAAAAGAGAGGAATCTGCAAAAAGAGGAAAGCAGCATAAATCACAAAGGTCAAGCGAATGAAAGAAAAGAGCATAGCAGTGGTGAAACAGCTGATGTGAACACGGAGAGTGAAAGCAGAAACAAGATCCGAGCAGAGACAGAAGTGGAAAACAAGGATGTGATGAATGGGCGAGAAAAATGAAGGTCTTTAGGATTTACATGAAACCCTAATACACGCTCCTCATCCCCCCCCCCGCCAGAACTGCTTATATTAACACGAAGACTTTCCCCTCCCATTCTTTTAAACCACGTTCCGCTCTGGCAGCACCTGGATGCTGGCTCTCGTCAGAGCTACCTGCCAGGGATTAACCAAAACCTGTTACCCCTCAGTGTCAGATGACTGCTCTGTGTCTCACCATCACACCCCCCCACAAGCACACAAACTCACCCACAGTCATTGCAAGAGCCTGTAATAGGAACCAGCTGGGTTTTCAAGGCCATGCAGTGGGCCAGACAGGCCCATTCATAACCCTCCAGTGAGTTTTAATGAAGGTGGGTTTTGGGGCAGCAGCAGTAGAGGGAGTTGGGAAATGATGGGGGGGGGGGCGAGGAAAACAGTTCTCTCCTTTTCACTCTCAGTCCCTTCCATTGTAGGAATGTACTGTTCTTAATCGTGTTCTTTCACCTGAAATCCATTTGTTGTGTTTTTTGCACCAAGGATTTTTTGCCGCTGCATTTTGAGGATAAAATCCAATGTGTCAGAAAGAAGGTTGAACGGTTCAAACAAAAGATTAATGACACTTGAAAAAAGTCACATCCTCATGTACTGAAATACTTACAAGGACACACAGAACAGAATTTGTTACATTCAGTTGATCTGTGCTTTTGCTCAGTTTTCCATGCTGAAGTAGGGGCTTAATGTGAAATGACAAAGATGAATTTCAGATATCTATTTTTACTTGTGTATGTGAAGAATAGTAAGAGGTACTTTTGGGGTCCATTCAAACTTTCATTTGTCCATAAATCACGACCCATAATGGATGCCAAATGTTGTGAAGTGTTGTGGCTGTTTTCCCCAAACCCTCAGTTTGAAGGTGAGAGGGCAGGACTGTTTCACACAGTGGTCACCTCCATTTTGCTCCTTGTGATGGTGGATGGGTGGTGTGTAACCTGAGCTGATGAAGTAACAGTGAAGAAACAGCCTTTTCCACCCCAAAGGTCATTCTTATGTGAACACCAGTAAACCAGGCATAGGCACACAACCGCTCTCACAAAGAAAAATCTACGTCTAAAGTCTCAAATTGACATCAAAAACTGCAATAATGACGGTGCTTGCATCTATATTGTTCCTAACTAATCACATCTCTGACACAGTGTGCTATTTTTAAAATACAGTAAAGATTTCAGGGGATTTCCTGCAGGATGTGTTTAACTGAGGGTGGGATACCTCACTCAAACAGAGAGAGGCCATGGAGTACATGTGTCGCCTCACTAGCATTAGTGGAGAGATAGAGAGGCTCATATTGTGGGCCAGCTGTAGTGTTCTGTTCTGAAGATTGCAGACTCGCTTCCCACCTTACCATCCTGTGTCAGTGTTCTTGGGCGAGACATCAACCCCACATTGGTCCTGGTGGTTACAGATTGGTGTCATGTATAACAGCAGTGTGTGTGTAAAAGAGGCTGTGACTGTAAAGCACAGTGAAGCTTAAAACAGGTAGAAAAGCACTATATACAGTAAACACCAATTCACATTTATGGCAGCAAATGTGGAACAAGAAGTTTAGTGAATGTATAAAATCAGCAGGTCTGCAAAAATGACAGAATATTTCGGTTTTTGTCAGTGCTTGATAATTCCTATAACCCTTGTGCTATCCTAGGCACTTTACCGTTGGGAGTTGGGTCATCTAGATTCACTAGACAGAGCTCTGAACCTTTTTTTTTCAATTTTTTGTGATCTTCACTGGTTCAATGGATTACATGAAAATTTTCCACCTTTATCCACCTTTGTCATGGTAGGGAGAACATGTGAAAGTAAGGGTGGGGTCATCCATGATAGCACAAGGGATAAAAAGCCTGAAATAAAATGAAGCTGTTGAAACACGTAGTCTACCCTTCCCTGCATGGGTTTAGCACCAACGCTAAAGTATGCTCAGAGGAGAGTTGTAAACTGCTGCTCTGAGCTTGTCGTTCCTGGAATCCACTTAGCAAGGTTCAGAGTCTTACCCAAGGGCACTTCGACACATGGGCGAGCAAGGCAGGAACCCAGCCTGCAATCTTCCAATCAGAGGTCGACCAACCTACCGCTGCAACTTGAATTGTAACCTGTCACCTATCTCACTGGTTCTACAAGACTTCTGGAAAATGTTGGCCTCTGGACATGTCCTTAAAAGGTATCACTGAACTTCAGACCTCACTGCTAACTAGTATGCATAATGTGACCACCAGAAGACCAAGTCCCTCCAGAACCAGAAATTCACTGCAACATCATTCAAAACAGTAAAGGCAACTTAAAAAAAACTGTTTTCCAGTGGTTCTCCTCACCCCAACCATCAAACCCAAAGCCTCCTGAAACAACCACAACCAGTTCATGACCCATTTTAACAGATTAAGACAATCCAATCCACCTGGCCTTCTCCATCACCGCTCGTCTCTGTGGACAGGAATCAAGGGCTTGGAATCAGAAATATGTATCTACCTCCTGCCCTTCGGAACCATTTCCTAAAAGCCCTTCTTATATAGAACATTTCTGTCATCAGCTCTTTGATCATCCTTATAACAAACCACTCTCCAATCAGGCATTGTTCCTAATTCACATAAGACTTATAACCTTAAACCACTGCACACACACACACACACACACACACACAAATACCCTCAACCTCAGGGACTTATGAAATTACAGATTTAATACAACCCATTTATACAATCAGAAGATCTTCCATAGCCAGAATTACCCTTTTCTGGCCACAACATCCCATTCTCCTCCGTTGTCAACAATCTTGTTGCAAAATTGGATCCATGGATCACCTTCGTAGCCCACATCAAACATCTCTACAAAGTTGCATTCCTACACCTCAAAAATATCTCCAAGCTCTAACTCTCGTTCATCACAACTACTACCTTAAATAAAGGATAGAAAACTTTCTTTTTTCTTAAGAACTACTTCCTAAACGTTTAAACTAAAACTCTCCCACTTTCATGCATGACCAGGTACAGTGTATACACAAAAAAACAAGAATTGGCCATCGGAAACATGAATCAGACAAACAGGACATAGATTTTTTTGGGCATTTAATAAAGCTGATGAATTCAATTAAAGTGGAAAAGCAATCATTTGCAATAGATATTATGTGTTAAAACAACTGACCGAAATGTGTCTTCATTTGTAATATTTGAGTCTGATTTCCACATTAAGACTATGCCTTAAAAAATGCAAAACAAAAATAACACTTCCGTCCCAAAATTTTTAAATAATTAAGGAAAAAAACGATATACAGTTGAAATGATGATTTAAACAAAACCATGTATATGTTGATCTTTTTGTAGTAAAATCAAACCTTTTCAGAGACAAAGTTACTTAGAAATTGCTCCAATTGCCATCAGTGTTAAAAAAAAAAAGGAACTGCAACATGTAGGACCTACTGATTTGCATGAAATTAAGGAAGAGAAGATAGGGGCATGAGTAGTTACAAAAGTCACTTATAAAATATATGTGCTTTAGGCTTGGCTCTGCTTTAAGGTAACAGTATACTGGGGATCTTTTCATCCCAGGAGCCAGCTCAGCCCCAGAAACATTGCCACAGTGCCCACCCAGACCGGGACAGCAACACGGTCCACTCCACAGCAATGAGGCTGCAATGTTGGATCCCAGCTGCCCCAGCAATGGCGAAAGCTGCGGCAACCACTGACCAAGCCGGCAAGCCCTGGAACAAAAGATCCTCACAGGGAAACACTAGGGCTAAAATCATAATAAAATTAAAGTAAATGTAAGTCATTAAATTAAAATTAAATACAGAAAATAATACCTATTTTAACTAATAAAAAATGGATAAACAAGTAGATTAGATTATCTAAAAGCGAAATTAAAAAGGTGGGTCTTGAGCCTCTTTTAAAAACCTCGACGGTCTCTGCGGCTCTTAGAGTCTGCGGCAGGCTGTTCCAGCAGCAAAGACTGAAATGACAAAATGAGACCTCATCAGAAGTTTTGGTCCTCACCTTAGCTATTCACTTTTAAATAAAATGAGTTTTTCTAAACAACTGACAAACCCACGGTTACCACATTAAATTCTGCTTTTTAGGCTGCTCTAAAGGCGTTCACATGCTGGGTGCTCCTCCAAGTTTGTCTCAGTGTCTCCGAGTTAATTCATTTTATACATTTGAAAGGTTTGCATGGTTTCTCTGTCAATTGCAACCTGTCCAGGGTGTACTCCATCTTTGTACAGCAGTAGCCAGGATAGGCTCCAGCAGCATTGAGACCCTGAAAGGGATCAAGGGAAGAAGGAGGAATTTTATTTTGGAAACTGTAATCATTACTCATTTCTATGCAAACGAGTGTTAAAAATATACACAGTTCTATTGATATCACTTGGTCTTGTAGCACTATCAGCATTTATTTGTTTGGGCTAAGGGCCAACATTCATGACTTTGTCAGTGGTTTGCTGGATGATTTTCAGAGTAAAGGCATTTCTTGCAGTTGTAATGGTATCAGCCTTCAGTCACAAAATAACCAGCGTGAGATGATGGCACAAGGCTTTTAAGTTGAGAATACAGTCTGACAACTTCCTTTTACCGAGGATCTAGAAAGGTGAAGTACAGCTAAAGTAGTAAAGTTTCCTACAAGAGCACTACAACAAACAGCAAAGATCCTTGTTGAGTGAAATATGACAGTTTTTTTATTGCTATTTTAATTTTGCCATAAACTGAAATAAAAAAATAAAAAAAATCAACTTCACCTCCTTTTACCTTAAGTGAAACTGATAAAACATTGACGCTTATTTTTGCAAAGATGTCAGATTTTGGCGCTGTGGTTTCACAGTTTCCCGGCTCTGTGGCCTCAGCGTGCACCGCCATTGCAATGACAGATAACAAATCAACACTTTTATCTTCATGTGCTTCAGCAGCAGAGAGAGAAACAAAAAGAGACACAACTGAAGGGAGAGAAATGTCATTACGGGAGTCATATTAAAACATCAAGAGTAAAAAGAGAAATGGAGAGCATCCTTGAAAATCTCTGAACATGGCAAACAGCTTATTTCCATGAAGACTTTATACAGGTCAACAAATTTCTGCAGGTCTGTTTTTGTGATTTTAAATCTTCTAGGTGCCAATAAAGCCAGAATTTCACCTGAGGGATGGCAAAGAAGTGGATAAGCAAAACAGTAATGGGTTCCTTTTAAGAAGTGGACCAATTTCCAAGGTGTTAAAGTCTTAAAAAACCGATTTGGCGAATGCAACAGACATTAATTGTTGTGCATCATTTGAAGAAAGGGGGGGAAGGGGGGAGGGAAGAAAGAGTCTGAATAATGAAATAAATCTGCCCACAGCTTTTTTGTTTAATGAATATGGAGTTGATTTATTTTCCGTGTGTGTCTGCAGATTTTTGTGGGCGCAGAACAGAGCACGCTCTGTTCAGTGCCACGCTCCACGACCAGGTGTGGGACAGACAGCCTGAAACAGTTAAACGTAAACTAAGCGCAAATAATAGTTTTGCCTCACAATTCTCTATTTTGCTTTTTTAAACTTTTGGTTTCTTGACATAAACTGTAAACAGTTTGTTTTTTGTCCCAGATCATGTGATCAAAACTCTAAAATAGGACTTGTTAATAATTGAATATCTGTTCAACAAAAAAAAGGATGGTCTGCTTTGCTGGTCATCATGATGGAGAGGTGAAATGTAGTTTTGCAATGTATAAAACGCATAAATCCCTCTGACACCGGCAGAGGAAAGATAAAATGCTAAGAGGGGAGGAGATGAGGGGAAGACAGCCTCAAATTGGAACAAAGAACTACAAACAAGCAGTTGCAGGGTAAATATCATAAACACATCTTGAGAGCCATAAAGCAAGTAAATAGAAAAAATGCCAAGCTCAAGTGCATGAACCCTCATAGGAACCCACACCCCCCACCCCCTCTCTCCTCTCTATTTGTGCCAAAGTAACCTCTGTTTATGCAGATAAGTGAGCACAGGTCCAAAGGGGCTTGGGGGATGCATAAAGTGAACTCGAAATATTTTAATGTCCTACCCTCCCTTTGTCTTACTCAATAGGCAGAACAAAATCCATCTTCATAAGGAACTTTATTTGCCATAAAACATTCCACTTAGTTTGCAATTCCAATGGTAACGGATTACTTTTTTTCTTATCAATAAATTAAAAGACAAGATCTGATCCTTGTAAGTTAAATTACTAATGACTTTGGTTGCTCATGATGCAAAGGTTTCCTTACAGCTGCCTCAGTCTCCAGTAAAAATGAAACCACTCAGAAGGTCGGGGTGGCAAATTTTATAACTGCCAGTTGTGAGATCACTTGAAATCAACAGTACGTTAACTTTGATAAGTTATGGAAAGTTTTTGAAAAACTCCCACAGGGACAAACATCATGCCTTATGTAGGAATAAAAAACTGAGCTAACAAAGTTGTCTTGAAAAGCCAACAATCCTAAGGTCCTTTTTTAGCAAAAAAAAAAAAAAGAAAAAAAGTTGCAAAAACTTCAGCACCGTTCTTCTTCTCATCTGCCTTGTTGCAGAATATTTGCTTATTGCTCAAATTAAGTCATGTTCCAAAGTGTCATATTGTTTCAATGTAGTGCTCTTGAAACTCCAAATATAGCTGGCAGGCTGTCAACTATGCATGAGAGATGAAGCACATGGTGGTTTGGCTCCTCTCAGACAGACAGTTATTCTCAACCAACAATCACACAAGCTTAAATTGGACAAATTAGGAAGAGTGTAATCATCTTTAGTTCGTTGCTTGTCTTGGCTTGTGGCTCTGGTTTGAGACTGAGATGAAGTGTGTTTGTTTTTTCATGGCTTGCTGCTGCCCTCTGCCATAGTACAATGGTTACTGCAGCCAAAGGGGAAAAGCAAGGCAGTAGCAGAAGTCCTTAAGAAAGAAATAAAACCATCTCAATAAAATATCTATCAAATGATTTCCAGAAATCTGTATCGCCAGTGACAACCATCCTCTGTTTGTCATTTTCGTGAGTCTGTTTCCAGGAACGCAACTGCAGACGCAGCACTTCTGCATGCCAGCGTGAGTTTCTTTTTAGCCTTCTGTCTCAAACACACATGTGGCTTAAATATGTGGCCCGTTGTTCCAACAGAAACAGACTGTGATCCAGGGCGGCCCGACACCTGCACCTTTCTGAAACGCGCCCCAATGACACCAAACGAAGTCAGACAGGGCCACGTGTTCGAAAATTGAACACACATTCCACAGGAGCTCTGTCACAGACCTCTGCTGATGACTCACAGAGTGAGCGAGGGCTGTGCAACACAGGTAACACAATAGAAGAACAGAGGATGGTAAAACTCGTAATTCTAAAAGCAAATATTTCTTCTTTCCCTAATGAGTTTGATGTCAAACCAAAACTGAGTCACAGTTTTAAGTTCAGCCAAACTTCATTATGGTGCACATAAAACTCCACACTAAAGCATATTAACTCTTGTGCTATCCAATGGGGTCAAGATGACCATTAACATGTTATCCCTACCATGACAAAGGTGGATAAAGGTGGAGAGGATTTCATGTAATCCATGGATACCAGTGAAGATCATCAAAAATCATTGAAGAAAAAAGGTTCAGCGCACTGTCTTGTGGGGTCTAGATGACCTCACTCCCAATGTCAAAGTGCATTTGGCTAACCATAGATACTCTGATCTTGTATGTTTTTTCCTTTAACTTGTTTTTCTCTTTTTGTGGAAAAGATAGAGGAGATATTTTCTCGTATGTAAATCTGAGGCTGAAAGCAAATGAGAAAGAGGAATCGTGCAGATTGAGAACCCCTGCAGGGGGGATTCACAAAAAGAATGCAGGCCAGAGTTATCAGAGAGACAATCTCCAAGAGGCATTTAGTCATTAAATCCAGTTCCAGTGCTAGTATGACTTTGTAGAAGGCAGATGCATACATTCAGATCATGTTTTTTTAGAAGAAAATGTATTTGATTTTCTTTTTTGTTTGGCAGATGATAATAATGCATTACAAATGCATTACCGCGAGAATTAATGCAGACATTTTATCTATTTTGTAAGATATATCTTATGAAAGGCATCCTTAAAAACAAAACAAATAAAATAAAAGAGTAAAGTTGCAGCATCACTTGTTGTCTTCATTCATTTTCTCCCTTTCAGGGTCACAGGGCTGCTGGAGCCTATCCCGGCCACTAGTGGGCTAAGGCGGGGGACACCCTGAGGTGGTTGCCAGTCTGTCACAGGGCCACAATCACACACCCATTCACTTTCACACCTAGGGACAAATTAGAGTCGCCAATTGACCTATGAGGCTTGTTTTTGGACTGTGGGAGGAAGCTGGAGACCCTGGAGAAAACCCATGCATGCATGGGGAGAACATGCAAACTGCACACAGAAAGGTCCCCCATAGATGTTCTGTTTCAGGTCCACCAGCTGGGACTTGAACCAGGGACCTTCTTGCTGTGAGGCAACAGTGTTAACCACTGCGCCAACGTGCAGCCCAGCACTTGCTGTTTCCTTTATCATATGCATAAAGTTAAACACGATTAAAGGTCCAATTATGATCATTCCAAAAATCTAAGTACAAAAAACACCCTTTAAAATATTTTTATTTATAAAAAATAAATAAATAAATAATAATAAAAAAAAAAAACACACTCCATTTGGGCTAGACTGGAACCCATTTGTTCATTTTCTTAACCTGCTTGGTTCAGAGTTTGGTCAAAGTTACCGGGTTGCTGAACCAGACACACCCACAGCTGAACGACAATAAAAAAAACAGTTACCAATGCAGAAGAATGGTTTTAGGATTACGACTCAAGTTTCCATTTTACACAGAATTTTCATTTCTTTTGTAGATTCAGTTTAATTTAGACCCAAACAGGCTCTTTTTAACAAATTATCCTTATTATGCTGCACTTCTTTTTAACCCTTCATTTTGCTTTGCGCAAACTAGTTATCAAAAGCTCAAATTTGTAAAGGTAGTTACAAGTCCTATGTTGTCAAGTTACTTTTCCTTTTAAAACAATATGATGACTTCACCCTGTCAAACATTTGAGTCCATTGTTGGATTTTTATTACAATCCCTCAGAGAGCTGTTATTCCAGTTTATACAACAGCAACAACTAAAGCATGTGAGAATTTTGCTTTTGCATGGATTTTCATTTTGCGAAACTTTATTCCGTAGAAATGTGATGGCCGAAAGAAAAGGTTATGAACTGGCTGCATCCTTTACAACTTGGACATAGACTGCAGGGCTGCACAGTGGTGCAGTGGTTCGTGCTCTCACCTCACAGTGAGAAGGCCCCACTACGGCTTCCTCCCACGGTTCAAAAAAGTGCGTCATAGGTTAAGTGGTCACTCTAAAGTGTCCTTTGGTGTGCATGTGGGAGTGATTGTGTACCCTGGGACAGACTGGCAACCTGAACCCCACCTTCACCCAACAGTAGCCGGGACAGGCTCTGGCAGCCCCATAACCCCACAAACGTTACAGTGGGTCAATAAAATGGACGGATGGATGGATAGACACTTATCTAATTTAAACTTGGGTGCCAAACTGTAGGGTTATATATTTTGAGACAGGGGTTTCCTACCTATTGAAGACCAGAGCCTCTCCATTCATCTGAGCTCATAAGCACTGGTATAACCATAAACAGAAGTACACCTCTCCGTTTGAATGAAATCTTCTTTTGTGAACATAAGATATGGAGTCCCAAAAAGAGCCAAGAGCTGGAAAATCAACAGGAAAAGTCTTCCAAGGTATAGCAGGCCTTTTGGCAGATGCACGTCCAGCAGCTGGATAACAGATACAATGAAATGTTAGATCATACTATAAATACCACTTCCAGCTGCATCCAGTTAATGTTCAATGTTTAGTGCAGCACATTATTTATTAACTGTTTACCATGAAATGTCTTTGGAATAATATCGTGAACCCGTCTAAACCCCAAACAAGAAGCAGAGGGCAGTGCCTTCAAATGATCTGACAAGAAATGGAGTATAAAATAGATCATAAAGAATTCTGCCTGTTCGGCTCAGTGGAGGGTGAAGGGTCTTATCTTTCTTGTTGCATTAAATTAGATAGAGATGAAGGAAAAACATGCTGAATGATAAATATATGGAATACAAAATGTGAATTTTATATAAATGTGATGTGGGAATTACATTATCTTTTAGTGGTCCCCTTAACCGGAACCTTTCGGGGCCCCGTTTGTATACGTGTGTGGGTGGCTGTAAGGAAGACAGACAGAATTCTGTGTTCAGCACAGCTGTCAGCATCACATCTAAAATATAATAGAATAAATAATGCCTTTATGAATAATATTGCTTCCTAGTAAATTCAAAAATATTCAGTTTTTCACTCCATGTCGGAGATATGTTTCACAGGGGAAGGTGCTGAAAATATGAAGAGTTCATTTGGCACATAACTAATCCCAGAAGCTTTTGTATCTCTTTGAAATCATCCTATCAGTCAAAGTCACATTTGCATAAGATCGAGCCAGACAAGCTTTTCCAAATTATTTTTCACTGGTTCAACTAAACGTTGAAGGCTTGATACAAGTGTCACATTTCGCCTTTACCTGCCAGAGCTGACACTGCGGCTCTGGGGACCCCAAATGCCACTGTTTTGGGAGGGACTGGCTACAGGTGGAAATGTGGGTAAACTGTGGGATCACAAATAAAATTTGCCCTAGGGCTGCTCTCCAAGGGGGGTGAAAGCGAATGGCTGTGTCATTTCTTTTCTTAGTAATACCAGCGCTGCTGACGCTCTTTCACACACATCTAGTTTGCAATGTTATGGCTTCCACTTTAGAACGATGTGTCAACTGTCAAGGCCATGCATCCATACAACAGCCACCCAGTGGATGGTGGTGATGTGGCTGAGTGAAGCAGAAGTGCGGTTGATTCATTCAGAGATTGACACAGTTTTGTTGCATGCTGTGGTACTAAACCAAACTTATGCCAATGAATGCTGGTCATAACATTTCATTTCTCATTCATTCTGCTTTTATTTTTCTCTTAACCCTTGTGCTATCCTATGGGGTCAAGATGACCATCATGTGATTCCAACCAGGACAAAGGTGGATAAAAGTGGAGAGGATTTTATGTAATCCATGGACACCAGTGAAGATCACAAATCATTGAAGAACAAAGGTTCACTGTCTAGTGGGTCTAGATGACCCCACTCCCAATGTTAAAGTGCAAAGGGTTAAAGACCCACTCCAATCACCTTTTAATCTAATTTTAAAGGCGTTTCCAGTGCTCTTTTAATCATGATTATGCTGTTTTTAGTCAAAACAGGGGAAAAAAATTTCATTTTCCACGTTGTTTCTGCAAAGCAAAAGTAGTTCATGAGAATTTTGCCTCGAGTTGTGGGGGAAACTGTTAGCGAGTAAGCCTCCACCCTATTTCCCATCATCCATCTGTGCACACACTCTCCCTAGCTACTTACTGCGCCTAACAAACTTGCATTACAGAGGCAACAGAAAGGACAAGCAATGTCAGAGATATCCAGATTAGATGTTATTAGATTAGATCAGACAAAAAGGAGGTTGTGATTTGCAGATTGTAGCTTGTATGTAGCAACTACAAGCTTTTTTCCAACAGCTATTATCCTCTTCTCCTGATTCATTACGATTTGAATAAGGCAATACTCAGAAATTCATTAACTTAAAAATACCAAAAACGAAATTTTCATTGGACTGGGTTTTTAACACTTCTTTTTTATGTGGTTTTAGGATGCAGCTGTTGTAAAAATTTGTTTTGTGACACAAGAACTTTGCTTTAATTGTCACAGAAGAGAGCGATCGATTCGCTGTGTGCTGAAGCAGAAGCCCCTGTCGATGTGTTAACGTGTTGTGGTTTTGAGCTCAGGAAAGGCTTGACTTCACGCAGTTTGATTGATATTGCCTGGCAGTGCACTGTAACCCTGAAATGCCTGCATGTGTGCTACCTCTATCCCGCTATCCACAGCTGTTTCCTGCCCCAAACTGCTGAAACAGTGGTGCAGCAGTATCAGGGGTGGGCCAACAAAAACCAAAGGCTCTCCGCTGCACACAAGTGTACCGACACCCACGCAGAAAACACCCACACATCTGTCAATCACCAAAAAGTTGAAAACACTTAGCTGTACACTCATTTCAAAACCACAAATCCAGCTCCTGACCTGTTCAAACTTTGACATTCACTGTTTAGGACTTCAAAAAGATGTAAAACTCTGGTCTGTTGGGGTTCTGGTTATTGGACTTACAAATGTGGTAAAACAAGCCCACAATCATGATCCGAAGAACCACTTCCACTTCCCTGCAGATTGCCACTGGTCACCTTCCAGACTTTCCTGTTTGAGTTGGGTCATTTCCTCTTTCTCTGTGCTGAGGGAGGGTTCAGGCTCAGCTGAGGCCAGAAACAAGGTCAGAGCTTCCTCCTCTTAATCACACTCTGCCCATCTCTTCTTCAATCACAGAATTGATCAAGAGAAAAAGGATTCTTTTTTTTATTTTTTTATTTGAAATGGTTTATTTCAAGCAATCAAATAAGAATACACAAAAACAAACATCAGTTATACATTCGTACAATAACTATTCAAAGTTTAGATAATTAGACATATTAATAAATATTGCTTGAATCCCACCCCTGTTCTATCGTAACCATTTTATAACTCGATTTATCAATATCCAGTTTCTAGCTTTTATCAGACAGAATTAAGAATCTTGAAATATCAATAAAGCACATGACAAAGATGAATTACTTAGATTACTTTGTAAAAAATAACTTTTAGAAATCAACATGGCAATGACATATCCAAAATATATGCAGATTAAGTTACTTATAAAAGTCATTGATATGATTAAAAAATAATACTATATCAGTAAAATAGACATAACACTGTTTCAGGAATTTTCATAGCAAAATTTGATCAAGTATCAAAAGTTAAAAATATGTGCAAAATTATGCTACATTAGGAAAAATCATGAATCAACTTATTATTTTTTTTGGAGCAAGTGAAGTAATATCATTAAAAGTCAATCAATTTAACCATTTTCAGTAATTGATTAATCATTTGTTAGAAACGCAAGTTGATTTGGATGTCTCTTTGGAGTGGCTCACTTCCTTAACTTTCCAGGTGGCAGAATTGGCCCTTATGAAGCTTTGGGATTCCTAAAAATCTAAATGGGGAAGCATGATGGTTTAAAAGGCTGAAAACAAGCTCATGAGTTGAGAATTTCTGGATCAGGATTTTACTGAAATGGGCTTCCTAGAGAGAGGGTCATTTTATTGCAGAAGGCGATAAGTGTATGTTAGGCTCTGGTGTGACTGAGAATCGCATATATGCAAAGTTACATATGCATGGAATAAGATGTCACTGTTCTTTTTCTTTCTTTTGAACTAAATAGCTCCTCGAGTAAACACACTGTGAAATATTTTAGAAAGCATTCGGTCATTTATAAAGGAATTATGCTAAAAAAAATTTTTGATAAAGAACATCAAACACAAGACTTTGTGTCTTACTTCACTGAAAACTTTTCCTCTCCATCTCTGATGACAAATCAAAGCAAATCTAAATTGGGGGCTGTTTATCACCAGAGACCAAAACAACTGTTTAGAGACAATCCCAAAATGTAGATTGTGGAGGAGAGCGAAGTTTCCTTGTGAAACACCAGAGAACACTTCAAAGTAGTCCCAAATGAGCAGACTCGTAAATGGTTTACCCCTCAAGTGTGCTCAGCGCAATCACCCTCTAGTAGCGAGGGTAGAGAAATGAGGCAAATTGTTTGTGACAATTAGGCTGATGCCAGATACTGCCTGCTATGGCCGGCACAATCACTTGTCCCCATCTGCCAACTCTGTTTATCAGTAATTGCAATTTGGAAAGAACTCTGTGGCGATTAGACTGGGAGTGGTCAGACTGCGAGCTCGCCCAGCCCTAAACAAGTGAGCAGTGTTTTGGTGGAGTCTGCACGAGGTCCCACTGAGAGAGAGAAGGAGGTGAAGAGAAAGTGTGAGAGAGAGGAAGGAAAGAAGGAAGGAAGGAAGGAAGCAATGGAGGAAGGAAGAAGAGAAAATCGGTTTTCTATTCCTCCAAAAACTATCTGATCTTTAACTCATCCGGTCTAATAAGAAAAACAAGCATCATATGATAATGTTTTGATTTTTCTTTTTTTCTTTTAACCTTTATTTAACCAGGAAAGTCCCACTGAGTCCTGGCCAAGAGGCAGCACATTTCAATACAAAAAATACATAAAAACAAACAACATTAAAACCACACATGTCATAAAAAGCTGCTGCATATTATTGTTTCAGTCTCTGATGCTTTGAGCTTGTTCTTAGAAACATTTAAAGATACCAGTTCAGTTAGTTTCCAGTCTTTCTGCAGCATATTCCAAGCAAAAGGAGCAGAGTGGACAAAGGCTTTTTTCCCCAGCTCTGTGCGGGAAAATGGAACAGAAAGCAACAACTGGACTTTAGATCTTAAGGAGTAAGATTCCACACTTCTCCTTGTGATTAAGGAACAAATTTAGGGAGGCAGGAATCCAAGCAAGGCCTTGTAAATATAAGTGTACCTATGTCCCTGCCTCCTAGTGGCCAGAGAAGGCCAGTGTACTCTTGTATAATGTTTGTATTTTATAATTTATAAATAATATTATTGAATCACAATGGCTAGCATGAAAATCCTTAAACCATTTCAAATTGTGAGGAGAAGCGCTCCAAACATCTGCCTGCGTCGTTTCAAGCCAAACTGTTAAAATAAACTGATTTGCAGCTTAGTTTATATTCAGACATGACAGTTCATCTGGAAATATCAAAATATTTCATCTTGGCAAAGACCAAGAAGAGAGAAAAAGACACAGACAGATTAAAAGAAAAGGATTAAAAGCATCATCTGGTGTGAAGACAAAGAAGCCACGTGGAAGCAGCACATCATATGATTCCTCCATGTGCATCACATCAAAGGCCACCAAAGGAAAACAGGGTCTGTGTTGCCTAAAATCTTTGAAAATCTATCCTGTTTGTTAGTTTTTTGCTTTTTTTTCTTGTCCCAATGGGGTTATAAAAAAACATGTTCATAAAGATAAAATTGGGCACAAATTAATACTTTGTGCACAATTTTGCATCTGAAACATCTGAACATAAAATGCAGTTTTACGCTTAACATGTCTGATTTGATACGATTTGTCTTTGTTTTAAATACGACTTTTCTTTGTCTTGAATACAAAACTTTCCATTAACTCTCTCTCTCATAAATATAAATAAAGTCTCATAAGTGCATCACAGGGTCACAGGCATATACATCCAGTCCTTAAATATAGTTTGTTCAAATTTGCGCTTGAAGTTTATTTATTAAACTAAAATAAAATAGATTTTATTTAGAATGTTATTGATCCCATAACGGGGATGTTATCTTGTTACTATAGCTCGGTTCTTAGCAATCTCTGGCAGCCTTTTGTCAGTGCAAGGCGTCAACAGCTGATTGTGTAAACGTAGACCAGCCGATCGTTTGAGACCCAGAAGTGGTGGAAAACTGTCCAGAAAGGAGTTGCATGCCACTCTCCAGCATGGTTGGAGAGCGGCGGCAGCAGGATGGCAGGGATCTCTCCGCTGCCAGCTTGGGTTTATCATATTTTGTTTCATCATTGTCTTATTATTGTTATCTGTTTTTTTGACTAACATGAACTGTTTTACACCTAACATGAGAGATGTCTGCTGCTCCTTTTTTTTCCCACCACTTCCTGGTCCGTGTATTGTTAATTCGATCAGCTCTCCTGTCAGCAAAAAATGCGGCCCTGCAACGCTGTTATAATCTGTTTTTTTACTTCAACACAGCTATGATGTCGAGATAATTTCCCTTCCAGTGGATCAATAACATTCTAAAAAGTTTAATTCTGTTTTGATTTAGTAAATGAGGCTCAAAGCGGATGCTCACTCAGTTGAATTGATGTTTCAGGACTCGAAGTATATGCCTGTGATCCACTGACATTTTTGACAGTTTGTTAACAGGGAACATTTATATATATACGACAAGCAAGAGTGGTATTCGAATCATAGACAAATTGTATTCACAACAGACATGTTAAACGTAAAGCTAAATGTTGTATTCATATTTTTTTTATTTTAAGTTGAGCACAAATTATTAATTTAGGCAAAAGTTTGTATTTATGCGTACATTTTTATGGACAGTCATCTTGCCGTACACCCAATTGTCTGATGTTATGGTCACAAGAGGTTGTTAAAATGTAAGGAACTTGACTGGCATCTAGTGGACACACCAGGTATCTGCAAACCTCTGGTACACTGATGGCTACGTCTGTATTTGGAATTCTGCTCAATGTAAGCACGTATCTATGAAATCAAAGACCATTTCATGAATGTAATATATGTTTTTTTTTTCTCTAAATTTGATGCTTGGAGGAGACACAATTAACTAATAAGCAGTTCTTTGGATTGAATTTTTGTCCATGATGCCACAATTTGACCCTCAGAAGGGCCAGCTGCAGTGTAGCACAATTATCTCTAAACCAGGAAGTTTCACATCAATAAGAAAAAAAAAAAAGAAAAAAAAAACGTTTCCACCAAAAATGTATTCCACCTTATAAATTGAGTCCAGGATTTTTTTTTTTTTTTTTTACCTGCAACAAGAGCTTACATTTGAACATTCCCTAGCAGAATATTCAAAGAAAAAATAGTAATAAACCTATTAGACTTGTTTTGTTATATATTTGGTTTTGTACTTAAAATAAAAATAAATAAAAAATACTACTTTGGCAATGGAAATCTTTTAAAAATAATATTTGTTAAAATGTAACCTAAAATGAAATGTATTCAAAACATGAAAGTCAGCAGCCTCTTGAGGTCTTGTGCGCAGACCCGCACAGGTTCTAGTTTTTCTTAATATCTACTAGTAGTTGATGTCAAATTTGTATGTTAAAAACATCAGCTAAAGACACTCACTGAAAAACAAACAATAAAAAAGTGCTCATCTGTGGTCAGCACCATTCCCTTTAAACTGTCCATGCATCTTGCATAAACTCCCTGCATTTTGTGTACTTTCCTGTTCCTTTTCAGTAACCTTTGGCCTCCTGAACCATCTCTCCACCTCCATCCTGGCATCCCCCCTCATCCTGCCTACAGGCTGTCCAGGACAGATAAGGTGTCTTGGCAGGGACTGGGAATGCTGTCTTTTGCCTCACTGGGTGGGATTCCACAAATCTGTGGTCACACTTTGTGGCTGGAACAATAGGACAACCGAAACCGCCGACAAGAATGAAGAGAAAAAAGGAAAAGGGAAAAGTTTACGAAGTCGGTTATCCTCAAGGCCCGTATTTGTGGATGCTCATGTTAATTTTCCAATGCAGTCTGATAATTTAATGATCGCTTACAGTTAAATTGTTGATGTATAACAAGAAGGTTCTGTGGTTTAACAGAAAATGGTAACAGATGAATTGAAGCCGTATTTAAAGACTGTCGGTAGCCAGCATCACCAGTGTCAACAAAGGTGGAAAAACAAACAAAGGCACCACAGTGAGACAGATTTAGCAAAGAAAGGACATTCAAATCCAAAAGTATGAGGCTGGACACAGTATAAAGTCATGAAATCCATTTTTGAACTACCTCTGAAATGTCTTTTTAAATGTTGGATATTCTGGTCGCCATTTCATTCCATTTTATTTTTAGTTTTTTCTATTGCATCTCTATCTATCTTATTTACTTCTATTTTTTTTTTATTCTTGATGTTTTTTTTTGTTTTTTTATTTTGCTGCTTCTTTGCACTGTCATGCTATTGAGAAACAACATCTCATCTCACCTGTGTATTTCTCTGCAAATACTATGTGGAATGACAATAAACCAAATCTTGAATCTCAATCAAATACCCCCCAACTAGCTTCATTTTTGCTGCACCTTTCGTGGACAGAGGATTTTCAAACAAAAATAACATTCAGGCAGGTTTAATGATGCCCTGCTGCCCTGTTGGACCACTTCTGGTTGATGACAGTTTTAAATGAACCACACGGCAGGATATCAATGCATTTAAGCATCAGGATTAATGCACAATAATGTTCAAATTGAGCGCCAAAATGAAGAAGGAAAAAGTATCAAAGCTGTTGTTTTTTTTCTATCAAACCACTTCATGTGCTAAAGCCATTAAGAAAGCATTTTCAGAAAAAAGTGAAATAGGATGAGTTAAAAAATTTTCATTTTAGCAAAAGTTTTATAACTAATTAAGCAAAAAAAATAAAAATACATAGAGCATAAGATCCAAATTCTGAAGATAATGTCAAGAGTGCAAAAATAAAAGAAGCCGTGAACCTAGGTGACTAAATAAAAAAAATCAAGTCAAATTTAGGAATACCACCTGCAGCACATGTTAAAAGGTTCTAAAATGAATGTGGTGAGCAAGGTCATCATAAAAAACTGGATGAACTACGGCAAGTTTTAAATTATTTCAGAGCTACTTATTTAATCTTCTCATTAATCCAAAGATTTGCGTTTACCAAAATGTATTTGAGAATCACAAACAATGAAAACGACGAAAAAAAAATATTATTTTGACTGGCCTGAATGTAAAATCCAGCTATCTCTATGCCTGAGAACAAAACCGCAGCAGTGAGTTACAGTGAGGTAGAAAACACTGCTCTTCTAATATATTTGTTTTGACCACCACACCAAAGCAGATGCCTCACCTCCCAGGTTTTAAACAGCTAACACAACAATGTAAAACAAATCACTGTGGGTGCATGCTGCACAAAGGAATCCTGGAATTTCAAATGGGAAATTCACCGTAAAGTTTTCATAGAAATTCCAGCTTTGTGTGTCTGCATTTTTGAAACTGCTCTCACGAGCGGCTACAAAAACACCTTTCATGTTCTGCTCCATGTCTGATTTACAACTACAGTATGCGCAAATGTGGGATGTACGCTCAAAACCTTTGGTGAAAACATTTTCACGATCACGACTCTTAATCTTTCTACAGTTCTGTTATTTTAGCTTCCGCAAACTGCTTCTTAAGCTTCCTGTGGCTCTGGTATGGAAATTTAGTTAATTACGTCACTGTCCTAGATTACGACAGCATCACCACTGACGGTGTCCCCAAAATCTAATTAATCAAATCTAATTAAAATCTTATTAATCATTGCGGTTTGTGCCTGGCTAGACTTCTATGACATCAAGTCTTTCATATTTTGGAATAGAGCTATAAAAGAAAAAGCCTGGACATTTCACAAGATTTGCACTACTTCAACATTGCGTACCAAGCCTCCTCTAACTGTAAGTGGCAGACATGCGCTAGTCAACAGTAAAAAGAAAAAAGAAACCCCTCCCTGGTTTTTACTATGTGTAAACCATATGCTAAAAGCATGTTCAAAAACGTGCTTTTAGCGCGTTCATAACCATGCATCACATGGCCGGTGTTGATGTGGCATCAGACACACTTGTCTCTATTACATTCAGGGAAAACATGAGGAGAAGCTTCAAGTACCGCTACAAGCAGGAGGCAGAGGAACTGTTTTCCAAGTGATGTATTGGGGTTGTATGTAGAGGATCCACAGTACTAGAAAATACAATCCCAGTTTACCTTATAAGCTACATCACAAAGATGTAAACCAATTATATGCTTCCAAAACAACAACAGACGGAAGGTGACCCCAACCAGACCCCTCGTGGACCATCAGCCGCACCCACTCAATTGCACAGACGTCTATGGTGTATGGAACCAGATCAGTTTGTGCCCATCTGGTATGTCCACACTGTAAATTTATGGCTCTTCCTGGTGTTGCATTTTTGCATTTAGAGGACATTTTGTTACACGTGTTATATAATAGAGCTAAACTGTATAAAAATTAAGCAAAGTTGCTTGACATGTCCTTCTTTTTTAATTCAGTTGAAGCTGTTTTCCACATCTTCTAAAGAACTGTACATGAATTATTTTCTGAACCAATACAAAAAGCTGAGTCTTACCTTGTTCTTTATAACCACAAAACACAAAGTGTTAGGCACATATTGGTTTTGATTTGAAGTTCTAAAATTGTTTCCATGTTTTTTTTGCAAGATTTCAACAGAGCTACAATCGATTCAGTTTTTTCCTAGAGTATTTTCTATCCTTTTTTGACACTGGAGTCTGCTGGGATTGCATTATTCTGTTGTGCTTTTACTTTAAACTCAAGGAAACAATGTAAAAAAGGAGATGCTGACTTTTTTACATGATCATAAATCATGTCTCCCCTGCTACTGTCTAATGGTATTTGACCTCAAACAGCTACATGGAAATTGAAGTAAATTTCATGGTCTGGCCTAGGCGGTTAAGAATTACATAAACACTTGTTCAGCTGCAGATGGAGTGGGAGGAAGCCACAAATTTGGGGAAAGCAAAAGCAGACCAAAGCATATAAGCACTGTATAACTTACGAAGATCATTCAGGATATCACTTAAAGACAGTGGCGGACCGTGATACACACCTAGGCTTTCAGTAGTGCTGCATCTGAATCCAATCCAATATTGCTTTCCATTTGTGATGCACCAATAATGTTAGATTGAGGTGTATGAGGCCAGAACAGTCTCATAATTCAGAAATGCACACACTCCGAATCACAAATGCACACACTTCGATTCACAAATGTCATTTTATGCAAACGTGCTAAATAAATTTGGAAATGCACATGGTGTGTTTCACAAATGCACACCCTGTGTTTCACAAACACACACATCGTGTTTCACACATGCACACTGAATGTTTTACAAATGCACAATAAGTGTTTCTCACAAATGTGCACACTGTTTCACAAAAACATTTTAGAAATTCACAATAAATGTATCAGAAATGCACAGTAGGTGCTTCACAAACATGATTTTTAGGTACACATGTGATGTGAACTCACAGATCATTGGAATTGCAGGATGTGCATTCAAAATCCCGTTCTCGTTTGTGAATCTCCCCGTGTGTGTGAGAGTTTTTTTTACGGTGAATTTTGAGACTCTTCTGACGGAGCAGGTCGACTAATGTCACCATTGGCTAGTGAATCTGTCAATCAAACTCATCACCAAAGCAGGAGGGTTCGCTTTTAGCCAATCAAATGGCCCCTTACACTTTCTCTACGCTTTCGTTCAGGTGGCAAAAGCCCCGCCCATATTTGATTCTGTACCAGTCGGTCGTTAGCGTGTTAGCCTTAGCATGGCTTGTCGATTTATTGCCTTCGGTTATCAGAAATTACTGGCTGGTGCAACTTTTCAGTGGACCTGGAAGCAAGGCAACAGTGGTTGAATGCAGTTGACATTGAATCCAGAGAACTCTGTCCTGGTGATGAGATTTACAATGAACGTTTCACTCGGGATTGTTTCCTTCTTAGCTTTGATGCTAGCGTCCTTTCAACACTCAGACACGGCTCCCTTCGGTCTTGATCAAATGAAGGTGGAGGAGAAAAACCTTAAACTTCCACAGAAGGTTCTGTGGAGAAACTGGCATCACTTTGCTCCGTACCACGCAGTGGGACTACATAACCTCAAGTTCATCTCACTGTCAATCACAGATACCCAATAAATTCACCTCCCCTGCTCAGCCCCAAGTCACTTTGCTGGACCTTTATTTTAATTTTGTAATAACTCAAATGTCATTGATTTTATTCTGTAACCATATTTCTGCTTCTAACCTCTTGGCCAGGTCACACTTCCAAAAAAGATCCTCATCTCTGGGTTTTAGAACTGGTTAAATACACAACAAAAGATGGTCATAGAACAACAAAGTGCAAACATACACCCTTTATTGCAGAGTAAAATTCAGTGAAAACATGGACAGATTAAAACACGTGTCAAACTCAAGGCCCAGCGCCAAATGTGGCCCTCAGTTTCATTTAATGTGGCCCTCAAGAGCATAAAAGTTTTTAATTTCTTAAAATAAAAAATAGAAAGTGTTGTGTATCTATTCATATCTAGGGGGAATCGGACTTGAAATATCAGATTGGGTAACTATACATTACGACTAGAATCAAATTTAAAAGGATTTATGCTAGAGTAACAAGCAAACATGTTTTCTATGCAACTGGAATTGCCACTTTAAAAAGTTATTATAATAAATAAATTAGTTATTTAACATTGAGTAGTTACATTTATTTTTCATTACATTTAGTTACATGTATAAGTTACATCTGGCCCTTTGAGGACAGCCGCTATGCTGATGTGGCCCTCAGTGAAAATGAGTTTGACACCCCTGGATTAAAACATCAAAATTTAAGCAGATGCGGGATCTCTACTGATTTGAATTTTATTTAAACTGGAACTAATTTTGATAACATCCTTACATTCAATGAATTCCCTTGAACAATCCAGCAGTATTTATTTGAACTCTGTCTTCCTCCCCTCAGTCTCTCTCCTTCTGTATGTAATTATGTAGCCTAAATTAAGTTCTAAACAAACTGGACAGTGAAGGTATAGGTCTACTCCCAAACGGTCCACTCCCAAAACATTGATCCCAGGATGAGGTTCAGTCATGGATCCACTCTCCTCCCATTCAATCTCTGGAACCAGCATACCCTGACAAAAAAAAAATATACTGTTTATAAACAGCGCTGCTTTTTTTTAATGTTTTAGATTATGTAGGCACAGTGACCTACTAATTATTACTTATATTGTTGCTGGCAGGCAGACCTCATATCACCATAACTGTTTTTAATTTGTAAATAAGTGATCCTTAACAAAGAAGTGAGATTAGTACATCTGATAGCTCATAATGCCATGCACTGTGATGCATTTTGAACTCGCACATGTGCTATTCTTCCTACTTGATTTAAAAAACCAAACAATTCAGGGAAATTGTTTGCACCACACAACAATAATACTTTTCATTCATTTTCGATGAAAATTCATTGCAGTCATTGTGATTTCATGATACTGTTCTTGATGCTTTCCACTTTAGTCCAACTGCACACAAACCAGTTGTCCAGTACAGTGAGATTAAATAAAGCATTTACCCGGGGATCAGAAACAGGGTTCTGGGTCAAGCCCAACTGCCACAGCTGATTTGCTCCGTCCTGATTGGATGGCTGTCCCACGTGTCACTAAAAACATCCAAACTGGCCTGAATGCGTGGAAGGAAAATATAGTGGCAGCAGAATACGTGATGTTACTGATATTGAGCAAGTCTTGGTCCTCAGGAGAGTGCAGGATGTTGTAATAATAACCAGTTACATTCAGGAAGACATCACACCAGAGGGGCTCAATCCTGTATTTGGAAAAAAGCAAAAAGAAATATTGTGTTGTCAGATTTATTATTAATACATCATTCACTGTTATGTATATATTAAAGCTTCTAAAAGTAACTCACCGTTGATTGTGTGTACACTTTTCCCACAATGAAGCTGTTGGTGTCAGGTCTACGTACTGTGAGCATTAACTCGGCCATGCCCACATGTTCTCCTCCATGATCTCATCTCACCCTGACAATAACATGAAAATCATGTCTCAAACACATCATTACAAATGCACAGTCTGCACAGTTGTTGTCTGCCATCTTCAGGTACAAGATCTATGGAATACAAGTACAAATACTTTCAACTGACAGATATTTACAGGGGCAAACATGCTAAATCCCCAATTGACAGGTAAAACAGTAATACAATAGGATGATAAAATATGAAATAGAATAGAAGGGTATTCAATAATCCATGAGGAAATTTTTAAAAATGGCCATCATAAAAAACACATAAAAACACACACGCATTACAAATAGAAATATCACAAATTAAAAAGATTGATAAAAAGGTAAATAATTGAAAAATCAGTGGGTAAAATTAATTAAAAGAAATTACTTGTAAGAGACCAAAATTATAATGTTTGGGATTCTTGTCATTACGTCATTGGAAGTAAAGATATTTTAGTGATTTTTAGGGATTTTAGTGGTCTCACTCTGACACAATCTCACAGGACTATTCAGCACAATACGGGCTCTGACGTTAGAAAGTTAATGACGCTTCTTTCATTCAACAGTGGATTCACGTCTGTTATATTAAAAAAATGCCGTTTTTATGAACGTCATATGAATTAATTTTGTTGCACATATCCACCCCGTCTTAAAGTCTGGGTTGTGAAAATACTGTGTCTAACTTTAACCCGGATCGCGTTTACATAAAGGCATCACACGGAACAGCTAACTAGCTAGTTAGCATCATAGCATCAGTGTTTAACAACATCACCGTCTCCAAATCAATACTTTTTATTAAACTTTCTTTGCTGCTGTAAATCCGGCATGTTTCCCCCTTAGTTCCATCTGAATCATGTTAAGAACCTACAGATTGGCTATAGACGCTAGCTTGAACCGACACCGGGTTGAACTTCACTCACAGGCAGACACAAGTTGAGTCGAAAGCCGGCTAGTTTCGAGCTCCCTGGTTGGTTGTAGTTACTCGTGTTGTGTGAAGAGCTGGTATGCCGAGTATAAAACTTGACAAAACCATCATAAGTCCTCCCCCGCTTTAAAACCATAAAAAATATGACCGCACAGGCTAGGCTAAACTAAGCTAAGCTAATTTGCGGTGGGGGTACTCTGCAAACGACTCGGCTGAGTCGCATTCACACATGTCACTTGGATAAGCAGGACGTTTCAACGTATTATTCAATAACATTACAGGATGTACAACGAGGGAATGATCAAATAAATGCATTACTTACGGGCTGAGACTGATCCCGTTCGGAAGACCTCTCCGCCATGTTTGCCGCCCGCGTAGTTTCAACTGCTGTGCTGAACAGCTCCCTCCCTCGTCAGTTTGAGAGTGAAGAGTGTAAGGGGCCATTTGATTGGCTAAAAGCGAACCCTCCTGCTTTGCTGATGAGTTTGATTGACAGATTCACTAGCCAATGGTGACATTAGTCGACCTGCTCCGTCAGAAGAGTCTCAAAATTCACCGTAAAAAAAACTCTCACACACACGGGGAGATTCACAAACGAGAACGGGATTTTGAATGCACATCCTGCAATTCCAATGATCTGTGAGTTCACATCACATGTGTACCTAAAAATCATGTTTGTGAAGCACCTACTGTGCATTTCTGATACATTTATTGTGAATTTCTAAAATGTTTTTGTGAAACAGTGTGCACATTTGTGAGAAACACTTATTGTGCATTTGTAAAACATTCAGTGTGCATGTGTGAAACACGATGTGTGTGTTTGTGAAACACAGGGTGTGCATTTGTGAAACACACCATGTGCATTTCCAAATTTATTTAGCACGTTTGCATAAAATGACATTTGTGAATCGAAGTGTGTGCATTTGTGATTCGGAGTGTGTGCATTTCTGAATTATGAGACTGTTCTGGACATTTGTGAATTGAAGTGTGTGCATTTGTGATTCGGAGTGTGTGCATTTCTGAATTATGAGACTGTTCTGGCCTCATAGAGGTGTGAGTCGCTGTAAGCTAGAGGGAGAGGACGTAAACAGATGACTGAACAACTCAGTCGTGAATTTCTAATGAACCTGCATCTTTTTGTGTTTGACCCGTCCTCATCATCACCTGCCATCATAAGATGTGTACTTATGATAGAAAATGACTTTGTCATTGAAAGGACTTGAAATACTCAATGATAGGACTCGGACTCGACTAGAGGCTTGTTGGTCTTGACTCAACTTGGGACTTGCCTGCTTTTGACTTGGTACTTGACTCGGGGCTTAAGCACGAAGACGTGAGACCTGCTTGTGATTTGCAAAACAATGACTTGGTCTCACGTCTTTGCTTCACTGGCAAAGATTTATTTGACTGACTGTACAGATTCTAGAAAATGTCTAAAAAAAGTCAAAACATTTTTGATCGCTCCAAGAAAAACAAATCCATCCAAACTTTATACCCACCGACGCAGGGGGCTGGAGCCCACCTCAGCATTTGCTGGATGTGAATGCATAAATGTCTTTGAAGTGCAGTGGGGAACCAGCGCACCCACTCAAAACCCACACATTCAGGCGCAGGCAGGACATGCAAAGTCCACACAGAGAGGCCCCTTTCATGTTTCAAACTCTGAGGCAATAAAACTCACCACTGCAGCCCACAGCGCTCCCTTCAAACTGGCTGTGTTTAATAAAATCTAATCAATTAAAAAAACTATCAAACTTTTACTATTCTCCTCTCCTCCTTGTCCATCACTAATGGTAGATACTTAAAACATGAAATCACATTTTTAAAATCAGATTTACGCAAAAAAAAGTCAAAACAATTCTTTTTTTTTTTTAGTCAAGGAAATATTCTAATCGACAAAGAAGATTATTTACTCTTTATGTTTTTTTTTCCCCTGTGAATTGCATCATGTCAAATGGAGGGACACCTTTCCCATGTGATGCCATTTTCCTCTTTAGTTTTGCTTTAATCTAAAAAAAAAGGCAAAACTAACAGGATAGCTGCAAGAGGATGTGAATGATGCCTTCTTGGAAGCAAACGCGAGAAGCGGTAAATCATAATCTCTGAGCAGATAGTGAATTCACCACACCTATCAAAACGCATTTAGGATCAGAGGCCAGAGGTCCAAACATTTGCAAACTGTGAGCTCTCCTTCCCTTTTTTTTCAGGTCCTTGTCTTATAGGGTAAGAAAAACCATAAGTGAAAGCCAAATACACATGGATAATCCTCGGCATCTTTCCAGGAAAGGAAATTATTATATTTGAAGTTATGAAAGTGCTTCCTGAAGTGAAGGAAATGCACACGGTTTTTAGGACTGCGTGTTGATCTAAGAAAAACACAAGCAGATGCACACTGGAAGAAAGCCCCCTTTTTAACCTTTTTTTTCTTTTTTTTCTTTTTTTGGAAGCTCAGCCTCGTGTGCATTGTGATTTACATCAGGTATCCAGTCAAAGAGCTTCTACTTTTTTTTACAGAGAAGAAAAAGTGGTGGAAAACTCAAAGGTCCCTCTGGCAAAAGACATGAAGGGAGGAAATTGCAGAGATTTAACTCAGCTTCTTTTGGCATCTGTCTGCCTTCATTTTTCTCTCTTCAAGCGAGGGTGTTTGTTCCCCTGCCGCTTATCTGGATGTGGCCTCATAAAATGTTTGTCTTTCATTTTATCCTCAGTAAAGTGATGGGTTTCAATGATGAACCTCAAACTATGCTCCTCTACTTGTGTCATTTTTGTTTTCATATTTTTGTGGAGGAACATTACACCACAAAAAATCTTAAGATTTCAAGATGAATGGCTTAGTTTAGTTCAATGCTGTTTATTTATACATCACTGTTAAGTTTGTAAATTGCATCGGACACTTGTTGCACTGGTCAGAAACAATTCCTTCTCAGTTATTTAGAGCTGGAAGGGTGTTGTTTTTTTCTATGTACTTGTGCTCTATTGCTTGCATTAAGCTACAGTATAAATGGACTAAATTGCATTATCTTTCATTATTGATATTTTAAGTATTAGGTTAAAAACATTTTATGTTTTTGTACAGTGACTAACCTCTGCCTATTAGGTCTCATCGAACGTGGCTTTTGTTCAGGGAGAGGAGGGGCAGCATCTTAAGAGGAGCACCGGTGAGTCTTACAGTTCCCTTGAGGCTGGTTTGTCCACCTTAAGGGATGTCATGAAAATGAAACGTCCACTCACTGGCCACTTTATTAGGTACACCTTTCCTTTTGCTCGTTAGCACAAATTTCTAATCAGCCAATCCAATGGCAGCAACTTAATGCATTTAGGCATGTAGATATGGTCAAGACGATCTACTGCAGTTCAAACCGAGCATCAGAATGGGGAAGACAGGTGATTGAAGTGACTTTGAACGTGGTGTGGTTGTTGGTGCCAGACGGACTAGTCTGAGTATTTCAGAAACTGCTGATCTACTGGGATTTTAACCCACAACCATCTTGATGGTTTGCAGAAAATGGTCCAAAAAGAGAAAATATCTAGTGAGGGGCAGTTCTGTGGACAGAAATGCTTTGTTGATGCCAGAGATCAGACTGGTTCCAGCTGATAAAAAGACAACAGTAACTCAAATAACCACTGGTTACAACCAAGGTCGGCAGAAGAGCATCTCTGAACGCACAATGCATCCAACTTTGTGGCAGATGGACTACAGCAGCAGAAGAACACACAGGGTGTCACTGCTGTCAGCTAAGAACAGGAAAACGAGGCTGCAAGTTCCACAGACTCACCAAAACTGGACATTAGAAGATTGGAAGAAACGTTGTCTGGTCTAATGATCTCCATTTCTGCTGCCTAACATTCAGATGTTAGGGTCAGAATTTAAACAACACTAATAGGCTTGTTGCACAGCGTGCAGAGTTTTCAGAGGTTGAAAAAAATGACAAATCTGTCTGAAATGTCTGTTTACTCAACCTAGTATGTTGTGTATGTGTTCCCTACGATCTGTCACCCACAGCATAGAAGTAGAAAATACTGTGCATGTAAATGTTCGCTCTATGGGCTCAGAGAGCCAACCACAGCTTCGATATTTCTTGAAGACAACCCGTATCCTAAGGGCGGCTGTGACTAAGGCCTGAGGAGCACAAAATCAGGCAATATTGTAAGATATTATCAGTGTCCCAGACTGTAAACTCACATTACAGTTTCACTTGTTTAATTCACAGCCTCAAGTATCTCTCAAATTTAAATATTTGAGGGGAAGTTGTCTTGTTGAAAAAAAGAAACACTTTCTCTATTTAAAGTATTTGTTTTTAAATCTATTAATTAAGGGTTACAGAGTTGTTATTTTTTCCAAATATGTCTAAGTCACTGTTGTAAAACATGAGCTGCACTGATTTTGTGTTGATTAATATTTAAAGTCCTTCTGTTTGTAATAAGTTGAATAGTAGGCCAACCTGCTCAGATAAGCAGTTCAAGATATTTCAGTTTAAAAAAACTGCACAGAGAAGCCAAGAATCTTTTTATTTTCATGTTTTTGGCCTTCAATCAATATTTTATTTTCAGGTTTATTCCCTATTTGCTCTTCGACTATTCGAAGTAAATACATAAATGATACTATTTGTGAAATCAAGGCTACCTTAGATTTGAGCAAAAATGAAATTGCAGTTTGTTTAAATTTGAAGAAATGTTTTTTTTATCAAATCTTGTGATGGGCTGTGACAAGTTGTTTCGCTCCTTCTTTGACATATTCATGTTTTTTTTTTGTCTGCATTTCATTACAGCTTTGAAATGCTGTAGAGATTAGCTTCAATATGGAAGAAAGAGATAGCCTTTCCCTTTTGGCATGACATCATCCTGTTTCTCAACAGACTCTGGCCTAATCAGCTGATTTTTCTGTGGGGCAAGTCTTGACATGGCAGACTAAATTCCCCACAAACTAAAGCAGGGCTTTAGTTTTCATACCCATGTGTTCCCTTTTCCATTAAAGATCAATTATTTTATCCAAGCTGTTCTGATTCTGCAATAATTTCTCAATTGCAATAGAACATTTTTATCCAAGCATTTACCACCTAAACATGAAAGTAATATGCAGCAATGTCCTATAAATATCTTCTTTTTTCAAGAAAATGTCCCACTCCGATTATCTTTTGATTTATTTTAAAAGTGTTCCCATTAGTGTTTTAACATAACATGCTGTTTTTAGTCAAAATCAATAAACCCTTGTTGTTTTCCAGGACATAGTTTCTGCAAAACGGCTGGATTTCATTAGAAAATCCCTTGTGAGAAATGCCCTTATTTCTCACTATCCTTCTGTTGACATACTCTCCTGCTAGCTCACAACCCCTTACAACCCTAACATAACGTTATAGGTGCAACAAAAATGGTGAGCAATATTGGAGCTGTCCTGAGACTGGAAGGTTGTGGGTTCAAACCCAGACTAAGCCATACCAAAGACTTTAACAATGCCTCCTTGCTTGACACTCAGCATTAAGGGGTTGGATTGTGGGGTTTGTTTGGTTTGTAGGTTCTATGTCACAAAGATTTTAATAGAAACTACTCAGAAATGCAATTTCAAGCTTAAAGTTTTTTCAATGGAAAAATGCCACAAAAACATGTTAAAAACACTAAAAACAGGATTTTCTTTTTAGTGGGTCTTTAACATGCAATATGAGCTGTTGGTGCCATTGCAGTACAATATCCTTCTTTTATGTTGGAAAAGGTAAAGATCACACTTATTCTATATTTTACTACCTTGTCTATCCTCATCAGGTAATTCCTGAAGGAGTCAACAGGTGAGAAAATATCGAATCCCATGACTCAGTTGTGTTTTACATGTGCTGGTCTTCAGATTGACTCTGCGTGAGTTGAAAGGTTTTCTCCTTATTTGTATGTCCAATGTTTTTGGTTTTGTTTTAGCAACAATGAAAAATGGCTTTAGAAGATGAATGAGTGAACATTAAAAAAATGAAGCAAGAGGAGGAGCAACAAGATCTGCTATTACGTTTCTGTTTAGTACTTACATTTTAATCAGAATGCTCAGATGATATGCAAATTACAGATAGTGGAGCTAAAGTTAAATACCCGCTCCAAGGACAATCATGTTTTTGGTGTTTTTAATATACACCTGCAGCATTTTCTCATGATGGAGGGCATATGTATAAAGAAAAACTAAGCTAAACATTACTTTTTTGAGTATTTCTTTATTAAAATCGTAAATTAGGAGCAGATGAAAAATGTTGCTGTTGTTGCTACGTACAAACTACAACCTTTGTGTAAATAAAGGAATGATGGGAAATAGATGCAGGCTTACTACCAGCCAACAGTCCCGCCCACAACTCATAGGTGAATTTTTAGTGAATTCCTGCCGCTCTGCAGAAACTTTGTCCTAGAAAATGACATAGATTCTTTGATGTTGCCAATAAATGGATAAGCATAATTAAAAGACCACTGGGAACACTAGATCAGAAGATGATCAGAGTGGAACTTTAAAGTGATGGAATTTTCCGAATGAAAGAGCACAAAGTTTGAGGTTTCAGCTCTCTGCAGGCACTTGCTTTTAGCGCTAAAAGCTAAACAGCAGTGGGAGATTCATCCAGGCCTGTGGAGGCTCAAGGACTTCATACTTGGAGTTTTGATTTCGTCTGCAGCCAGCGTTCCCTCTCAGCCTACAGCTGGTGTCTCTGCCTTCCAGCAATTCATTTTCTCTGTGCTTGCCATCTCTCTGTGCGTCACACCGCTCAGAGCTGTGCTCAAGCCTTACTTATTTCACTTGCCTGTTATTTTTACCTGTATTGCCGACATCTTTTTTCCCTATATAAAGTGCATAATTAACCAGTTGCCACGAGCAAAGGGGTAAAATTAAATAACAACCTTGCATCCATGTTTTTCTTCCACTCTTGTCATTGTCTTTACATTTCTTGCCCCTTTCCTGTCCCTCTCTCCTGTTTGACTGTCTCCTCTGGTCCACTTTGCATCCCAGCAGTCTACATTTCCTTTCCTCAGGTTATAATAGATAGACTGTGAAATCACCCTGGCTTCACAGCCCCCTCCCTCATCCCTGTTTCTTCTTTCCTCTTCCCTAAAATCTTCTTCTCCCTCCTCTGATCCCCAGCCTCCTCTTCTTATTTCCGATGTCTTTAATATTTATGGCCCCGGAGCTTAAGTAGCAGTTGAAGTGCAAGGCACCCTACCCATGATTACTTGGGTGTAACCAGCGACCAAACAAGGTGATGTTTGCACTGCAAGGCTACATTTGCACAGTTTTGGTTCTGCACAGCCGAATATGTGCAGCAGGGGTGAAGTTATTAGATCCCAGCAAGGTGATGCTGACATACACCACAGGTCCCAAAACCACATTCTGTCTCTGGATCCCCTGTTTGCATATAATACCACCTCTCTGCGATCCCTTACTCACTGTGTACAATTAAAAAGAGGGAGAGGCAGAGCCCAATAAAGGGATCAGAGGAGGCCCCACATTACTGAAAAAGTTAAAAGGGGAAAATTATGGTTACGATCACTCATTATTTTCAGATTGGAGTAGAAGCAAGCAGGAGCATGGGAGTTCTGGACTTACCAGTAATTATTATTATTATTATTTTTTCTGCAGCCCATCTTCAAATGTTTTCATAAAGTGATGCCTGAATGATGTATATTTACTGTACTTTTTATGTCCATCTAGACAAACAGAAAAATGGTACTTGAAATGATCAGACTTATGGCTGCTGAAGAGGTATCTATTGAAGATGTTTGCAGCCTATCAGGACTCAGATGACCTTTGGCAGAGAGCACCACTGCCCTCTTGTGTTGTACAGTTTTCTGGCTTTTTAACATTAGTTCACAACTTTTATTGACATGTGGTTGTACTCAAATAAATGGGTTCAGTTAACCCACAAATAAACATCACAATAAAAAAAGACTTAAAGACACAAATAAACGTGCAAATGTTTTACAGATTAGTTATACATTGATAAAAAGCTTTTTTTTTTCCAGCATCTACATTAAAAATGTAAAAGTAATAGACACAGGTCATATTTACTTGTCTATGTTCTCATCAAACACAAGATTGATCACATTTTGCTGAAACAAAGGGCTGCTTTTCAACATAAAAAAGACCTTGGCTGAGTTAAGAAAAAAAGCTTTTTTCTTTCTCTTTTTGCAAAGGTATACGTGCATGTTGGTTTGTCAAAGGCTTTGATTATCTGAATTAAATTGAAAAGTTGGAAAGATCATCTATAAAAACATAAGTGCAGAGTTGTTCTGCTAATAAAGAAATTGTTAAGGCAGAAATAAGTGAAGGAAATGTCCTTAAGCTACACTTTGCACTCTTCTGATCGCAACCTTTTTGAGCTGATACCTTAAATCGTCATTCTGATAAGCACAATGATAAGAACCAAGGATAATTATGCAATTTTAAGGTTCTTAGAAGTTTGAACGAGAAAAGTTTCATTTTAAAAGGTAGCATTTGCTTTTGATTATAGCCACACCAAATTGTCTGTTGAAAAGATTCGTCATTATAGTAGTCATGAAAGCCTGTCATCAACCGACCATTTTCAGAGCACGCTGAATTCCTTTAGGGGTCACAGGGAAAGTGCTGGAGTCTATCGACTAGTGTTGGCCGAAGGCGGGTTACAGCCTGAACGGGTAGCCAGTTTGTTGCAGGACCACACAACCACACTCACATCCACAATAGGGGCAATTTAGAGAAACCAATTTACCTATGAAACAGGTGTTTGGACTGTGGGAGGAAGCCGAAATGCCCAGAGAAAACCAACACATACACAAGGAGAGCATGTAAACTCCACACAGAAAGGTCCCAGCCAGAATTCAAATCAGGGCCTTCTTCTGTGAGGCGAGAGCACTAACAAGAATTTATCATTATCATGCACTGGTTAAATTACAAGGGGGAAGTGTTCATTTTGCACAACAAAACTAAGCAAAAGCTTTTCTGCTCCAAAATAAGATTTAAAATTGAATCTTTGGAATTTTGAATAATTGTGAAGAAAATGAATGTTGTTCACCTTTTGGCATATCCCTTCAGGGGTTTCACTGATTCACACAGAGTTTTACGCCAGATGCCCTTCCTGACACAGCCCTGTATTTTATCAGGGCTGGGGACCGGCACAGGGGGGCCCAGACTTAGGCAGTAGCGTAAAGGGTCTTGCCCAAGCACCCACATATTGCGTCCCCTGGATGTGCTTTGTATAAATTGTCATCTTCCTTCAAAATTCTTGTAATAATGTATATATTTTTTAGAATTGAATCCCAACAAGAATAGTCTTTACAGAAAGACTAATGGGGTTCCTTGAATAAACAAATAAGCAAACATGGATCTGGAATAAATTAACAGTTATTAAATATTCTATTAGTCACTGAGAGGATAAAACATGAACATTCAGTGCTTTTCTGGTCTGCAGACTCCGGAGAAAGTGCCTAAAGTTGTTCTACAGTAGACAGTGTCATCCACTTTCCTCTTGACTCTGTTTCAAGCAAACTTTAGGATTATAATAACCTATTTTCATTCACATTTTGAATATGGATCATCTCAGCACCTTGAGTTTTTTTATGTTTATGTTAATTTAGGCACAATTAGACACAGTGGAAAGCTTATGTCCTGGGTTTCTTTTCTGCTCATTTAGTCCCTCTTTAACCTTATTCCACTGCTCGTTTCTTTTGTTTAGCTGTGTTTTTTTCCTGAGACTTCCCTTGTTAGAGTATTACATTTTCCCCATGCAGACTGAATACCAACTCTATTTAACTCTCATTTAATACTCGAGGGACCATAAGGATAATCAAAACATTGCAAAAGCCAGCAAAGAATACAAACTCCCGCTAACAAAAGAAATGGAAATCAATGGCAGGGAATGCAAATTCTCTGACAGCTCAGTGCACAAATAATCTTGTGGGAGTTTTCCATCTCTTGGCTCTGCCAGGTTAAAATAACAACTAAGCGAAAATAAATATAATAAAAATCCAGAATGTAGTAAGTCAAAGAGGGGGCATGCTAAGTTTTGTATGAGGGAGTTCCAAAACAATCAATAAGGAATGTACTGCATTACCAGCAAGCTTAAAGTGCTCAAGGCATGGTCATATATTTAAGCACACACTAGCAACCTCACAAATTCTTTGAAAGCCAAGAAATTTATTATTCAAAAGCTGCAGTTTATGTTTTATGCACAGTTGTATTTGTCAGTTTGACGACATTTGAGGAGCTTTAGGAAAGTCTCCATCTTATGGGCGTCTTTCTTGAAGCAGGTTAGTAAGTTATAATCCCTCATTACATATTCCAGCATCTCCAGCTGGACGTCATACTGGAAGGCACCTTGTTCGGAGTATGTCGTGGTCATTGTTCCTTCATCCAACATCTGCTGAAAAACAGGAAATATTCCCCATATAAAGAAAAACCTGTGCTTAATGAATGCAACAGACAGGATTTGTCAAAATAAAATAAAATAGAAACAGATGTGAGCCACCTTCTTGATGAGCACCACCACGCCTTGCTCCAGACTGATGAGTTTCTCAGACACCCACTTGGTCTTGTTCAGCAGCATGTCAGGAGCATGGTCGTAGCGATCCAGCGTCATTTGCAGGTAAACCAAAGGTTCGATCCAAGACTGGACCAGCATCAGCACAGAATGCAGCAGCCATTTATCCTTCAAAAAACATGTGATAACATGAAAATAAAAGCACTGATCACAGACTTATTTTGGAAATTTAATTTTGTTTAAGACAAAACACAAAATGAGATGCATTAAAAAAACATTCTGTCTATGTATCGCAACACAGTTTTTTCTCAACGATAGCTTGAAAATCAGGTTTGAATTCAGAAAGGGAGGCTGATTTGCAACTTTTAAGACCCCAGAGAGTCTACAGAGCAGTCAGCTTTCTAGAAAAGGTGAAAGATCAATTAAAATTTGCATTAATACTGGTTAAACCCTTCATATCGGATGTCACTAATTTGCAACAAACTAATAATCCAAGATTTCACTTCATTTAGCATCACCTTGAAAAATGAAAAAAAAAAATGTTTTAGAACATTTATTCATATGATTGGAAATAAAATCAGGCATGAAGGGGTAATTACTGATATCACTAATACATGTCACTTGTAATTTCCGCCAAAAATGTTGCCTAAAGGTTTATTCAGACCGGAAAAGATCTGTCCTAAACTTCGTGTTTGGTCTTTATTCAAATTATGGAAGTCCTGCACTTTGCTGTCTTTTTCGAGATTGTTCATTCAAGCTATATTTTTCGATGACCAGTTTTGAACGTCTGTATCAACAACGTCAGGCGCAACACTTTTTACTCGCTTTTTTGGTCTGGTGGAGTCGTGCTGCAAGGCGGTTACTGGCAAGAATACAGCTAAGAAGGTGCTAACAGTTTATGACAGATAGATTGTGTGAAAACAGTCAATGTGTACATACAGTACGCGGGTAGCAGAACGAGAAACATAAAAGCATGTAAGAAGCGTTTCCAGCTGTGTTAAAATAAATGTTTTAAGAAATAAACAGTTGGAACCTTTTTTTTTTCTCTTTGTTAACAGGACAATCGTTCCTTTACATTTGTCTGCGGCTCATCAGTTGCCCTATTCTTACCCAATTTATGTCAAGTAACCACCGGCTACGGTGGCTGTTTGGTTCAGTTGATCCACTCCAAGGACAGATTGTATTCAGACTGAGGAATCTCAGAGCGAACAGAAGCTCAGTGTAATTGGAAACAAACCGAGACCCCCTCCAAAGATGAGTCAGAGAGTGGTTCCTGGTCCCGGACCAGGGTCCACTTGGGTGTATTCAGGCTGAAAATTTGTTCCGGATTATCGGTGGAAACAAACTCTGGTTCACTTAAAGCAAACCAAATGTGTCCAGTCTGCATTCACTCTATAAAATACCTCTAAATGTGGCTTTAAACTGGTTTGAGATAAGGGATATCAAGAAAATGCTAAATTAACTTTAGCCTCTAAATTTCTACTTTTTGATACTTTTTCTTATGAGGCCACTCTGAATCGAGATGACACAAAACATATCTGCAGCACAAATTAAGATGGACAGGATGGGACAAAAATAAGGCCAAGCCTGAACCTCTAACAGGCCTCACACAAGCAACAATGTAAAACCAATGAACTCCGTTATCACAATTTGTAATACTGTTTTTCCAGCACTGTTTAGTGGAGAATCCTGGCTAGGGACACCTTGTAACAAGTGGACAACAACAAACCTCACTTACAGATAGCTGTTGGATTTCACTTTTGGAGCTGGGGATGGGTAACACTTTGGTGATACAGGCGTAACCACCCTGGTTACTCTGGAGCCTCAAAGGCAGTGGGATGAACATCTCTTCCTGTAGTAAAATGCCCAGTTACAAGAAAAGCAAGATATGAAAAAAAATCACATTTTTTCTAGGCTAATAACAGCCATTAACAGTGTTCATTGCTTATTTGTATTTACAAAATTTGTTCTTTTTGGCAGAATAATATTATCAATGGTATCATGGTGCAGCAATATTACAGAGTGATATTTGATTTATTTAGAGAGACACACCAGCAAAGCAGCAAACAAAAGCTTGACAATTCTCTGTAACAACCCATGAATACTCCTGTTGGGAATGACTATTGTAAAACACGCTGCAATAAAAGTTGTTTATTCAGTCTTGCTGCGTAATGTTATCAGATTTATATTGGACAGCTGTGGGCTTGTTTTTGGAAGAAAATGTTTTAGCATAGGACAAAAATTCTGAGGCCCAGACCAAGCATCTGAAATGAAGAGCATGTGCTTCTAGCCATTTATTATGTTAGGTCAAAAAAATCTAAAAGTAAAAAGAAAATATTTTACTACTAACTTTTCATAGTGAGTAAAACTTTCATAAGAAAAATGAAACAATTTGGATTTTTACCTATTAAAGCACTTATTGAAGATGATTGTTTTTAAGTAAATGGCCCCAAAATAAAGGATTAATGTACAGTACTGGGCATTCAGTATGTTCTTTCTCAAAAAATGTATTCATCGCAGAAATTTGAATTTGATTACTGTTTTTAAAAGGAACACAATAAAACCAAATTATTTAAATCTAAATAAAATCAGAAATTGATTATTTTATGGAAAATATAGTTTGCAGTATTAAAAGTATATTTTTCAAACTTTATAAAGAAATACTGTTCAGTAAATGAAATAAGTAGTAAGCCGTTTTCAGTACTTCTCCAGATACTTACAAACAAAGAGCATGATTCCTCTGAAACACGGTAGATGAGCTCAGCATGATGGATGACTCGGTCGAGAAGTTTTTCCTGGGAGATGGAGGGACAGCGTGCGAGACTAGCCTGATCATCTCTGCAGTCTAGTGGGACACTTACAGTGAAAAGATGGGGCCACAGCAATAAAGCCCATAGACCCTGCTGCAAGACTGAAGAAGCACATGTTAAAATGAATACAAATCAATTTCTAATTAAATCCCAACACGATCATTTCTCTCAGTTTATCAAATTAGTTACCTAATTCTAACAACTGTTATAACTAACTATTAACTATTGTCAATCTAAGAAACATGTTTTTTTTTTTTTAAATTGAAGATTACCTTTTGTGTGCATTCTGTCAGTATTCTTCAGGTTATTCTGGCTGATCTGTATGACGGACAACTTTATAAAGGCTGGCTAGCCATAAATAAAGTCAAGAAGTCATTTCAGTCTTACGTAGGTTCCTGTAAAACGATGCTGATCTTTCAAACCAACACGTTTCTTTTCTCATACATAAAGTTAGAGGCTTTAGCTGCAAACAGGCATACTTCTCCCAAATATGCTCTGTAGTGACACACAGCTACTGTGCTTTTTTTTTTTTTTAATCAAGCATATGACAATATTTTATAAAATGATGAGACAATAAAAGCTATATTAACAAAGGCAAATATTGATATGATCAAAAAAGATAATTTTGCCAAAAATCCACTGAAGCAAATTTAAATTGGCACGACAAAATTTACATTAAAAAAAGGCTCAAATAAGTATATGATAGTAATTTTTGTATCCCTTTCAAAGAGAACCACATAAAACATTATGCATACTGCAAAACATCAAAATTGGGATTAACAGAATGAAAGATTAGATTTAATAGGATAAAAGGAATAAATAGAATGGGATTATAAATGTGGTTAAGAAACAAAATAAAATGAGAAAGCCATAGGCACCTGTTAATTTTTTTCTTTTTATTAAAGAAAACTTTTGTTTCCTTTTTTCAAAATTATGATAGCAAATACATATCAACATTGTTTAAACTATGTTACTTTTCCAAGCACTGGTTGTCACATCCAAAAGGAAACACTGGGAAACACCAGGAAACACAAAAAACCTTTTTTATTTTTTCTAGTGCTTTCAAACACGGACCTTCAAACAAAAGGGGATCAGGGCTCCTTACCTTTCAGCAGCTGATGAGTGTTGTATTACTGAGCTCTAACGTCAGAGATGGTTATGTTTTTATAAAGGTGGCACTTCAGCTGACCCTTGAACAAAGGTCAGACTACTTCATATGAATGGCTGCTTCCTTCTTGTCATCTTTCTTTTGTTCTCTTTTTCTAGGAGTGAAGCTCACCTCTCCTGAAAGACACAAATTTGGTTTTCTCTTTGGTTTTTGTCTTCAATTTACCAAATCAATCTGGGAAGTGATTTTGTTCCCCTTCAGATTTAAAGTTTTTTTTTTTAGTTGAGGTTGACAGTTATGTGTAACATTTTTAATTCGAAAAACTATATAATTAATTAGATATGGACATAGAGTTATTGTGTCAAGAAAAATGTATATAAAAATCCAGTGAAATAAGGAAACTGCATAATCTAGAACACCTTTCATAATTCAGATGTAATACATTTCTGCTGCAATTGTTTGGATTGCAGTGAATGACCTGCAGAGAGATGGTACCAATGTAGGAAAGGCTTCCATCAGTAACACACTATGCCACCAGGGACTCAAATCCTGCAGTACCAGATGTGTCCCACTGCTAAAACCAGTACATGTGCAGCCCCGTTTAAAATTTACTAAAAAGCATTTGGATGATCCAGAGGAGGATTGGTAGAATGTCCTATGATGAAACCAAAGGAGAACTTTTTGGTAAGAACTCTACTTGTGTTTGGAAGAGAAAGAATGCTGAGTTGCATTCAAAGAACATAATACCCACTGTAAAGCATGAGGGTGGAAACATCAGGATTTGGGGCTGTTTTTTAACAAAGGGACCAGGACAGCGGATCATTGTAAAGGAAAGAATGAATGGGGCCATGTATCGTTAGATTTTGAGTGAAAACCTCCTTCCTTTGGCAAAGGCATTGCAGATGAAACATAGCTGGGTCTTTCAGCATGACAACGATCCCAAACACACTGCCTGGATAACGCATGAGTGGCTTTGCGAGGAGAGTTTCAAGGTCCTGGAGCAGCCTAGACAGTCTCTAGATCTCAACCCCATAATTTTTTGGAGTTAGTTGAAAGTCTGTGTTGCCCAGCAACAGCCCCAAAACACCACTGCTCTAGAGGAGATCTGCATGGAGGAATGGGCCAAAATAACACCAACAGTTTGTGAAAAGGCATACTGAAAATGTTTGACTGCTGTCATTGTCAACAAAGGGTATATAACAAAGTATAGAGTTGAACTTTTGTTATTGGCCAAATACTTATTTTCCACCATAATATACAAATAAAGTCTTTAAAAATCAGACTGTGATTTTCTCTTTTTTTTTTCTTATGTTGTCTCTCACAGTTGAGGTATACCTATGATGAAAATTACATGCCATCCATCTTTTTAAGAACTTGCACAATTGGTGGCTGACTAAATACTTTTTTGGCCCACTGTACGTGAAAAACAGCATCAATACAAAGCATAAAAAAGCTTTTGAAATTAGAATGTGCGTCAACACTTTTTACATATTGGAAACAATTACACCAATTAAATTTAAAGGAAACAATATGTATATGAAAAGCAACAATTACACTGTTTTCTGAAGTATTCATTAGTCTTTATAAACACTCTGTAAATTAATGTATGGCTGCTTGTTCAAATACTCTGGCCAGACAAAACTTTGGATTTATAACAGGGAAATGAAGGCAAGATATTTTATCCAAAAAACATGCTGACTGGGCTTTGAAAATGTTTCATGCAGATCATTTTCTCTGTTTCTCAAAAAAAAAAGAAAAAATTCTATTTCTTGTATAGAAAAAAAAAGTAATTTACAATCTCAATTAAATAGCAAAAAGACACCATCTGCTATAACTGACGTGCTCACACTGACTGCCCTTCAGTTAATCAAGACTTTTTAGAAACACTAGAGCTCCCTTGGTCCAACACAATGGTTGCAGACTGCACCAGACTCAGGCTCAGTTTTATGTTCTCCAACTGCTCTCTATCAGTTTTAAATATCTAAGTTGTAAATTTGTCCTTGTGTAGTTGTTTAATTCAGAAATCATTTTTCGAAACCACTGTCAGAGTCACAGCTGCTATTCACTGTGGAGGTGCAGCCTTATTAATGATGCATTGCTGTGGATTACCCAGAGCAGAGGGAACTGTTTAAGATGTCCCTAGGCACCTCATGTCTATTGAGTCTTCTTCTTGTTTGTGCTCAGTTTGGCTGTATATAACAAAATAAAAAATACAAATGACAGAGAAGAAAAAATACACTCAGTGATATTTCAGCATAAATTACTGAGAAAATTAACTTGAACTGGTCAAAAACACCACTCTAGAATTTATTGATATAAAGTCTATTCTGTAAATGGCCTTTACATAGAGTTAGTACACATAAATATGAAAGGTCCAGGCCTTTTTTTCTTGTAATTTTGAAAACCTAACATTCAGTGTCTTAGAATTTAATGTTGTTAAGGTCTGGTTTCTCACCCGAATCAACAGATGAACTCAAAACGCCTGCAGAGATTTTCTGCGTCTTCATCTGAATTCATTCACTGCTCTCCTCTTAGTACGCTATATAGGGTATCTGAATCTACAATGCCACTATCCAGTGCTCTGAAAATTTCCCAGAAGTCTCTGTTGAAAAAAACATTGTGGAACAATGCTGATTAGATTGGCAAATATGGACCACAATGTATTGTGTTTAAACCATTTGTCATTTGAAGAAAAAAAAATGTCCGAACTAGTAGGCCTGTTTTGGGGGTAAGTGAGATTTGAATCAATTTGGGCATAGTTGTGGTCTCTCAGTCTGGGTCAGTACACAAAATTATGAGAAGACAAGAGATGTAGAATAAACGGCAAATGTTGTATACTTATATACGGTAGTGCTTTACCACCCCAGTCAATTCAACTTTATTTGTACAGCACTTTTCCTGCTACAGAGCATCTCAAAGTCCTTTTCCATAATTAAATAGATATTAGTAAGATAAAAAAAAATAGTCAAAATAGTAAACACAGTAATAATAATAATAATGAAGAAAAAAAGAAATGAAAAAAAAAGTCCCATTCACTCATTTGCACATTCATTTACACAATGACAGCTCCACTTCCAAACACTGGCAAAACCTACGACCGCTAGGAACGTGGGGTTCAGGTTCTAACTCAAGCACACTTTGACATATGGGTTGGCATATTCCTTTAACATGGACCTCAAGTTGTAAAATGTCATTCCTATTCAAGCTGGTTTTTCCCAGAAGGCTATGCCCAAGCTCATTAACAACAAATTGGGTCAAAGGAAAAAGAGTGGTACAAAAAATGTATACCAGCAACATGGATAAATGCAGCATTGATTTTTTTTTCAGCAGGACTTGGCACCTGTCCGCATTACCAAAGGTACCAAAAGCTGGTATATTCACTATGATATTACAGTGCTTAATTGGCCAAAAAAACTGGACCTGACTGAAACAGAATGGGAAATCAGTAGACTATCGTCAAGAAGAAGATGGGAGATACCAGAGGCAACAATGCAGATAATCTTAATGCAGCTATCACTGCAACTTGGGATTTTATTTAACTTACACAGAGCCACAGACTGATCACTGCCATGCTATGGTACATTAATGCAGGTTTCTTGTAAAATGACCCAAGAAATTAATGGACGCCTATAAATGGACAAAGTTTTCAGATGCCTGATTGTGTGCCTAAAACATGCCTTTTTGATTAATATGATGATCTATACTAAAATACTTATTTTAGGTTAAAGTTATCTTTAAGTCATAGTCTTGAAAATGGCAAGAACCAAAGGTTTGAAATATTTCAGTGTTTGTGTAGTAATTCTATATAACAAGTTTCCCAATTGAAATTACAAATAAAAATACAAAACGTGTTCACAACATTTCAAATGATAACATATACTTGTATATACTGATATATGTGTATATATTCAAACACAGAAATGTGCACACACCCACACACATATAAATCTAGATTATGAATAATTCAAGAACATGCATTACAATAAAATGCAAAAGCCTGAAATTAGATGAGCGCCAGAAGGACAGGCTACCTGCTGACTGTATTTATTTATTTATTTTTTCTCCGTGTCAGACTAATTCTCACATTTCAAAACAGACCCAGCTGTCTTTGCTAAACAATGACGGTTTTTCAATTTTCACCACTGGTTGACAAAAACTATCTGTGAAAGTAATTCTTAAACGTGCTTCAGAACAACAATTTTTAGTAAGTTTTACACACAAACACATGCACATATGCAAAAGAAAATAAAACACACACATACACAAGGTACGTTTTTGCTTTAAAAGAGTAAATTTAAACAAAAAATGTTATTTTGGCTGTAAACGACAATCATAATTAAAAGACCACTGGGAATACTTTTACAATAGATTAAAAGATAATTAGAGTAGAACTTTAAAAGAAAATTCCACAATAACTGTGGCAGTGTTTACAATGCCATAAACCCACAGAGTAACGATAAACAACTGGAATCCAGTGCTGCATGACAGTTTTAGAAACAGTAGTCTCTCATAGTTTCTAAAACCTGTTCAAAGATTTATCTTGTTGAAATCTCCTTCTGAGTGTGCCTTGCAGTTGTGGACAAGCAACAGGAGTCTCTGCCGTCCTTTGGTTGTTCTTTTCAGTCTGATACTCTTCAACTGCAAGCTAATTTTACACTTCCACAAGAGCTGACCACATAGGACCCCAGCTGCATGTCTTTGTCTCTGATGAGACGTTCCCTCTCTGGAAAATCCGTATGAGGTCACTCCCTGGGAGCAATCTACCCAGTATTCCACTTAACTACGGTCACAAACTTTGACTGGTTGGAAATGAACGAGCAAGAAAAGGCATAGGTGGGCTATGAATTTAAGGAGACATAAAAATGGTAATCATTTGGCTCAATAAAAACTGCTGAGTATGAAAAATGAAAGTTGCCACTAAAGGGAAAAATTCAGATGTTTGTACTGGAATTGACTTTCTTTTAAGCCAAAAAATGCAGCAATCCTTAAAAACTGATATGTTTTTCTGATCTTTTTAATAAGGGATAAGGGTGTATAGATCTGTAAATCTGATCCATATAATTGTCTCTAATGGTCTTTATTTAAATCCATAAACCAACAGAACATGGGTTTTGTGTTGAAATGTCTTGTTTAAAAAAGCTGAGCAGATCATTCAGGGTGAGCTCCTGCCAACACCACATTTATCCATTTGGAAACACACATCAGTGAATAAGTTTAAATGCTTTTATTTATCACCTGTGTAATCGACAAATCAATTTATATTCCTATGATCCAACCACATCAGTCTGTCTAAAGCAAGCTGTAAATCAAATCCACAATTATTGTTTCAAAATAAAAAAAAGATTATAATCTAGGAACTGTAGATTTATTTTACTATAATGTAAAAATGACCAAGTGCCATTACAGCAGACAACACATGTGAAAAAAACTGATAACGCCATCATTCCAGTCCAATGTGTGAAAACACTTTAATTTAGCAAAGACAAGTGACCATGCAGTGTGCTGTAGAACATTGGTCTCCAACGGTTTTAATGCCACAGACCAGTATGACGTCACACAAAGGTTCCACGGAGCGGTTATGAAATTTGTAGGCAGATGATTATTGTCGCTGCACCATGATAAACAAGTGACAGAGTTATGGCAAAATGAAGCGTGAGCTTTTGTTTTGACACGCTTGACATGGTACATCTTATAGATGTCATCATCCTCTCCCCTTCTCACACTCATGGTGCAAAAAATAAGTATTGTCTATTAAATGTAGCTTTATTTTTTTGGAAGAGGAAGGCTCCTCTTCTGTCTCCTAGCTGGGCGTTTTCCACTTGGCAAAGGAACTTTCCAAAGACGTTTCTTTGTATTCATTTTGCTAGCTCCTGGGTTTTGTTTTAGCAGTAACCTATCATGTGATCGAGAAGAGTGCCTTCGTCAAGAGTGACATAGAGGGATGGAACAGAGAATCGTGCAATTTTTCAAAATAAAATATCTCTCAGATTCTGAAATAAATAAAACGGAAGTAATGTAAGTTATTTATTTTTTCTCTAGTGGCCCGGCACCAAATGACCCACGGATCGGTACCGGTCCGCGGCCCGGGGGTTGGGGACCGCTGCTGTGGAATGTTCAAGTTTGTATTACTTTTATGTGGAAAAACAACAGTGGGCTGAACTTTAGGGAAGTAAAATGTGAATGGATTTGCCATTCATTCTAGTTTACTTGTTCATTTGTATACATATTTAACTTTAACTACATTATGCAAGAAATAAAAGGAATCTGGGAAACTTCACCTGCACTGTTCATTACCCTGGTATGTATCTCTGAATCAAACTGGTTGAAGTTTTGGCTAAAGACATCCTGGATCCATTATAGATCGGATCAAATTAGATCATTTAAAATAAACCAATATCAACTATGAATCGTTTCGGCAACCACAAATTATGATACGTATTAAATTGTTGTTAAAATGAATTGTTGTTTCAGTATTATTTTTTATCAATAAAACCACTGAAAATAATAAAAAAAAGGTTTTTAAAAAGTTGCAGTCTAAAAGGTTTACCATATGGATTCTTCATGTTTTGTTTTTCATTGGTTTCACTTGTACTCCAATCTCCATTGAGAGTTTCTGTCTCCTGATGCCGCTGAGTATGTTCTGCAAAGGTCCCGTAGTCTTTGACTGTCTAACCCATGTTACTGCTGGTCTCTCTGGGGATTCCAAAGGGGTTGTAAAAAGACAAGACCGCAGAGCATCTCCACTTTCTTTCTGACCTTGCTGCTGACCCATTCTTTCTCCAGCTTTTGCCTTTACTGCTTTATGTTGGTGTCCCTGAGGCACTTCCACTTTCTTCACTGCATCTCCTCTGAAAAGGGCACAAAAATATGAGCATATAAATTCATCAAAGTTGGGCATCACTGCATAAAAAACACACTGTACAGTTGAGTTTTTTAGAAGAAAACTAACAAATCACTTTTTTAGATTGCAAGAAGCGACTAAGGTCAAGTAGTACTTGTATGTTTTCTTTTGTTTGGCAATACTTGCCCTCTGTTATTCCAACAAAATGTTTAAAATCACTCATGTAATGTAACTGTTTTCTCATTGTTTATCTTTCTGTATCCTTGTGACACTTGTGACCCTTCAGCGTAAATCATTTCAAGGTTGTGAGAGAAAAACACCACGATAATGGATGCTAAATTTTAGACCATTTATAGAAGACAAAGCAATGTTCAGTTTATATATGGAAATTACAACTTTTATAATGAATATTAAAAAAAATGTGTGAAAATATATTCAGTAAGTAAATAAATACACAGATAGATAAATAAATAAATTCTACTGTTAAACCTGAATGCTATTTCAGAGTCCAGTTTAATCATGTCAGTTAGATTCTGTCAAGTCAATAAAATCCTCAGTTCAAATCACAACTTCTTTAGGAAGATTTGTGATACCAGCTTGCTGTTTTTTTTTTCAGTTGAGTCCAAGGACAGGAAAAGGAAAACCCTGACCCTTTATCAGAATTATAGATGCATGATTGTCACCAACACCGTCATCAGTTTGTTTTCTCGGATATTCAAAATGAATGATTATAATCTCAGTATGTCTCAGTTTGATCAAATCTGTCTCATTAGTTCACAGTTCTGTAAAATGTTTTCGTTTCATCTTTATCATCTGTTATGTCTGCACCAACAAATCAGGCTCAGGTTGAGTCATGTGACAGGGGTAACATAGTCATTTTCTTTGGGTTTCTTGCCCTTGTAGCTTTTAGCTAAAACTGCATGGATTCAACTAAGTTAACTTTATTTTGAGCATGTTGTCTATGACAGTTTTAGGCTGTTCCATTACCACATTTCCACTGGTTTAATTATCATCCTCCACTGGCAAAATGCAACACTTGCTTCCTCGAATGCAATCTCTCTTCTACTTTTGGCTGCAACACCTCTCTTTCACCCACACACATAGTACCATAGCCTGGGGGACCTCCACTTGAGCAGAAATCTAGGTAAAAGAAAAAGCAACAATTAAAGAACAGTCATGATCCTCACCTTTTATCTTTTGAGTCTTTTATTTGTGTTTATGGGGATGGGGATGTAATTGCATCGGGGTAGTAAAAGCATAACTTTAAATGTCCTTAGACAATTTTGAGAGGTTTTAGGAATAAGCAAACAGATCACTTTGGTAACACGGTCTTGCCAATCACCCTGGACGCTATGCAGACTCACAACCAAGGTGAAGCTGTTACCTATATTCATAGTAGGCAGTCTCCCTTTGAAATGAAACCGTTGCACATCAACACCCATTGAGGCAGGGATTTGTGCAGGCAGAGGTACAACTCCATTTGATCGCCACGATGGAAGAAGCTTTAGCTTTGCCCGTCTCTAAAGTGAGAGTTGCAAAAAGGAAATGCTTTGGTTGATTTATTCAAAAGAAGCTACTGATGGTGGGAAGTACAAAAGGTACTTCACTCTATCCTCCCTGGGGCACATGTACTCCAAGGCTCTTCTTCTTTGCTTTACTTCTTGTTCCAAGTACATGTTCTCTTCTAGAGAACATCGCACTCTCTTGTGCTCAGTCTTTCACTTTTTTTCTTTCTTTCACCACCCATATTTCTATCACTGTATTTCACCTGTCATCTCACAGCCTTAGGTTTCACAAACTCTGCTTCTGCAACACCATGTCCTGTTCATTTTCATTCTCGCTATGAACTTTAATTTAATCTGTGTCCCCTTTTTTGGTTCGTCTGCAATCAAAAGCATTCATGCATTTTTAGAAACCCTGACTGTTTTGATATACAAGCAAACACTCTTTCCTAGAGGAAAATAAACTCAAAGGTTTTAAAAAAGTCCTCAGAAAAAGAAATCTTTAAAGATAAAAAATCTACAGCATGGGCTACTAAAACCAACTTTTAATAGGTAAAAACCTAAGTAAAGCCTTTTCTTTCTTTAATCTCTAAAATCTAATTAAAAGAAATGAGGTTGAGTTAAGTTCTGAATGTGCTTGAGCTATGAAATGATTGTGGAAACAGCTAAATATGAATGTTTGAAGTTTCTCCCTGTCTTTTTTTTTTTTAAACACATTTTTACTATAAAAATTCTTCTCATGCACAACATTAAAGCTGCCATACTGTGACAACTGCTGTTAAATACACAAACTTAAAATCCCCTGGCAGTAAAAAGTATTCCCAAAGGAAACGTTGCAGCTGTACATGAGATATGTGACATCCCTCTGAATCCCTGAAGAACAGAAACAGGTAAAAGTTATTCACTAGGGGAAAATCCTGCAGTTTGCCTAATGAGGCATGGGCAAATACACTGTGGTCAGTTCAGAAAGGGAGCTTTAAATCATCTTAATTTCTCATTGCCCCAGGCTATGTCTTTCTGAATACTTTAAAATGTGTTTGTGCCTGCAAGTTGTCGACATTGTCAGCTCTTGTGTTTGTTTCTTTGTGTATTACAATCGATGGCAGGCGTGCATAAAGCTTGCTGGGTCCGGGCTCACTTCCCCTTAGTTCAATTCTTAGTAACATGTACAGTAGAGGGGGTTGACCTATATGAGTACTGCGGTTCTTTTTTTGGGTTGTCTGGGTCCATGGAGGGTCAAAGAGAGGATGGCCACATTTTAAGTGAGCGCAGGTGTGTCTTGCAGTTTTCTTGAGGCTCGTAGGGCCACATCAAGGAACGTTATGACAATGAAATGTACGATTGTTGTACCAGGAGTAAGTGTTTTGTGAAGTATTTGTACAGCTGATGAAAGTGGTACATGACATATGAGTGATGCTGCTGTATGGTACCCTTATTGCACTTATTGACTGCATGAGAACTGGTGACTGGAGTGTGATGTCATCCATAGAAAATGACTTACTTCCGGCTTCAACCAAAGGAAGTCCATTTCAGTTGCAATTTTTTGGGAAATACAGATGCTGCCATGTTGGAGCAGTAAGCTGTTATTGGCCTAGGTTGGTTTAGGTCAAAATTTCTTTGGCAACCACTCTCGCTAGGGATGGCCCATTTGACACGACGCTTCGGTGCATGTTTCACCTTCATGAAACAGAGTGGTTTGGCACAATGTTTCAGGGCGTGTGTCAATTAGCGCAGATCACGTGGTTGATGACGTAAGAAGCGCCAAATGTATTGTTTGGTCGAACCACGGTTCACATATCACTTGTGTTCGAACAGTTAGGCGCGCTATTGTCTAGAAATATGAAATGAATCCCGAACCTTTCCCGTCCAGTTTTATTGTTTCCCGTGTATCGGAATCAGCGTCAGTTCATTGCACTTTACCTTGGCTCCTGGTAAAAAATGTACCGTAGCTAAGGATCGTTTCAACTCGATTTCTGCTAATAAAACAATACACTATGAAAGTTGTGTATAAAAAAAATACTTCAATCAATCTACGATGGCACAGAAACACTATATCAGTAGAGATAGCTCAGTGGAAAAGTCAATGGGGCTTGCATCCAGAGGTCCTGGATTCAGGACCAGCAAATTTTCATTTTTCAATATTCTTTTTTTTTATTTGCTTTGCGTTAATTTTCTTCTTCTCACACTTCTCACAGAAAATGTCACATGTTGTGCTATTTTACGTTGTTTTTTTTAATCATCATTAACAGCATTGTTTTGTTTTACGTTTTTTCATCATCATTTCCATATTTAAGTGTTAGAAGGAGCTTAGTTGAAGCAGATGATATACGTCCAGTCCGCCACCAGATGCCGCTGTTCTGTGTGGTTTCAAAGCTCTGAATGGTTGGTTCATTTTTCCGACACAATTACATGAACCCCAGGGGAAGCTTCATGGGGCTTCTATTCTTGAATAGAACTTGAATAACTTGCACGACAGAAAAAAAAAATGGAAAAAATATTAGAATTAGCAAAAAAAGTTGTTTAAAAAAAGGTAGAAGAGCAAGAATAGTTATTCTGACAAATAGAATGACAGAGTAATAGCTGTTTATTTCTCAATAGAAGTCTATGGGATTTTGGCTTCTTGGAGCCAACAGGGACTTCCTGTTTGGAACATGATGGTGTAGGATGGGGTAGGGGTCACTCAGAGCAGTTTTCATGCCGTCAATTGCCACACTCTAGTCGTTAGTAAGGTAAGCTAAGGTTGGTAAGCGAGTATTGGTCCTTTACTAACTGCACGCAAATGCCTGCTTCTCACCTATTTCACTCTTACTTTACCCTTACTTGCTGTGTACACCAAGTTTGCTCCAACTACGTGTACACAGCAAGCCTGTAGAAAAAAAAAATGGGTATGAACCATATAGCTCTAGGTGCTAGTGATAGTTGATGCCCCACTTTTAAAATTCAATTCCATTCAGATTATTTTTGAATTAATCTTTTTTCCGTTTTGTCCCTTTCGGGGTAACAGGGCTGCTGGAGCCTAGCCTGGCCACATGTGAGCGAAGGCACGGGACACCCTGGACAGGTTGCCAGTCCGTAGCAGGGTCACATATATCACACCCTTTCACACTCACATCTAGGGACAATTTAGAGTGACCAATCAACCTATGAAGCATGTTTTTGGACAGTGGGAGGAAGCTGGAGTCCCCGGAGAGAACCCACGTATGCACAGGGAGAACATGCAAACTCCACACAGAAAGGTCCCCCATTGATGTTCTGTTTTAGGTCCCCCAGCCGGGACTTGAACCGGGGCCAATTACATTTTCAAAACCATTTGAGAATTATTGGCAATTTTTTACCGGTGATTTTTTTTTCTCAAAGGCATTACGCATTATCCTAAAAAACAAATAAAGTGGCCAGGTAACATCTTTAATGTATAAGGTAACAATACTAAACAAAAATTCTAGAATTACCCACTCACGCCGGGCTGTTGCTAATGTCAACACACAACACTTGCGGCTCCTCTAGTCATGTGACTGATGGAGCAGTTCAATAGACTACGGGCTGGGGGATTTTTCAGCACGAAACACTGGGGCAACTAGCCTAATAACAAACATATCTAGAAATGACACATGCATTTAGTTTCCCATTTATTAATTAATCATCGATACTTAAGCGCAATAGTCAATACCAACATTGGAGATTAACAGGAATCTATATTTTTGATACATTGGTATCGACACTCCCATCACTACTCTGCACAAGTGGTCTGCAACATTTCTTTTTTTTGGTAGCCCATTTTTGGCCCGGAGGCAACCTGTATCCACCTTTGAGGGCAGTTGTAACTAAGGTTTTCAGTGCAGGTCTGTCAACAGACCTTGTTGTTATGCAAATCCTGCCTGTTCATAGTGTCAAAAGTCATATATTGTTATATTTTAAATTCCCCTTCCCTACATTAGCCAGGCTAAGGCTCCACTCATGTTTTTCTTCTGCATTTGGAATTTTTATGTTGCAGAGAAACAAGTTCATTGTGAATCAGACTGTAGTTCCATGGCTCAATGGGTTCTGTTTGAAATGAAATTTCAGAGAGTATGAGAGGAAGACAGAGAACCTCCAGCCGCCCTGTGTCTTGATGAATAAAAGATGGAGGTACTGGCATGTTATAAACAACAACAGAGTGGAATTATTTTAAAAGACACTTGATGTGGCATTTCTTCCGTTCCCAGCTTTAACACGTGTGTTGTTTCTGCCTTACCTGAAAAGGCTTCCTTTCCCTTTTCTTCAATGAGAATGGAAAACTAAAAGCAATGTTTGTACCATTTGCTGGTATAAAATTGAGCTTGGACTTTGGCGTATCCTCACTTCTGTGATTTACATTTATAACGCCTCTTATGAATGTACAGTCATGTCATGTAACTACGTTAGTCACAAAGGTCAGCTTGTGCATTAATAGTGAGGTTAGATAGTCTATTTTTTTAATATTATGGGGTTTAATTTAAGACATGTTTTTAAATTGAGTTGTAAGCCTTTTTTATTTCAAGGGGAAACATGCTATGAATCAATAGTTTTTGGCCTATAAAACTCAATAAATACTGTTTTTTGTTGGAGTGTAAGGTAAGGTTTTTGCTCTGGGAAAATCTTTATCGTGTGTGGTTATTTTTAGGTGATTGAACACATTTTAAATGATGGGAAAGTGAAAAAAGAGCTTCAGCTTAATTTATGTCTCTAGAGGCTGGTCATCAGTTCAATACCCTGGAGAAGAAGTTCTCCTCTTTTGATCATAAGTTTATTCCCGTTTTGCCTAGAAACTGTGAAGATTAGTTTAATCAATTCATCTATAAAACATAACTTTCTCAATGGTAATGGATACTGCTAAAACCAAAACAGTTCAAACATCTCTCTTCACGTAAAGTTTTCATTTTATTCCTGTTATTGCAAAGACATGCACCTGGTCTCTATGGTCATGTCGCGCCTGCAACTCAACCCGCTTATCAGCGACTCATTCGCCGCAACTCCTCCCGTCGCCCAGTCCTCTTCAACAACCGCCGATGGCGGTGCGCCTAACTTACCTTCCGTTAATGCAGTGGGGCAGAGAATGGCGCTTCCGGACAAATTGCACCGGGGCTCTCGACCAATGCACATCATGCAATCAGAGTTCCTGCCAGTCGGTGGTTCGGCTACAACTGGCCCGTGCGGCAGCTAATCTTGAAGAGTCTGCGGAGGCGTCATCATCACATAAGCTAGTGTAAAACAGCTGGATGATGGGAAGTGGGGATGGGGTTACTCTGCGCCAACAGTTTCGCCCACAACTCAGGAGTAAATTTCTAAAGAAAGGTTGCTTTTCTGCAGAAACTATGCCCTAGAAAAGGACAGTTTTTTTTTATTTTATTTTAGCTAAAAATGGCAGATCATAATTGAAAGACTGCTGTAAACATTTTTACATTAGCTTAAAAGATGATCGGAGTGGGATTTTCAGCTAGAAACATTTTCTTTTTCACGTCAGTGAGTCATTAATTTCTCTCCAAGTGAAAAATGCATTTTTTATATCTTTCATGGTCATTTTGTCTTTAAAGGAGACTTCAAAACATGGTCAACAAACTATTTGTCTGGTCCTGGCATTTATGCTGTTGCTTCAAGCAAGGTCCTGAAAACACCTTGAAAAACAACAAACAAATAAGCAATCATATTGCATGCACGTTTCTAAAATCAATAGCAGAGCTGTAAATATGACATTGTGTGATGTATATATTTCATGTTGACCAAAACACAGGCTTTGCATCAAATTTTTTTTTGTTGTGTTCCGTGGTACCATTACATTTTTATATTTTATAAGTTTAATTCAAATCCTATCATTAAACATGTTGTTCATAATGTCTTTTCCCCACAGTTTTTAAATATTTTTTTCTCAGAAGCATTAGTAATTTCAGCAGAAACATCTTTTTTTCCGCATGGAACCTTCAATGGCTTTCTTTCTAAATCACTTTAATAATCACAGTAGGATTTCTTTAAGGAAATCAGCAGTTACCTTTTATTTTTAAATAGAAGGCAATTGGTACCTGAATCAATATGTATTTAAGATTGGACTCAAGCTGAGACTACTTTTTTATGAGGACTTTGCATAATTACCTGAAATTAAAAAAGAGAAAGAAAAAATATCAGAGGTATTTAAAATCCCGAAAGGTTTTTCTAATGCAGGATACAAATATACATTAAAAAAAACTGTTAGTTCAGGCTTTTTTTTTGTTTTTGTTTTGGTACAACATTGCTGTTGCTTAAATATACTGTCTTCTCTGCAGCATGTGGCCCTGTCTGTAGGCATCTGTGACATCTCTGGAGCATCACAGGTGAAAACTAGAACAGTGGGAGATGGTCTTTCCTTCTTAAGCAATCTCACGCATAAACAGGTGCACAAACAGAAAAGCACATCCAAAGCAGTTCCTTTATCCTCTGTTTGGCTCCCTTACCTGCTGTTGATGCTTTGTCGTCAGAGCCCTGTAAAGTATTTAGCTCCAGGTGTTGCCTCAGGGTCTAAGCAGTCCAGAGGGCAGGCACAGGATAGCAAAATCAAAGAATGTGTGTGGCAAACATGGGTGTATTTATTTGTGCTTGCTTGGTGAATTTGTAGCATACACTATTTTCTCTCCATGCTTACCTTCTAAGTAAGTTCTGCCTGCTCTTTCCATAATCCTTCCACTCTCAGTTCTGGCTCACCATATATATAAATAGATATATATTATAATCGGAATCCTTTAGTCTGGCAATATGATATGAATCACTTTACACATGTCACAATACGATACATATCATAATATATCTCAAGACAGTACGAGAGCCAATTTTTTTTTTGTCTGAATATTATTACACTTTTTAACAATAATCAAACGGTAAAATACTTTTTTATTTAATGATCAGATCATTAAGCATTGCAACTCTATCTCACATAGTTGATTTTTCAAAGCAGGTCATGGTGCTTTTGTTTTGGTAAATTATTTTTTCAATCAACTTTGTCTGATTTTCACAACAAAATATTTTTTCAGGTAAAAAAAAAAACATATATAAAGAATACATTTCGCTTAACCAATAAGGTGCTTTTATTTCCAACACTGCCATCCATAGCCAAACCTGTTCTTCTGAAGCGGTTCAGATGTCTGAGAGGCGCTTGAACAGAATGCTTGAAAAATGAAAATTACAAAAAAAATTAAAAACTTGAAGATTCTTTCCAGAAACATTGAGGTGTATGAAGCAGCAAAACAGGCAGTGACGTGCGATGAAGTTGATGGCTGGTGAGGCACCAACTCCTCTGGAGTCAGATTTACAATTACAAAAACAGAATATTTCACCATTCATCCAACAGCAGTTAATAGCAAATAAGATACACACAAGAAAATATTTGTCCTACAGAGAATATTTCTTTTATAGATGGATATAACAGTCTTCTTGTGTATAAATTATTCAAATGTACTGTAAACAAATTAAAGTATACAGATGTGTTCAGCACACATTTGACCCTCAGTAACTATTTCTGGTATTTTTCCAACTTCAAATTCGGGTGCTTTAATCAGTGTTATCAAATGCTGTCTGTGAAAATGATCATAAAAATAAAATACATGATTTTACTTACATTTTTTTCCACTTACTCCCATGTTATATAAAAAAAAAAATAACACTTAAAATCATGTTTGGCCTTACTTTATAGTCCATGCTCCGATCCTTCTCCACAAAAGTGTAGCTACAAAGCAGCTATCAGCTCACGTCTGCCCCCTGCTGGTGAGGTTTACCTCACCTAAAGACGTTTCTACAGGCCTACAACAGCGTTTTCAGTGCACACCTCTGTTAGCATTGAGTCCTGCCGTCAGACATGAGGCACAGCGCTTCAGAGCCTCACCCAAAGTTCCCACTCCGTCTGTGATCACGCAACACTCAAATTCGGTGATTTTAACCTCAGAAACTGTGGAAAACGTGTGGAGTTGACTGAAAATGTATCTTTAACACAGATCAATGGAAAATAATATTTACTTAATTTACTTTTTTCAATTTTATCACGATCATGACAGGTGAGGCTGTGCCTCACTTGCCTCACCTGACCGCATGTCACCGAATACAGGGTATCTTAGTTACGTTTTTGAATGAAGCACTGCACATCTGCGTGGCCTCACTCGCCATAAAGCACCAAAATCTATGTTTTTACTGGTAGCAACTTGGCACAGAGTTTTGGTTTGGTACCCATCCCAATTTAAACAAAGTTGCATATATTCGTCGTCTCCGTCCCGCTCTCACTCCTCAATCCACAGCTGTCCTGGTCCACAGTCTCGTCACCTCCCGTATCGACTACTGCAACTCCCTTCTATCTGGACTTCCACAAAAAACCATCCATAAGCTTCAACTGGTTCAAAACTCAATTGCTCGAATAATAACCCAAACCCCCTCCATTCACCACATTACAGCAGCTTCATTGGTTACCAGTACCTCACCGGATCACCTACAAAATCCTCATCATAACCTTCAAAGCCCTTCACAACCTCGCCCCTCCGTATCTCTCAGAGCTCCTAACAGTTGCTACCCCCACTCGCTCCCTCAGACCTTCTTCCTCCCTCCGACTGGCCATTTCACGAACATGACTAGTTACCATGGGGGGTAGAGCATTCAGCAGCACTGCCCCACAACTCTGGAATTCCCTCCCCTCTGATCTACAAAATATGGACTCACTCAGTTTTCCAAACACCTCAAAACTCACCTTTTCCGTCATGCTTTTAACTCATAATATTTAAATTGCTGTTTTTAACTGTTAACATATTTTGTGTTCTGGAATTTTACTGTTGTATGTTTATGTTTTTACATAAACATACAACAGTAAATATATATAGTAAGTGTATATATATATATATATATATATATATATATATATATATATATATATATATATATATATATATATATATATATATAGTGTAAAAACGCGAGAAACTCAAAATGGCAGATTTTGGCACAAAATTGCCGCCAAACCGTAGGTCATGTCACCATCCCGTAATGATTTCAAAATGTCCTTTGGATATCGCGGACAAAGGTATATTGGTTTCGTTTGGCGATTCTCAAAAACAAATTCCGAATTTTTTCGATTTTGCCAAGTAGGCTCATTTTTTTGCGACGGTTTTTTGCTTACCACGCCCACATTCCTTTATTGATCTTGTCGTGCGTACATATCGTTTTGTTCAGCGTGGACCAAGGAATTGCATATTTCCTCTTCACGACATTCCGCTGAAAAATGTGCGAGCTAGCTAAGATGGCAACGGTTGCTAGCTTGCCACGCACATGTTGTTCAAAATTTACAACTTCTAATTCCAACATTTTGGAAGCTGGCAGCAAGTGTGTGCAATTGCGTGAAAATCGTTCAAACAAAAGTGTCATCTTCCCATATCGTGGGAAAACACAAAAAATCGCCAATTCTCAGAGTTCGCCACAAAATGGCCGCCAAGCCGTAGGTCGTGTGGCCGTCCCATAATGATTTCAAAACTTCTTTGGGATATCACCGACACGTGTGTTTTGGTTTCGCGACTGTATTTTGAAGTACATTTTGTTGGGCCCCATATGCGATTTTCGGCCCATTCATTTTTTTGACGGGATCGCTGCCTGTGATGTCATCGTCTTCGGAGGGGTGACGTTGATTTTGTGGAAAATTCATTTGCAATTTATCTCAGGTGTGTGCACATTTTGGTGACTTTTCGAGCATGCGGCGGGGGTCACATTCTTGCTGAAAGGCGGCAAAGTCATCGTTCCAACTGCGAAAACAATATGGTCCTTGCAGTCAGTGACTGCTGCTGCGGGCCATAATTAACAGAATTTCACAAGCTTTCACCGATTTACAGTACACCAGCACATGTCAGGGTTTATTTTATCATTAGACTACGGCGTTGCTGTGAAAACAGTGAAAATGACAGATATCAAAGACCCTGGGTATCATAAAAAAGGCTGAAATTCTTATATATAAATGACCTTTGTTTTACTATTCAGAGGGGCACACTCTTCTCTATCCAGCTGGCTGATTTCTCTCACACTCTTTCCTTCATACTCCTTGTCTCACCTGGCATCAACAAGTCATTTGCCTGGATTCATGGGCAGTTCATAATGAATAGCTAGAGTGGTGCCACCAGCTTTAGAAAACCTTATTATTGGAGAGCAGTAGGAAACTTAGCCCCATCGACAAAAAAGCAATGGAGACAAAAAAAAAAAAAAATCTATACCCCAGGATGAGGACAGGTAAGAAGAGTTGGTTAATAGATTGGGGTTGTACAGAGTGCAGAAAAGGTTGATATAGGGACAATGTTTTATAGAAGACTCTATTGCTTGATTACCAATTTCTATAACTTGTGTGCAATATCACATGATTTATTTTTATTATTTTGGCAACTTTTTGTCTGAGTTGAACCATAATAAAAAATAAGACCTGGACCCGAATCCTCAACATGCCTGGAAAGAGTAGACGTTCAATGCAGAGAGGGACTTTGTCTGAATTGGGCTACCACTGTCAAAACATATCCTTTAATCTCTTTTTTCCTTTTTACCCAGCCCCCTTTTTTCCTCTGCAGAAATCTAGGACATTCTTTTTCATCATCAGTGTGTTCGCCGGTCCCTGTGGTATACTGAGCCTTAACACCAAAATGAAACACAGTTAAGGAGTCTCTTTTTCACAGTGTCTTCACCAGCAGGTCAGTGGTGCTTGGATGCAATTTTTTTCCTCCTCCGTATGCTCAACGGATAAAAGTGAAGGGAAATTGAAATAAACCAACTTTCTTTCCTTAGCTTTCCAGTTTGAGCAAAAATTCATTCAACTCCAAAAAAGGACAAAATAGCTTGTTGGTGGATGTCTGGTGGGGAGAATTGACAAAAACTACCATTAGGCCGACGTGCTTTAAAAGAAGAAAACAAAAAAACCAATCGTTAGGGCTGTATGAAATAGAATTCAAAATGAAGTAAGACATTTTGGAGGCTGAAGTATATGTGGTTTTGATGATATACCCCGAAGAAAGAGAATACACATCAAGCTACTTGAAGGCAGATAAACATGAAATTGTTTTTTTTTCTCCTTTATTTTCTTTCTTTGAAGCAACTCTCTAATGACAACTTACACAACACCATTTGGCTTATGAGCTATTCTACTGTACTGTAATGCCTCTGAAAGTGGCAAATGGTAATGGAAAATATGTGACACTCTTCTGTCTTAGGCGCTTTTACCTTCCCCCTGCTGTTTCTGATTGAAAAGCCAGCATAGCTAACTGTGCTAATTCTAAGATAAAGAGCAGATAACAGGTGCCAGAATGTCATCTTTTTTTTATAAGGCAAGATTTTGGATGCAGTTTGCAGTCTATCCATGAACCACAGTTTCACAAGCAGCCACCGGGTGGTGCTGAAATGCTATCCTCCCTGTGCTTTGAAACCCACATGATTTCTTAAATGGGGCTTACTTTTTTTATGTGCTTAAAATACTTTTGCAGGCACAGAGCAAAGAGTTACAGTCTCAGATTTAATTGTGTTTTGAATGGAAAAAAGGGAAAAGGAATCAGCTATAATGACATTGGGAATACAATAAAGTTATAATAGGCTTTAGAAATTTCACATTTTATATCGAACAGTCGAGCAATCAGCAGCCCCCTGTTTGTTAGCAGGCGTGATTAGGAGGATAGGGACTGATAGGTGGATTTCTCTCCTGGTAGCCAATTTTCAGATTTATACTTGTGATCTCTTATTCATTTTGATGTTTTTTTTTTTTTTTAAGTGGTTGCCTCTGAGCTTGCATTGTTTAGAAGTATAGATTTAGTATGAGCGAGTTTAGCTCTATAATTGCAGGGTGCACGCACTGATCCTACACAAGATGGCAAAAGTAAGAAATGCAGAACTCATGAAAGGAAATATTTCTCCGCTCACAGTTTCCTTATGTGGGAGACAACAGAAGCAATACAGATTGCATCTGGCAAGAGGCTGCAGTCTATAAAAAGGACCAAAGGAAGGTATAGACAAATCTGACTCTGCAAAGGCAAACTGATATATCAGTCTCCACCAGCAAATCTAACCCTAAGGTCTGGGAATAAGCAATATTTGTTTTCCCCCTGTTTGCTGGAAGTGTCCAAAGATTGTGATGGTGAAATTGGATCTTCCTTAGCGGGTAAAACACTTAAAAGACATATGATCGCCACTGAAAAATTAATTGGCAAATTTAACAAGGTTAAAGATGCATAATGGAGTTTATTACCCATGTTCCTTTGTTTCCGTACCCTCTTCCAATTCTTCAGATTAGTCAGCCATGAAATAGGAGTTTCATATGATGCAAGAAGGAGTGCACACCACGCCCTCAGCAACAACACTTTGCACCCTTTCCTCTCACAGGGTTTGCACATGGATGATCACGGCACTTAGACTAAGGTGGATGGTGCAGGGTGATGAGAGATGGAAGCGTTATCATTTCATAATATATTGTTTCTGCGATAATGAGATCGATTTGAAAAAATGCCACTTTTCGTAATGAGCTTAAGCTTGTGTTTATCCACCAAATTTGTTGGCACTTAAAATATAAATATATATATAAAACTGGAAATAGAATGTTCTGCATGTTGACAACTGAGGAGAAACAAAGCTTTCAAATTACTTGCCAACTTAAAAAATTATTTTCAGGAGTTATCTTTGACCCTAAATGATTTAAGCAACAAAAACATTTAAATTCAAGTTCAAGCTCTACTTTAAAGCTGAAATATTTTAGCTTTTAAAGTATCACAAGGATTTTCAACCTTAATATTTTTTGGTATGACTTCTAAATCAAAAGAGCCAAGTCTCATCTCTCTTTGTGCAGTGTTTATAAAGGATGTTTTTTTTTCCTTTCATTTTCACAACGTTTGCTAACATTATTGAAGATGTTCCAGTTGCCAATTGCAAACAATCTATGCTATTTTCCTTAACAAGATTCACTGATTCACTCATTTGGTGGTTTCTTTTTAAGGTTTACAAACAAAATTCTAATTAATGTAAAGCATGAGTTTTAGTGCAGTTTCCCTGATGTCAAGATGTGCCATCCACTCAGAGCAGCACCAACAGCACCCTCAGGGAATGGGCACATCTATTAGATATCTAAATCCTGGGTTTTTCATATATAGCTATAGTTATACATTATACATCCGATAGACATTGATTTATTTAAGCCTGTAGCACACAATCGTTTAGATCTCTGGCAGATTTTCCCAACGCTAACTGCGTCACAGTCTTATCATGTTCCTCTCAAGGAGGATTAAATTAATTAAATAGGGTATCATAAACAATAATACTTCCGATAATGCAAGCAAGAGAAGATGCACGCAACAAGATTCATAATGCTAAAGGATGATCTGATGGTATTTCAGAACGGTGAAAGTGACAAGTATACTTGTTCAAGTACATACACTGCAGTTGCTGCAACCTGTTTCTGTTGCTACCTGCATTATTATTATTATTCTTTTAAGGGATTTTTGTATGTTGGAAATGTTCCAAGTTTGTTAGATTGTTAAAAAAAATATTGTGTGCTGTTCACACATAAGGTTGCATATATATTTGATGGATTGTCGTTTTGATGTTAGTTTCTGAGACCTTTTAACCACAGGTAGACTTCCGTAGACATATTTGTTACTTCTTGGAATTTAGAACTAGCAATCAAACTAGTTGTCTGCGAGAAGAAAAGAAAAAAATCCCTGATTGAAATAAGTGTAAAATTGTAGTGTTGATTTTATATCTAGTAAATATTTAAGAATTCCTCTAATAGACAACTAAAAATATCCCAAGAGTAGATGGCTACAAATAGATATTTAGGAGACCTGTACATGCAGATGTCTTTTAGAACCCTATTGGTAGACTTATAGTGGGAGGACATCCCAAGTAGAGGCACGCACAGGGCTAAGTTTATAGTGTTTATTTTAAATCTGGGAGGAAGTTGGTTTGCCGCCAGATGCACAGGTGAGCACCGGGTGTCTCCTGACACAACAGAGGCTGAAGAATAATCCGGCGAGGCGCAGCACAGAGCGGATGATATCAACTGGATGAGCAGGAGATTCCTCCCGTCTGAAGAGGCAGGGCTGGAATTCTCCGGACCGGTGATGGACAGCGTGGAGTGGCACGGAGCGACACTTCTCAGATGGAATAACGAGGCAAGGAACCCAACACTCCTTAATCTCCCAGGCCTAAGCAAAGAAGGAAAACACAAGCAAGAAACTTCCAAAGAAACATGACGAACTCTTAACTCAAACCAGAAACCGAGTCATAAACACGAAAAGACTCGAAGGCGCTGAGTATGAAGTGCTGGGACGTGAACCGAGTCAACAAACTGGCCATAAAGGAGTAAACCTGAGCCTCTTAAATACTGTGGGACCTTGCTGGAGCAAATCAAGTTATCACCGAGTACAGGTGAGTAAAATCAGAGTGAAGGGAAAAAGGAGGGTGACACTGAAGGTGCAGGACAGAATCATAACACTTCTAATAGACTCATCCAGTAGACATCTACAATAGATATATATTAGTTATCTCATAGACAGTATTTACCTGATTGGGCACTCACAGTGAAGCTGAGTTGTCGTAGGATCTATTTATCTAACAGAATAAATCTTGATGGATGAAATAAATGTTAACTTGTAACCTCTCTTGAACTAACAATTGCTTTTTTTGTAATTGTTGCATCAACTATTGCTCAGTTTTTCTGTAGACTTCTGCCATCCATGTTGTTTTTAATCTTTTTATTTTATTTTAATTAAACTGACTTATAGAAAAAAAAACATATGCAGTCCATGTTTGATGTTAACACACAGGCATAGGCATGAATGCACACAATACATACAAACAGTCTACATGGGGGTAGGCTGTCTTTGATGATACTTCAGGGAAGTTTGCATTATTTATTTATTTTTGATCATTTCTTTAACTGATTCATATACTGGTACTGGAAGATCACACAAAGTAACATGGAGAAGAAAGGCTTGTCGAGTGAAAGTCGTTTTCCGTTGGACCACAATGAGAGTACATGAGAGACTCCTGTGAAGTGTTTGTGCCGCACACGCCAACATATGCGCCACTTTTTTGGGCTCTGCGCTGTCCACCTTTGATGTGAAATGCTTTTGAAATCATCAAATATTGATACAGACTATTTGATTTTAGGACAGGTAATGGGGATGGAATCTGCTGTGACTGCATTAAAAACAAAGACTCAAAGAAAAACACTTGAAAACAAAAGACTATCAAAGTGAAACAGGATGGAGTTATAATCAAAGAAACTTTACAAACTTTCAGATTTCTTCATCTTTATTTATTTTTTATTCTTTTTTTAATTTTGTTTAGCCTTTATTTAAGATGGGGGTAATCCATCACATAGGCACCTCCGACATTAAGATGGTTCCTTAAATCAATGGCTCATTGAGTCCCCAGCAGCAGACATGGACACACGTCTGTCTTCCCTGACAGAAAGCAGAAAGGATAAAAAAAAAATGCACTTCACTCTCTTGACTTTTAGGGCAAGAAAACGGATGACTGCCAATCATTGCATGGATCCAGGTCTGATTGCAGAAGGACTCTTCTATATTTCTTACATGGTTCGCCCGAGGAGCTTGTTTTAGAAAACAGCACGTCAATGTAAGCATGCCTCCAGTAATCATTTTGTTTGTCCCTTTATTGAAGTTTGATGTCAGTTGCTTTGGAGGATATTTTGACAAAGAAGAGGGATTGAAGCAAACACCTGTCTGTGGCTCTACTGTTTATTGATTGTAAACCGGGAGAGAGCTTAACTGATTCACACTTCCAGATCAACATGATTATCTATGAGCTTTAGGATTACAGAAGGGTGTGTCAAGAAGAAAGGGATGGCTAATGGGGGCATTTAAAATGTCAACCATCTGAAATGACAGATATGTTTATTTTTTGATGAAGGTTAGATTGTAGACTGAAAACTATTGATGGAACTTGTGGACATTGTGTAAAAGGATCTCTGTACCTGTCAAGCTATGTCAACAAGGACCTTGGCAATGCACGTTCAAGTGTCCACTTCCCATGACCAGTCTCTGTAAATGCATATAAACACACATTTTGGGCTTCTGCGTTTAAAACTTTTGGGTTCAAGCATAGCTACACAGGTTTTTCCGAAGACTTTTGTGAGGACCGTACAAAACACGTGGCCATTACACGTGCATCGCAAATTCAGCCAGGTCAAGCTTTGGCCAATCAAGGACTCAGAGTTGGTAGTGATTCATAGATGGTGTCCCCTTTAAATCATGGACAGGCCAACTGTTTGAAAATTGATCATGGAGGAGAAATTAATAATCACAGCTGAGATTATATGGCACCAAGTGTTTCATGTATCATAATGAAGCTGTGAAAGAAAAAGCCTGCAGTAAGATTCACAAGATTTGCACCACTGCAACATTTTGCACCAAGACTCTTCCAACTAGAGGTGGCAGACGTGCACTTGTAGTAACAGCACCAGCAGTAGAAAAACAAACAAACAAAAAAAAAAATGAAGAAACCCCTTCCTCCACCATGTACTATACTTGCATTCAAGAAAACACATTTTGCGCATTCTTTAGGCATGTGACACTAAGTGCATCACATGCCTGGAGTGTCCTAGCTTTAGAGTTCACATAAATGGAATTAAATATGGTATTTTTAGCAACATCTCTTGTTTTCAAAATCTTTAACTGCATCAAACAATAAAAGTTTTTTAATAGAGAATAAAAACGTTTGATCAGTTACTTTCAAATTGGGTTTGACTTTCCTAAAACAAATTCCTATCACAGGCAAAAAGAAAGATGTGATCTTAATATGCATTCGTATCTTTTCGGCTCATCATTAATCATTGTTTCATGTACAAAACTTTATGTTTTTTTAGGTTAAGCAGCCAACACTTCAGAATTCCAGACTGATAAACACAGTTAAAAGGTTGCATTGAGCTGGATAGCGCTGATGGAAAACTGTAATCAAAACACAGTGCAACATGTTGCCCATTCACTAGATGCAATTTGCTGCAATACCATTTATTTTCTCCCACAAATAACTGAAAGAGATCAGCCTGTCTGTTCCGACTTGATGCCTCTCTATCTGCAAGCACAACAGTTTAGTATGTACCTCAATCCATTTCCTTTACCTGCTTATTTCTGCTCAGGCTCACAGGGATGCCGGTGTCTATCCAGTCACTGTTTACAGAGGCAGGTTTACCCTGGACAGTGCTCAGTTCATCCGGTGAAACTGAATGAGAATGTGTAGAAAAAAGTGGTCAGAATTGGATCTATGGACACCAACAGGCGGGACGAATTAAAGACACAGTGTGGTTTCATTTGGACAATTTTGATTTAGCACAACAGGTAATTCGAAAAAAATAGAAAATCAGTAAAAAGTTGTCACAGAAATCATCTACATATTCCGGAAAGACAGCTGGTAAGATGCTGGTTTTGCTTTAAGTTTTTGAATCACTGGAGATGTAGTGCCCGAAAAAAAGCCTAGCATGAATGAGAACATGACAACTTGTGCAAAAAGGACCCAACTGGGATTCAAACCAAGACACTTCTGCTGTGAAGAGAGTGCTTACCGCAACACCACCATGCAACTCACTTGTCCTTACATCGCACATTAAATCTTGGTTCTCTGTGGTCCAGAGTTATAGAGCGGTCAACCTCTAATATAAAGATTCCCAATGCAGTTTCACCCATTGCCTGCCCTTGTATAGAGAATCTTTGGGCATAGTACTGTACCCCACATTGCTACTGATGGTTACAGGCACCTTGAATGGCAGCAGAGCCACCATCAGTCTGTGTGTGTTAGTTAGTAAGACTTGTTACTGTGAAGCATCTTTGGCCTTAACCAAGGTAAAAAAGAATTTTATAAGTATTTGCCATTTTTTTCAGTTTATTTAATTGCGTTCAGAAAGTCCATTTTACTGATTATTTGGCTAAAGATCTACTTCAAAACATCAATAGATTTTTGCATTCTCACTGCTTGAGCTTTTTCAGGTTCCCTCTAAAAAGAAAAAAAACAAAATTTCTTCCTCTTACTAGAAACCATCCAACAGATTCTATCTTCACATCAAAACCAAAAGACTGGTTGGTCCCCCATCAGTATGACTTTCCACGGTAAAGCCTTCGAAAGTGTCAGAAGTCTCTGACAGAATTGTTGCTAGACCTGTGGGAGACTGGCCAAGCAGGCTAACAAGTAAGTAGATGGACACCTAAAAGAGTTTCTCAAACGTGAGGCTGTCTTTTCGTTGGTATTCTGGGGCTTAGACTCAAAAGGGGAGGATGGAAACAAGGTTACATGGGACCACAGCCATTCCTCTGTGTTCTGCAGATGAAGAAAGGATGTCTGATCAAGTGCAGCAGGGCAAAAAAGGCAGACTGGTAGGCCAGTGGGATTGGTGCTTCTGTTTGTGTGGATTTGTGCATGATTGCAATGTCATGTGTGTATGGCTGGGCACAGAATTCACAAGGTTTTTCCTCCCCTAAAAAAGCAGCCTGCCCTCAGGCCAAATCTGCTGTGTCCAGGCAAACTTTACTGTAATTATGTCGCTGTTTTCAAAACAAGAGGAGAACATTTCTCAAGTCTTTGATTGATGTATATGTAGAACACCACTGTGTTAGATGTATAAGGCATTCTGTTTTAGAGGAAATGAACAGAACATGTTTTTGACTTTGACACGGAGTTGTAATCGTTGAGAGTCTGGACTCCAGTGCAGGAAAAAAAGTGAATGCTACTGAAATCACTCGTTGAATTCCCTTGAAACTTGAATTTCAACTGAATTGAGACAAAACTTTAGGAAGCATAATAATCAAAGCAAAATATCATGTAAACATAAATCTTGCATGTGGCCGCACACATTAATATTATTTGATTAGTATTTTCTCTTGCAGGCCAGAGCTGGCAATAGTGAACTTCAGTGGAATGTGTTCATTTATAGAACAGCATCACCCTGAAGGAAGATATTGGCTAAAGGCCCAACTCCTGTGGTAGGGCAGCAGTTAAAGTAAATATAAATGAGCCTCATGCCGATATTAGTCGCAAGCACTTGAAATATATGTTTGGTTCAAACACATTTGTAGATTTTTGTGGAATTCAAAAGTTTAGCAAACTGTCTTAACGTTTTTACAATGTTTGGTTGTTTGTTGGACTTTATTTGTTTTAGAGCTTTTTGTCTTTTTTTGTGGGTGGTCAAAATTTCTATTTTACTTTTTTTTTTTAAATATACTATTTCATTTATCCTGTCTCTAAAAATATACTATTTCATTTATCCTGTCTCTTCTCTGATACTCTCATGCTTGTTATTGACCTCTGCCTGCCTGACCCTGATTTAGCTTTGTGGACTTTTGGCTAAGCTAATAAACCTGCTGCATTTGGATCAAGCCGTCTTCCCATTTTGAGACACAATACATTGTCTATAAATCGGTACATGAAAGATTCCACTAACTTTGTGGTGATGCAGTACAGTCCAATTCTTTTAACTAAATGGATACCATCTAATATTGATTCAGCATTTAAAGCTATAAATGAAACTGCATGCCTTTAACAGAGATAGTCATTTTTTCTTACTTTAATTTGATGCGACAAAAATGTCTAATTTATTCAGGATTTGTTTGAAGTGGTGTAAAAGAAAGGGTTAAATGTTTTTGGTCCACACAACACACATTCTTCACTGTGGATCACCTTCAGTCAATTACAATTGACCTAACTTGGTGGAAGCAAGCTTGTGATTGGACGTCAAAAAACAGCAAAGACACAACAGGGAGGGAAACCGACTAGTTTAGCCTCAAATACAAAATAGGATTATACAAATATACACCTGTGTGACTGGAGATTCATAACCCCTTAAAATCTAACAAAAGTGGCCTTCAGCTCTTACCTGTTTGCTCGGCTGCTGAACAAGTCAAGTAAAGAGCATAAAAAAAGAAGAAAAACTGACAAGACTCACAAGAAACCGACTTATTTTATCCCATTTTACCAACAAAAACTTATTAGTGTCTGTGATTCTGAACCCATACTGCTGTTACTTTCATAACTAGATTGTTTTTCTATCTGCAATTTATTAAATCCCTAAAGGGAATGCAGATCACAAAAATGTACAATCGGAAACACTGTTTGTTAAAAAAATTATAAGTATATAGTATATATATATATATATATATATATATATATATATATATATATATATATATATATATATATATATGTATACAAAAAAAAAAACGCCCCTCTCACCCTTCCGTGGGCCTGGGAGCTTGAGGGTTCTGCGCAGTATCTTAGCTGTTCCTAGCACTGCGCTTTTCTGGACTGAGAGGTCTGAGGTCTTTCCAGGTATCTGTTGTAGCCACTCCTCCAGCTTGGGGGTTACTGCCCTGAGTGCTCCAATTACCACAGGCATCACTGTCACCTTCACTTTCCAGGCTTTCTCCAGTTCTACTCTGAGTCCCTGGTATTTCTCCAGTTTCTCATGTTCCTTCTTCCTGATGTTCCCATCGCTTGGCACTGCCACATCCACCACAACAGGCTTTCCTCTGTTCTTTATCCACCACTACAATGTCTGGTTGGTTCGCCATTACCATCCTATCAGTCTGGATCTGGAAGTCCCACAGGAGTTTTGCCCTTTCATTCTCTACCATCTTCGGAGGTGTTTCCCATTTTGACTTTGGGGTTTCCAGTTCATATTCTGCACACATGTTCCTGTATATTATTCCAACCACTTGATTGTGGCGCTCCATGTATGCTTTACCTGCCAGCATCTTACACCCTGCAGATATGTGCTGGATTGTTTCAGGCGCCTCTTTGCACAGCCTACACCTTGGGTCTTATGTGTATATACATATACACACCAGTGACGTGCGGTGAGGTTAATGGCTGGTGAGGCACTGACGTCATCAGTCAGATTTACAAACATATGAACCATACTGAGTAACTTATTCACCATTTGAATTGACAACAGTTAACGTGTTTTGTTTAAAATATCATTTCAACATGGTTTTTTTTTTCATATACAAACTGCAGCATAGAAAAAAGCACAAACGTTATTATCATCTTACCTTTACTTGTAAATAAAGTCCATACGCCACTCCTTCTGAAGAAAATGACTAGCCGCTTAGCTATCACTTCTTCTATTATTTTTTAGCGTCATAATCTCAGGGCTCACCGGCGCCCCCTAACATGAGGCACGAGAACTGCTGGCCTCACAAAGTGGCTTTTTTGCCGGCGTTTAGCACTCAGCACAAGAAACACGTCCCTCACATACAGTTATTTATAAAAACAAACAAACACTGTACATCATATACATCTGCTAAATTATGTAAACTCAGCTCATATAGTACAAGTGATTGAACCGACATACAGAGAGACAGCAGTACCGTCTGACTGCATAGGTATTGCGCAATCCAAGGTGAGGCTCAGCGGGCTGGTGCCTCATCGCACGTCACTTCTTAGTATCTGAACGGCAAATGCGGAAATTCAAAACACCAAAAATGGTACATTTAAATGGAAAATGACTGCAAAGCACAAATTACTGATTAAATGAATTTACTTTTTCTCTTTTCTTCCCATAATGACAGGTGAGGCACAGCCTCACCTGCCTCTCCTGACTGCACGTCACTGATACACACACACACACATATATATATATATATATACTATATATATATATATATATATACTAGGGGTGTCACGATTTCGATTTTAACTCGAAATCGATCGAAATTAAGTCACAGTCTCGAACTTCAAATTAAAAAATGGAATCGTCGATCACGCGGCCACGCCCCCATGTTGCGTCCGGTTTCTTGCCAAGCGGAAAAAAACACTTGTGTTGAAGTGCTGCGAGTCAACCTCCTCTAACAGCCGCTCAAAAGATAACATGGTAACTGCAGGAGACCCATTGACAGAACTCGAATCCCCTCCTCTTTCACTGAAGTCGCTGGTGTGGAAGTATTTTGGATTTCCAGTGAGTTATGTTGACAACGTTCGCATTGTTGTAAAAAAAAAAAAAAAAAAAAAACTACTGTTTGCAAGCTGTGCTATGTGCGTGTACCACATTCTCTCACTGGCAGCACGATTAACATGGCAGGGCATCTCCGCAGGCACCACAAAAACATAGATTTATTTATTTATCTGTTAAATCAGTGCTCCTCAAATAGTGGGGCGCGCCCAGATGCGATGCGCGTAGTAGCAGCGGTCTCAGGCAAAGCCTGCAAAGGTGCGCAAATTTAACGGGGATCGGCGGTGACAGCAGATCAGTGCTTGGTAAAAATCTGATCCACTGTTGTTTTCTTATTATCTGAGTTTTTAACAGCCTGAAACAGTGAAGTTCCGTCCCTGCAGGTACATGCTCCCGTCTCCTAGATTCCTCCGCTCATGCTAAAAATGTCATTCTTTATGAACTATTGTAGACATTTTGGTGACGTGTCTTTATTTTCCATATTCTTTGTCTGCCTGTTTAGTTGGTGTCAGCATTTAACATAAAGACAGCAGGTAATGCAGGAAAACAGCTGCACTTTATGACATCAAAAATAAACAATCATCATTTAGAAACTAAATCAGCACCATGTTTTTTACCTATTTCTTCAGACTAAAAAGGTTAAATATATTGGTGCTGCTGTGTTAATGTTTCAGATAACTTTACATTTAATATTATTTATTGATTCAATTATTTTTCTCTGCATCAAATAGTTTAAGACACTTAATTGTTCAGAGAATATGAACATGTCTGTTTTATTGTTTTTGTTTGTTTTGTTGTGAACTTAAATGTCATCTTTTGTGAAGAAGACTGCACTTACAAAAGAGAAACTGGATGGCAGTTTATTTTAAGTTTTCAATTGACTAAAGATACAAGTTATTGTTAAATTATGATGTTAATAAAAGTTTAAAATTTGACCATGTAGTGTGGTACATTGCAAACAAAGGTCATATATTATATTGCATTAAAGTCTAGTTTGAAAAATGACAATTTGTGCTTTAAAAAAGAATAAATGTAAAAACCAAGAATCAAATCGAACTGTGACCTTAGAATCGAAAATGCAATCGAATCGAGGACATATATATATATATATCTTTTCAGGAGAAAGTCTCTCTTCTAGTGAGTGTTTTAGTCACCTCAAGGCCAGACCACTATATCTATCTATCTATCTATCTATCTATCTATCTATCTATCTATCTATCTATCTATCTATCTATCTATCTATCTATCTATCTATCTATCTATCTATCTATCTATCTATCTATCTATCTATCTATATATATATATATATATATATGATGTGTTTTTTCTTTTCTTTCTTTTTTTTACAACATTAGGCCATGTATCATGCGCAGTAGAAGTGAAAAGGTAGATGATGCTTAGATGAAAAACAAATCTCATCTGATGAATGTATTTGACTTTTTTCAATCATTTAACCTTCAATTATGCCAAATGGCAATGTAGTCTCTATCTTTGAAAATTTCTCAAACCATCAAAATTTAATCGGGTAGATATAAGAATGTGAATAATTTTGATCTGATTTTTTAACCAACAAATCCTCCCGGTGATGTTCTTTTTAGATAAAAGCACTCAGAATGAATAGGTCTTTTGAATCTCTCTTTAAAGGAATGAATCACGGAATGATCCAGATCTCTTCAAAGAGGTAAAGATCCCACCAGCCGCCAGACCGTAAAAATTTTTAAGACATTAAACCCAAAAGCCAACTCTTAGGTTGTCATTGAAGGCATGTGAAAATGATAAAATCTACATGTTGAGATTTTAAATGAGGACCACATTCAGGACAACCTTCAACTTCATTGTGACTAGGGCATACAGATCATTTTTGTTTGGCTTTGAATTGTATGTGCATGTATTTGAAGGAGAAAGACTGACATGTTAGGGTTACATTTTCTCAATTTTAGCCTCTCCGTTAAAAAAGTATTTGTGCATCACAGTACCACTACAAAATTCTTATGCTACATACATTGTGGGCACTAAACGGGCATTCTCAAATGTGCTATTAGCATATGGTGTACACACTGGATTGGTGAACAATGTCAAAGTGGTATAAATCTCATGAATCTTGCTCCAGCCAATTGACTGCCAATTCACTGACCAGTGACTGAATTGGAGTCATGTAATTCCGGCCGGGCACAAGCCACAAGTATTAATTTCTCCTCCACAATCAATTTCCAAATAGTTTGCGCTTTTGTTTCTTGAAAAGGATGCTACCCATACGTCACTACAAAATCCCCAATTGGTCAAAGTTGAGTTGGTTTCACTTTTGTCCGTTTTGTACATAGAGCCCAAAAACAAACCTAAAACTTGCATAGTGACACACGAACATGAAAGTTTTAAATGTGAGTTTTTAAACGCGGAAGTCCGAAACCTGCATTTAAGTGCTTTCACACAAACTTTTCACTAGAAGTGGTCGCTTCCAAGCTTGGTGTAAATGTAGCATAACTCTAACAGAGACATGAGCACCAAAGTGTTTTTTTTTTTTTTTTTGCTGTTTATTTTCATTACCACTGTCTTTATTTTAGACATTACTGCCCCTTTTGCTTTCCCAAGTATGCTTCCAGAGACACTGATGAACTGTGAGTCTAAGCAATTAAAATATTGTTGAATATAACAAACCCCTTTTTATGCTGTCCATACACACACACACACGCACACATTCTGACACACGATATGGTGCGTTGTCAAAAGAAGGTCTTCCTTTGTCATCAAATGCTCCATCTCAGCAGGTATACAACCAGGTAGTAAAAAAGTAGGATATTACCCTTAGGTGAGACATCCCCACATTGTCCTGGTTCCCATGCATCAGAAAAAAGCGTGATATCTGTCTTGGCTGCTACAAGCAGTGAGGAAATCCATTGTGCTCTTGCTGCTGCCTGGCTGCCAAAATGAATCAACCAGAACCGAAGTCTGAATAATTAAACATCTTGGTGACATGACCTGGCAAAAACACTGCATTCCTCGATTCAAACTTTACACTGTGAAAAGTTTCCAAAAACAATTAATTACCAGGGTTTTAATAGCAACTTGTATGGAAAACACAGTAAAGTCGGAGACTTAATTAAGAAACTCATTATATTTCCATTTTTACAATTTCCGAGTCTTTATATTAATGCGGCATCCTTTTTTTTCTTTTCTTATTTTCTCTTCGCCTTTTTACACACAATGTGGTTCACACTTCATTTTTTGACAGGCAGAATAGAGCTCTACCCAAGTGAAGTCTAGTGTGAGCATATGTGAATTTCTACATTTATTGTTGTCAGTTTTTATTTACATCTGTATTGTTTTATTTTAACACATTTAATAAAAGCCTACACCGTGACTCCTATTCTGTTTCAATGCAAATTTCCACAACAGAAGCTGCTTCTTCTTTGCAAAGTGAACATGATGGAGATTAGCTCCTCAGTAGCAGAAGCTCTTTTTGCCTACCCTGTTTTTGCATGCATTCACACAAACGTCTTATCTTTTTTTTGGCATAAAAAATGTATGAGCATACTCTTTTGAAAGAAACCTTTTATTTCGTGACCTGTAGCTACCTGACATATTTGGCCTAAAGCAAAGCCCTACGCTAAAATATCAAAACAGGAGGGAGCACAGGAACCATTCAACATATCCGTCATCAGTGCCGGGTCCCCGGGCAAACGAAAAGGCTTTCGCCTATGCTAAACAGAGAACAGACAATTTCTGAAGGGTCAGAGAACTCCCAAAGGATATAAAAAGGAAGCAGTACAGAAGGTGTGCGCATGCTGAGAGGCTGAACAAAAAAGGCTCCCCTGCTTGTGATCGAAATGTATCTGGGAGGTCAGGCTGAGGGCAGTCTGTACCTGCACACAAACTCTGAGCAAAACATGATGACTCACACTCACTTGACTATATTAGTCACAGCTGCTTTGCCATTAATGCAGACTCAGTTACATGCTGAGAGGCCCACTGGGAACTTCCACCCAATGCATTAAAAAATTAGGACATGAGAGAGGCAAACAACAATCTCCAGTTAGTTAAATGGCTTACCACAAATCAGTTTTTTTTCATGGTTTAGCCAAGAAGATTGAGTGTTTAAACAAATTTCTTCTCTGTGGGTAAGGCCATTAACAATACTACATTGGGGGGGCACCGGCTGTTAACTTATTTTCATAGTTAATTTAAATTTTTTTACTTCCTTTTTCTTGCATCTACAGTCTTAAATTAGTTCAGAGGTGCCATAGGTGAACAAGGCTACAGTAACAGATTTGTGATCAATGTATACTTTAATCTACTTTGGTGCAGTGAGATTCATGTACTGTCCCTCTTTCCCTCTCCCCTCCTGGGCAGTGGGAGTGCTTCCAGATTTCATTTGGCTCATCCCTGGTCCTGTACCTGACTGTGTACCTCTTCCCTGGCTCGCCTCTGCTCCTGCTCCTACACCTGGTTGTGGATTCTGTCTCCGGCTCGTCTCTGCTCTGTACCTGGCCGTGTACCTCGTCTCTGCTCCTGCTCCTACTCCTGGCTTTGGATCCTGTCTCCGGCTCGACTCGCGCCCCCGACTGTCCCCCCAACTTTGGCTGGATGAAGCTCGTCTGCTGGACTATGTAGTTGTAGAGTTGTAGAGTTAGATAAGTTAATTTTTCTCTATGAGTTCTGGTAAATCGCCTGTCCGTTCTGCGTCAGGATCCCTCCATCATGTGGGCACCCCTGAGGTTTTCTTCGTTTTTTCTGGAATCCAGTCTTTTAAGGAGTTTTTCCTTACCGCAAAGGGGGGTCTAAGGGCAGGGATGCCAGTTTAGTTTAGTCAGTTTGTTAGTTCATTTTAGTATTTTCCTATTGAGTTCTATGTATTCAGTATCCTTTTGATTTTATGTTTAACTTTTTCAATTACCGATACGAAGCCCATCGAGATGACTGTTGTTGTGAATTTGGGCTATACAAATAAAATTGAATTGAATTGAATTAATCAACAAATTAAGGATGTTTCTGTTAAAAAATGTAATTATCAAGAAAAAGTTTGAAGCAGCTGTACAGTATCTCTTCTCTTGAAAGTGAATTGTTTTTCCCATGGATTCTACACAGCCTTGAGCACTGTTTTAGCTTACCAGTGATAGAAAGTATCCTAGACTTGGAAGCTAAGAAATCAAGTCTGTATAATGTACATTAAAGGTAAAGCAATGGTTACTACTGATGCAATTAAAATGACATTAATAGACCTACTGCAGGCCAAGAGGGATGTTTTTTGTTACTTCTCCAGAGTAGTTCTGTGCTCAATGGGTGGATCTTTGGTTGTGCTGGGCAGCTTCCAGGTGAGAAAGTGGAACTGTGTGAACTACCGGTAGTCGTGTCTGAGAAATAGCATTCTCTAAATAAAATAAATGAATAAATAAATGCATTGACCTTCATTAAATATCACCATAGGAACAGAACAAAAAAGAGAATTAATTTAATTGAAAGCACAACCTAGAAGTAAGACCAAAAGACTATAAACAAACAGGAAGCAGCTGTGACCATTTCCAAAATAAAATCACCTGTGAAAAATAGGGGGAAAGAGGGCAAGAGCAGGAACAGAGTAACCACCTAATAAGATAACCTGCACACTAAAATTAAACAAAAAATGGACAGCGAGGTCAACAAAACTGCGCCAAAAATAAAAGTCATCACAGTTACTTGATATATGTAGCTTTCATTAACCCAAACAGACCAGCACCCTCCCTCCCTCCCTCCCTCCCATCCATCTTCCCAAACTGCCAAATCCTTTTTTGGTTCCTGGAGCTAATCTCAGCTATTGTCTGGCAGGTCACCAATCCATAGGAGAAGAAGGGTCTAAGGGCCGGGATGCCCAGTTTAGTTTAGTATATTTAGTATTTACCTATTGAATTATATGATGTCATGATCCTTATGAGTCTTAGTTTACTATACAATTACCGGTATGAAGCCCATTGAGATGACTGTTGTTGTAAGATTGGGCTGTATAAATACAATTGAACTAAACTGAATCATAGGGCCAGGCCAGCGCTATCGTTCATTTAACAGTCAAAACTGCAAGGGTTAATTGCTGGGCCTCCAGGTGGATATGGGGACGTGGCCGTTGTTGCTGTGGCTTCATTTTGTTTTGTAGTTATAGGTTATTTTAAGTGTGACACTTCAGAAGGCAGAGCATGATCTGAAACACTAAGGAATAATTTGAAGCTGGAAACTAGTTTGTTAGTTTTTTTCTTAACCTCTATGATTTAAACATTCATAATTTAAGCATACAACACATAGGGTGAGGGTAAAGAATCTGGATGTAGTTGATCTCCTTTAACTTTCAATAAATTTTGACTAAAAGAGCTTATTGGTACTATGTCCTAGTGTGTGAGTGTAATAATCATGAGGCTGAGGCATGGGGCAATTTTCTGCTCAGGGTGAGCCATGCATTCCTCCGGACAAAGGGACTGGGGAGACACATAGATTACAAGGTTGAGCAGGACTGATGAAAGCGCCACACATATACACAAACGAACACTTTCACAGCTTACATCTCACACACGCGCACACACATAATGACACATGCATACAAATATACACATTCAACACCCCTATTTTTCCCTTTCATGGCTTCGCCAAATCTGACTCCATCCCACCAGTGCGCTGCCGCCTGCTCTGTCAAATCCCTCTCTATTCCTAAATTGCTTGTCAAAAGGACGAAATTAGAAAATAAAACTGTCCAGCTGACAGACAAGATTACATGCTGTTTGCACCTGGCTGTGGCAATTAAAGCTTTGATGACAAGCGAAGATGGCCTCCTAATGTGGTGTCTCAAAGCATTTTCTCAACTTTGCACCCCACATGCCGTTGTCGCAGCCTGTCATTCTTCGGCCCTTTGTGCGGAGCGCCAGATCCTGTCAAGAGAATATTTGTTATATGTTACATTGAGATATGTGTGAGGCAACAGATGCAGTCAGACAAGTGACTCTTTAGGGTTGGTTCAGAAAATAGTAAAAGAAGAACATAAAAGGAAAGAATTTTTGAAAAAAAAAAAACAAACGGGAGGGGGATTGAAAGAAGATATTTCGAAGGTACATTTTAGAGCTTGAATTTGCACATCAAAAAACTCTCCAACACAGCTTAATTTTTGTACTCTGTGTAAACAGTTCAGTCTTGGGCTTCCACTTCAAGTCCTTATGTCGAGCAGCTTCAGCTCAAGGGAATTTTCTGAGAGCCCATTTATCTTAAATAGCCTCCTTTGAGTGACGGCAAACAAGGAAACAAAACAGTTTTAATGTACCACTTATGCTTCTTTCTGTCTTGTTTGTGCCAGAAAAATAAAATCGACCCATTGCTTATACAGATGCCACATCATTATTTCATGAGCTTGCTGAGTTGAGCACAGTAAATTATGTAAACTATGCTTTCTTGTGGAAAATGTGCTTTTCCCTTCACATAAGAGTTTAAGGTGACTAAATGAGGGGACCATATGCTGCAGAATGATTCAAATCCAAAAGAAAAGACTTGAGAGGGATGAGAGGGATCTCATTCCAACAGCACGGCTCCAACTCTAAGTCTGTTTCTCAAGTTGTGAATTCAAGTGTTTGTGGCCATGCTGAGCGAAATGCTGAGGTGTGCATAGAAGTCTTCTTGATATCTATTTTGCTTCTTATTTTCCAGCTTTACTTTCTTCTTCTTTTAAGGTCTATTATCTACTGTGGGATTCGGGGCTCCACTCTCCTCATTAACAGTTGCCGTTCTCCTGGTATGTTGGCTCTGCGTGGTACTTCTTCCTTCAGTGGTTTCCAGGGTCCTTGTCTGCATGTGGAGGAGCATCGGCGAGCTGGAGGGGGGGGGGCTTCAGAGAGACAGATGGACCCTGCTTTGTGACCCACAGAGATTGGCAAGGCCTTCTGTTCCCTCCTGATTGAGTGTCTAACTACCGGTCGGTCTCCTAACGTCAAACAATCCTGCTTTATGTTATCTCATGGCGCTCCCATTTGGCCCACTTGCTGTGATGGCATTGTCAGATCCTGACAGCTGTTGTCATCTGCACCTAGCGCCGATGCTATTGAGGCTTGATGAATGGCACTTTTATGAGAATAGTCAAAAGGTGCAGGCTTGAATGAAGTTATAAATACGCATAAGACGGGGAAGACGGGAAAGGTGCGAGTGAAATCTGAGAATAATTTGTGGTTTGTATAAATAACAGATGTGGTGGGGCTTGCAAACAGCGGAGGTGCGGAGGTGTCAGAAGCGTTAAATCATGAGAAAGTTTTTCTCTGCTTTGGACAAATGACACTCAAACTTTACTTTCTAGACTCACTTTAGCTAACAGTTCATCTCAGTTCTTTTGACTCAATTCTCCGATGGCTGCTGAAGTTGTCAAAACAACATGTGAAATTTTTCACATGGTGTTGTTTTCTGTGCGTGACGCCAGGATTCTCCACATTTTAACAGGCTGGTTCTAGAGACTAGAGATTCTTATTGCATTTATTTTTTTTGTTTGTTTTTTTGTAAATAAAAAAAAAATCATTTGAAAATAAGTTGATTATATCAGTATTGTTAAATAGTCTTTGGATTGAGACATGTTAGGTTTGTTTAACTATAATGTAGAAACTACCAAGCATACATGTGTGTTTTCCACAGCGGACAACACACATGTGATGCAACAAAAACTGATCAGTCCGTCATTCCAGTTCAATGTGTGGAAACACTTTAGTAAAGACATGTGACCAAGCAGTGTGATAGAATGTTCTAATTATTTATATTTTATAAATAAAATTTGAATGGATTTGACATTTATTCTTGTTTACTTGTTTGTTTGTTCACATCTTTAATTTACACTTGATTATCTTGCAAGAAGTCCAAGGAACCTGGAAAACTTCACCTTCACTGTTCGGTTCCTGGTAATTCTCTCTGAGTCACACTGGTTGAAGTTTTAGCTAAAGATGTTCTAGATCTTTTTTAGGTCAGTGAATGGAAATGATGTAATTGTTCAAAATGAACCGATATCGTCTCTGAATTGTAGCAGCAACCACAAATTATGATATGAATCAAATAATCGATCAAATAAATCATAACATCCCTATTTTTTTTATCTTTGTGTTACATTGATGTCTTTATAATGTTTTACTCTAGAATCATAGCCGATTTCTCGTTGTTTTAGCTGCTGTATTCAGAAATTGCACAAAAACTAAAACATTTTTCAGGTGGTGGAACATCTGAGAACATATTTTAGATGCCTTTTTCTGCAAAACAGACTACAAAAAAACTACATTTTTTCCTTAAGAATTAATGAGGACCACTTGAATGAAGAAGATGAATCAAATCATTAATCTTTTTCCAGTATTTATGCTATAATAAATAATTATATATATATATATATATATATATATATATATATATATATATATATATATATATATATATATATATATATATATATATATATATAAAGGAATTCAGTGGGTCTGCACTGCATCTTTTAAATCCTTAACCCAGGACATAAAGGAGCTGTAACAGCCAAAATAATACATAAAAAAAGGAAATGCCAGGAAGACTTAGACACACCTGGAGTGCACCCAAAGGAAAGTGACATATTTGTGAATATCAATTTTGCCACCCTGTCTACAATAGATGCAACAAAATCCTGTGGCGACATTAAAATAAACTGTGCAGCAGATCATTTTTTTCAGGAGCTGTGACAGACTGAAGACACAGCGGTACAAGTATATTTACAGTCAAATTATTAACATGGTCGACACTTTTTGTTATCATTTGTTTGAATCATTTATCGATTCCTCCGTAGTGATATGTCAGCTACATTAAGCTGCTGGTTAAACACACTATTAGAAAGGGATCAGTTTGATGATTAATTAACGTGAGGTTTTCTCTAAATTTCTCTCATGGTGCAAAAGCATGAATGAAAGATTAAAAGCTGATTGTAAATTTATGGGAGCTGTGAAAGTAAGCATGGTTGCTTGCTTGCCTCATTTTTCTCTCCACTTATAAGTGACTCCACACATTTTAAACAACCACAACCCTCACGGTCAGTCAGTAAATTGAAATGCACACTGAAAATTTCACTTGACAAGCTCATTTATTTGGACTACTGTCCTTATAGCAGAAGACAAGCCTTTGGAGGAGTATTGATTTATTGACCAGACTCAGTCCAATTCTGTTATGATTTGTGCTAATGTATTCATCTTTTTTTTTTACTGTGGCTCTTAATTGTTAACTCAATATGTCACATGCCAAAACAACTACAAACTGTGATTTCTTGGTTTTGTGTTATTTTAGACTGTATTTCTTTTTGACTATTAGGTGTGTTGAATTATTATGTTCAATACTAATTTTAAAACATGAGGCACACCAGATTACGTACAACAAAACAGTCCTAACCATAGTACTTCATGGCTACTATGGCAGCAGTAATACTTTAACAGTCCATCTGAATCGTACTAAAACATTTTGACAGGTTGTGGTGCAGTTTACCACATGCAATTAATACAAAAAGTGCACAGCATTGTAAAACGAAATCTTGACTCAATAAAAAACAAAACAAAAGACTTAATGCAATTTATAGTTGGAAAATATGGTATTTATCTGTTCTTATTTACGTATTTATTTTACGGTAGTTGGCATAGAGAAGTGTGGATCAAGGGTCTAATTCTTTCATATTTTTGTTTTAGAGTGATTCCATTCTCTCTTCTTTTATTTTTCCCCCTTTTGTTTCTTTTTAACTCATTATCATTTCTCCTTTTCTAACCATCTTTTTTTCCTCAAAACAAAACAATAAATTTATAACTACACTCATTCCTCAATGTCAGTAATTTTCCATTTTATTTTTCAAGTTCCTTCTTAAGTATTTTCCTAAATGCAGTGTGGATTCTGTATTTTAATCATACATCTTCTTTATTTGTTGCAAAATTCCCATTTCAAATTTATTTGAGTGTTTATTTTCTGGTTATCTTTTAACGTTTAGTTCCCTTTCCTGTTTATGTTCTCCTTCTGTCAGTCATCAACAGACCAGGTTTGAATTACTAATCACCACAGCTGTATTTGTTTCAATTAATTAATCTAAATGTATTGAAGTTTCTGGTTTCTGACTTTTTTTTTTTGGTCAGAGACATTTGCCAATTTTTTTATTTTATTTTATTTTTTTGCGATGTTTAAATGTGTCATGGTTTTAGGCAATGATGCCTTAAAGTTTCTCCCCTTTCATATAGGTTTGCGACAATTCTTAACACCTGATTTAACATAATGTCAAAAGCATGTTTGCAACATTTTCATGTGGAGTTTTAATGTTTTCAATCACAATGTTTAGCTAAATAAAAATTGGATTTTTCTGTTTGCAAAAAACAAAAAACTACAAAACAAATGAAGTGGATTTCTTTTGTTCAGGAATGCTCAAACCTGGAATTAGAGTTCTACCCCCCTGTTGTTCAGCGTTCCCTGCACTTTCTTGCTGCTGACTACCTGGACCAGGTGTGTTTGGTCAATCAGTAAGATGAAACACTTGAGTCAACCAATCAGCAGAAAACAGTGCAGAGAAAAATGTAAAAGAGACAGGGTTGGGCAGTGGAATAAAAATAAATCAATTCCACTCCTAACGTTTTCAATTCAAATATGAAGTTTCTTATCTGTGAAACAAAGCTCACCTGATATCTTACTGTAATATTACAACTAAGATCTGAGTTGTTAGTTGTGGTCTTAGAAGATGGACCACAACCCACTGGTTGCAACCTAACTGCAGACATCAGTGTCCAGAACCAAAAATCTTCGACTGGAACCGGACTAAGTCCCTCATATCGTTCAAAAATGAAATATATTTCAACTAGCAGTTGTGGTTTTTCCTTTTAAGCTTTTTATTTTTTAAATCTACAACTCTGAACACTTTTGGGTCAAGGTTTGGGTAAAATATATTATATCTATTATAGAATAGATATAATACAATTATATCTATACAATACAAGACATTCCGGCCGATGTCAGGCGCCATCTTGTCTGCAGCCAGGTCCCTCTCACTGGTTGAGACAATTAGACAATACCAGGGTAAAAATCCAAACCTCAGAAGTAGAGGCCTTCACAAAACACATCAGTTTAGTTGACAGTAACATCAACTTTACTAGGGAGAATGAGAAAACAACAGGCTCCCCTTCTTGGATTGTTCTGTTGCGAAGAAGATTTAACAATATAGTACACAGGGAGCTGACACACACAGACCGGCACCCTGTTTGAATCACACGGCTCGCTGGAACACAAATTGGCTGTCATCAGAACTCTGTAACTTGCAACTGCAAACCTGTGGATACCTGAACTGGAAATTCTGACAGGATTGGAAGAGGATGCACAAAAAAGTGTCATTCCACATGTGGCAGCAGCATCTGAGAGGCTGGAGAATCCTCCACAAATACAACAACCCCAGGGATAAAATTGTTTACCTAAAGGACAAAACACCCAAACAGAGTCAGAGTGGAATTTTGTGCAGGTCAGTGAAGGTAGAAATGCCTTTATATGCTTCCTTCACAGAAAAAAGCCAGCTGCTTCGGTAAAGATACAACTTTTCATCTTTGCGCATTGCACCCTCTGGATGACTGCAATAAAAGAAGAATAAGTACTAAAAAGACAAATGAAGGTTGAATGGTAAAAAAAAAAAAAAAACCTGCAATAAATAGCAGAACACTGAAAGTACATTACTGAGACTTCTCTCCAGAGAGTTTCATACTGGTTCAAGAGCATGCCTATGTGATCAGAATCCACATGAATTGTTCAAGCTCTTAAAAAGGCTTTGCCTGATTTACACTGGTCTGTCTGTGGTGCATTTCCGTCGCCCCAAAAAAATTAAACGTTTATTAATCAATCGGAAATATACCTTGCATCATGTCTGTGTCTGACTTTTGTCCGTTTGCAACATAAGATGTATGCAGGACTTCTATTTCCAGTCTGTTGACGCATCAATTTTGCGGCAAATATCCAGGTTTCAAAATAAAACCTTCCATTTTACTTTCAAAATAAAAGTTGTTTGTATTTAAGGTGACGTACTCACCCAATAACATGCATTAGGACAGTGGATAACGGCGGCATCTATTATTGCCATGGACAACAAAGATTTCATTTTGGAGGCAAATTGTTTATGTGACACAAAAACATGCATTTTAGAAGGACTCAAAGCGGAACAAACTACACAACCAGGGGGTGGCAGGACAAACCATTTTTTGGAAGCCTGGAGGAACGGTCCAGAGATACAACAGAGACGATGTAAATTAACTGACGGTCGTGAAAGTGACTTATTACGCAACACAAGGGAGACACACTACAGACCGGTGTAAGTCAGCCTTGAGACCCCACTAAACAGCTGCAGTGAAAGCTTAATTTGGGTTAGTTATTGAGGTCCAAGCTTTGTTTTCTTCTACAAAGCTTTTTGATCCTACATTTTACAACCATAGATTATGATCAAAGTTGATAGATCTAAAATTAATAGAAATTCCAAGCTGATTACATACTGTCGTAAACATGTTACATCTTGCCAACAGATTTAATCAGCAGCTACTGATATTTGCCATATTGTGTTCAAATAAACACAGCTATCAGAATTGTCCTTGCTTTTAACATTTTTGGACCAAAAAATAAAAAACAAAAAAAGAGCAAAGATTAAAGGAAGTGAGAGATAAGTGAAGAAAGCGAGTTTATTCCCTGCTGCTCATTGGTCCTTAGCATATTCACTGGTCCAGGAGGAGTTGTGTCACATTTATGCTTTAGAAGACAAGAGCTCCCGCAGCTTCCTCTCCTGGGTTTTAAACACCATCCCTCTCTTTGAAGATCCTTTTTTTGCAGCATCTGCTTTTTCTTTCTTCCATCCCCCCCAACTAACTGCTGCATAGCCTCCCTGCCTCTGTTCACACTTTGATTGCATGTATCTCTCATCGGAGTCCTCTGGCTAATTGCATCATTCTAATGGTCTTTTTCATGATCACACTCTGTGGTAAGTTGACATTTCATGCAGCCTATTAATTAGAATTAGTGAGGAGAAGAAAAAAAAAGTGGAGAGAGAAATTGCTGATCAGTAGTTTCAGTATGAAAATCATGATTGTCTTAGTTGAGCTTATTGAGCTTGGAAGAGGATTTGAAGATGAGCATCAGATCCAAAAAGTTTACATCATTCCTGACTAACCCTTTTATTTTAATCCCATCATATTTGTAGTATAAATAACGCCTTGTTTTATGTTTATTACCAGGACACAGCCAAATGATGTAGGGCTCTAATTCCTATTGACATGTTATCTAAATTGGCTCCAGCCATTATCAGTGTCACCAGCACTGCAATGAGATTTGGCCTACTGGTGAAGAGAGTAGGTGTCTCCATCCTCATCCTCACTGGGACGCATACACGCACAAACACACAGCGGTGGCAGTGAGGATGTTGGAAGTCTCCTCCTTTAGCTGGAGGGCTTACCTCTCTCTCTGTCTCCACTCTCAGTCACTCTGTGATGCTGCCACGTCAGTGCAATTTAACAGTTCTTTGATCCATGTCCTGAGAGTGAATGGCAACAAATTAAGCAAATTATCCGAACCACCCACTGGCCTCCGGCAACGAAAGAGGTGGAGGGAGGAGGGGACAGGAGATAGTACAGTTGTCAAAAGGATGGTGAAGGGTGTCGTACATGCTATGGAGAAGGAGAAAATAAATAAATGCATACCTTATGTATGGGGATAACCCAAAAAAATGATCCGCATCAGAGAAGCTGTGCTTTGCAGCAGGTAATCCCAACTGTGGGATGGAGAGCCTGGTTAAAAAGTAGGTGAAAAGCTGTCAGTGAAATGTTACCCTTGAAAAATCAGAAAAAAAAGGTAAAGAAAAAAGAAATCAACCATTGAAAAATAATCATAACGTACGAAATATCAAATCAACAATGGTATACATGCTTTCCAGTATTATTTGTAATTAAACTGTTAAAATTATTACATTTACATTTCTAAAAGCATTAAGTGAAAAAAAGAGTGAATTTGGGACATTGGAGTTTGGGTCAGTTGTTTTTTTATGCTTTAGTCAAATAAAGTCAGAAGAAAGAATTTTTAGCAAAGGCCAAGATTTTAATAATCTGCAAAAATAAATAAACCAAAAAAAGACTTTCTGTCTTTTTTTTCACAGTTGAATACCTTGGGATCTGTGCTTACTTTAGTAAAAACCAAAATCTTTTACCGTAATAGTATTGACAGTTTCTATAATAGACATAATGTCCCACTTTCCTTTCCAATCTTTTTTCAAAATGTAATTGATCTGCAAATGGAGTGTTTTTTTTTTTCGTTTTTGTTTATGTTCCTTTTTTTCATGAGCAGTTAATGTGCCTTTTATCACCCAGAAGAAGGAATGTTTGATGAGTTTTTCTTCATCCTTATGTCGAAAGTCATTTGGTGTCAATGTTCAGCAGCAATTAATGCTGATTTACACTGGTTCATCTCCCTTGCGTTGTACGGGGAGTCCGTCTCAAGATCGTCCCTTACAGTTAAGATTTTCTCAGTTGCATCTTCAAACCCCCCCTCCCCCCCGCCCTTCTGAAGGAGTGGTTTGTCCTGCCACCCCCTTGTTGAGTAGTTTGTCCTGCTCTGAGTCCTTGTATAATGCATGTTTTTATGTTGTCAATGATGTTATGTTGATGTACTTCCAAGATTAAACTTTCATCTACCATGGGGAAAATGGACTAATGTGCTTTTTTGTGTGGGCACCTCATCTTAATTGTAAAATAATATTTTATACTTTTTGTTTTAAGTAAAATACAAGTTTTATTCTGAAACCTGTTTCCTGTTTTTTTGGCTTTTTCCTGCAAATTGACACATCGATGGATTTAAACTAGAACTCCTGTGTATAGCTTTTTTTGCGTTGCAGAGGGATGGACGTCAGACGCAGCTAGAGGCAACGTAAACATTCCAATTGGTTAATGAATGTTCTTTTTTTTGTGTCGGCGCAATGGAGATGTACCACAATTGGACTGCAGATGGACCACAGAAGAAACAATGTAAATTGGGCATTGGAAACAGTTATGTAGCTTTAAAGTTCTCCCTTTCTTAGAGAAATAATAAAAAGATGATGTAATTTGAAGACAATTTCTCGATTATCAAAAATCTGTCTTTGAAATGACAGAGTGCCCCAAAAGAATGACAAACCTTCTTTCCCATTATGGCTCTTCTAGTGCGCCCAATCCTGCAAGAGCTGGTCTCCATAAAATTGTCCACTCAGGCAGTGAGGATTATATTACTCTTAGCGCTCAAACCTTAGAAATAACCTAACCATATCAGTCAGTGGAATTCCATTTCTATGGGATTCCTCCTTCATACTTTGTGTCCTGAAGAACTGGACAAACTGGAGTCTTACTTTCACTTTATTGTGTATTTTCACAGTTCATTACAGCCGAGCTGCTGCCTTCAGATGTTATAAACAGTGATTATGTTTAAAGCAGCCAAGCAGGGCCTTTTGGAGCACTGTCACTAGGCAGCTAGTCGCTTGCACAATTACTTCTGTTGAAAAAACGATTGATCAAACAAACAATCCATCGCGAGTTTGTGCAGCACTGAAGCATTGCAGTGTTAAAGCTCTCCAAGCATGTTGTTAGAAGAATGTTAATTAATGAAACTTCTGACACGGGGGCTCTTCTCGTTCCCCTTAGCTTGTATTTAAAGAAATACAGGACTCAACTGAAACATCCAGAATACTAAAATGCCACAAACTCCTTTGTTCAGTTAAAAGAAATAATGCATGATAAAAATAATTAAATAAAAAAAAGATCAATACTCGATAGAAAGAGACAAAAATGGATGAGTAGTAGATATGAACTAAGTTTTGCCCCTGTAAATTTATTGGCCAAATTGATACCTTACATTTTAAAAATCAATTCTATCAGGGAAATAGAGCATTTAGTAAACAAGTCCTCTAAGGACAGATGATGTGCCTCCAGGTGAACAAAACCATCAAATCTTGGCATGATAGATTTTGACTTTGATGCCAACAACTTAGATGGAGTGCATGAAGGTAAAAGCACCTTCAAAGAAAACAAGATAAACATGAGTAATTCAACACAAGCAGTTGGTATGTTTCCTTTTTTCTATGAAACAGGTAATGGTCCAGCTACTACAAACACACTCTCAGATTCAAAAAGCTTAACACTTTAATATCCCACTCCAATGAAAATTGTGTTTTTATGTTTTTCACATGTTCTTGTGGCATTTTTCTAATGGTAGATAACCTATATTAAGAAAATTTGTATTTGTAGTTCTGTATTTAAAAAAGAAATGCCATTTGAAAAAGCTTGTAGTTGCAACATAGCAGCTACAATTAGTATGCCACAAGTTCACTGCACCACCTCATTCTGATGCATCCACTTGTAGACGACTAGATCCATGTACGTCTTTGTTTTCCTTGTCTGAGCTGGCATCTTACTCAGAACTGTGCAGCTTGAATATTGCTCGACGCTTTTTTTGTTTTGCACCGCTAATGTTATGTTGGGGGTATGAGAGGCTGTAAGCTGGATGGAAACATAAGGATGTCGGTAAGCAGGGGCAAGCTTACCTCCATGCCAACAACAATTCCGAGGCAAATTTCTAATGAACTACAACAGCTCTGCTAATACTATGCCCTAGAAAACAACACAGGTTTTTCAATTTTAGCTAAAAACGACATAATCATAATAAATAGAAGAATTGGAATGCTTTTAAAATAACAAAAAAGTGGATTTTAGTGTTACCTCAACACTTGAGCTCTAACCCCTGTGTTGACATTCGTAAGTCTTCAGTGTAACGAACATATGACGAGTGAATTCTGAAGCAGAGAAAAACAGTTTTGCACTGATACTCAATCCTTTAGTAAGTGCTTACAGTCAAATAAAACAGTGGATTTTGACGGGGAGAAAAGTGGCTTTTCTCGTCAGAAACCATTGGAATTGTGTTAATAGCGCAATATGTAAAAAAGTTAGGGTAGTTCCGTGATTGGGTGTTATTTTTGTGCTGCCTGTGACATTTCCAGTCATAAAGGGTTATTAAGGGAGAAAAATTCATTCATGTAAACAACTAGTGAAGATTCAACAAAAAACATCTTTATTACATTTTAAAAAGGCAATGTTTCTTGGTATATTGAGGATCCAGGTGGACTACAAGATTTCAAAATGGTTTCTATTAAATCTGAAGCTAGTAAACTTTTTTAAAACCCAACAATTGGTTTTAAATGCATGTAAGCCATATTATGAATTGAGTGTTTTTATATTGTATTATATTTTTTAAAAAGTGTCTTAACATTTGTTGCAGAAACACAGTTTACATTTTTACAAACATACTTCCGAGTACTGAAAGGAACAGTAAAAAAAAAATACTGGTGAGGATTGGACAGAAAGTACTTTGGTATCAGTTGTAAAATACTTTATTAAAAGAATAAATGAATAATGGAACCACACTATTTTTAAAGTGAAAGGGGCAAGACTTCCCTTTCAAAATTACGCAGTATTTCTCAAGTCCTCCACAGGCACAAAGAAGTTGCCAGGGCTTATTCAAGAGACCCATAGCATATGAAAAAACACAGCCAGAGAAGCAAAAAATAAATATCAGGAGTCCAGTGAGGCTCTAAGAAAATATTAAAATCTGAATTCCTGAAAACCCCCTGATTAATCTGGGAACGGGTGCCGGAACGTAAGCAAATGCTCTCTGTGTCTACATAACAAGGAGGAAAGGTTTCTCTTATATTTGCGCGTACACAAGTGGTGAACACATGGTCAAGATGGTTTGACTCTATTGCTATAGCGTATGGCCTCAGTTGTTTGCTATTTCTAAACAGTAAGTAAATGGAGTGTATGAAGAGCAAAATATTTGGTAACCATAGCAACAATTTATGAACAGTATTACACATTAACAAAACACTGTAAACTGTACAATAATTTAATCATCTGCTTTGTTTTTGCAATTATGAATTATTCATTAATTGAAATGATAAAGAGGATTGAGGTAATACTAATGTTAACATTCATCTTAAGAGCTGAAGCAAGGTTGTTGCACCTTTGCATGCAATTTGGACTTTTGGGATCTTCTTTATTAGGCTCTATATGCCTTTTACCTGTCCAAGAGACTAAGCATATATATACAAAAAATGCCCCTTGGAAATAAATAACAAATTCTTACCCCATTTGCAGAGTTTGTTTAAATAAACCAAAACAATCTGCCAATGGGGTAAGAAAAATGGCTTAACAGAGAATTGTTATTGTAAGAAAAAAATCCAAGTCACTAAGAGATTATTTCCTAAACCAATATTATTTTCTAAAAAAACTTTCTTGATACAATTACTTCACTTGCAAGTAAGACATTTGTTTATTGAAACAAGAAAAATATGTATTTTTTTTACAATTTATGTAGTATTACTACAAATGTTTGAAAATTATTGTCTTGCCAAATACACACAGAAAACAGACAATAATACTTGTTTTGGATCAAATCCCACAACAAATGAAAACTGTTGTAATAGTGAGTTATAATTTTTCTAAAGGAATAAAGCATGTGTGTGCTGTTCTTGGGGTTTTTGACATACTAAAGTTATTGCTTGTAAAATGCATTCTACAGCGTTTAAGCTTACCGTAGTTTTATATTCCAGTATGTACATAGCATGAGACTGTGAGACGACCAGACTAGCACCATTAGGGGCAACAAACTGGCGATGAATCCTGGTCCTGGAGCTCCTTAACCCTTGTGCTATCTTGGATGACCCCACCGTTACTTTGACATATTCTCTCTACCCTGACAAAGGTGGATAAAGGTGGAAACATTTCATGTAATCCATTGAACCAGTGAAGATCACAAAAAATTGAAAAAAAAAAAAGGTTCAGAGCTCTGTCTAGTGAATCTAGATGACCCAACTCCCATCGGTAAAGTGCCTAGGACAGCACAAGGGTTAAGAAGGTCTGGCAGGGTGATGAGTTGAGTGGACGCGGCTTGGATTAATCAGAGGCCAAGCAGAGAGGGGAGGGGGAGGAGAGGCACCATGACACAGTATAGAATATGCTTGGTAATAGGATAGGACAAAATAAAATAAAAAAAAACAGCATAAGTGGTCTAAAAGAAATAAAAGAGCCACTCAGATGGAAATTCTCTTTTGTTTTTTTTGTTTTTTTAAGCTGTCCTTGTAATGTTTTCTCATTATGGAGGACAAAGATGAAAAATAAAAAAAATTAAGCTTATAACTGCCTTTAAGAGGATCTCTTGCTTCAAATCTTTGTGAATTGGGAGCAGACAAAAGGATTGGTGTCTGCAATCAGCAGGCCAATAGGTCCCTGCTCAGCTCCATTCTGATGCATCCACTTTCAGAAAGATCCATGTATGCCTTTATTTTCCTTGTCTAAGCTGCAATCTGGCTTAAAGCTGTACCGCTGCATAGCTCTGAAGTTGCTCGCCAGTTTTTTTGCACCAATATGTTTGCTTGGTGGTGTGACGGTCTGTACGCTACAGGGGGAGAGTGTAAGCAAAGGGATGATGGGATGTGAGCCCAGGCTTACTCCACACCAGCAGTACTCAGGTGAATTTCTAAGCAACTCCTACCGTTTGGAATGATAACATTAGTTATTGCAGCTGATGTTCTATTTGATTCCTTGATGTTGTGTTTTGTACTTTGATATTATACTCAATAAAGCTGAAAAAACTGAAAGAAACTCTTGCCGCTTTGCACAAAAAATGACCGTTTTGTTGTTGTTGTTTTTGAGCTAAAGATGGCATAATCATAATAAAAGACCCCTGGTGACATTTTTCGAATAGATCAAAAGATGATCGGAGTGGGACTTTAAATAGGATTTGGTTTAGGGTCGCTCTTGTGAAGAATCCTGCATGGCCTATTCAGGTCAGTGATCCAAGAGCCCAAATTTTAATGATAACTGGACAAAAACCACTCCATCCTGTATAGCATCGTACTAATGAGTGAGGCCCAAGGGCTTGTAAATACTCCAACTGTTATATTTTATACAAAATATGGGTTGAACAAAGCATTATATCAACTCAAGGACTTTAAAGAGTAATTAATAAGGCAAGTCCCTCTTTAAAATGAATCTAATAGGGAAACTGGGCAAAAAAATTCAAGGTCTTTGCTGTTCACAACTCCTAAACAGAAATATCAAGGTTAAAAGGTAACTAAAAGCATGGATGTTGTAATCTGAATTCAACATTCATGTTTTTGCCTCTTGCCTCTGTTTTTTCTTTTGATACAAAAAAAAGGACACTGATGTTTGTTGTGGTGCTACAATACAAGGTTTTGAAATGTGCAGACATTTGTTAGGAGAAAAAGAAAGCAGTGATTAGTAGTCTAATTTTTACTGTGACGTTGTCTCTGCTACAATCTTTTGAAATCTTTTCCAGGTGACTATTTTTAAGTATACACATGCAAACACATATAGGTACACATTTATTGCTATTTTACTTAAACCATTGTTCAAACAATACATTAAGACAATAAGAAACTCTGACAATAAGAAAGCCATCAAAACATTTGATCTGTGTATCAGTTTCAATATATCTGCATTAAATGTAATAACCCCCTGGCTTGTTCCTTCGTTTTGCTCTTTACTGTTTAACATGGTTTTGTATTGAATTTTTACATTCAATAAAGTTTTGAAAAAAAAAAAAAAACTTAAAGCATTGTAAGAAAACAAACACATTTACATATATATATGAATTATATAATCAGGTAACTTTTACTTGAGACTTGTGTTTTTTTACACAGCAAATCTCTGTAGGCCTGTCCATGTGGAACATTCTCTTTACCCGCAGTTCAACTTACGTACATTAAAGTGGCATTGCATCAAACTTGCCTAAAATGATCCAATTAACCTTGTTGATTTTAGCTCAGGGCACAATTTCTTTGTGCGAATGGCTTACGATGAGTAGATGCACGGCATGAATGCTAAAATTATTTTGTAAAATCAGTTCAAATCATTGACCATTACTCTTTAAAACTTGCACCCACTGCAAATAAAGTTTGGAGACTATAAAAAAATATGCTGAAAGGGAAGGGGAATGGAACAAACAGAAGTAATGGGGGAAAATGTTCTGCCTCCTCAAATTCTTTTTTTTTGTTGTAAATTATTTTATATCCATTTATTAATCTTCATTATTGTCTACATTATTCTTTTAAATAACTGCATTTCCCCCCCATTATTTTTAAAGTTTTACTGAGGATTTGACTAATGAGTACAATAGATTTCTTTCAAAATAAGGCTAAATCCTTAAAATATTTTTTTTGAGACACATAACTACATTTTGTTTTAGAAATAATAGCAGCTCGCAGTCATCTTGACATGCATTGACTTGATAGAAGTGTATTATACAGGACATTTCATGAACACCGATCTTGTCAATTTGAAATATACAAATAAATGATGACTATCATTAGAAAAAAAATAAAAATGACAGAGCATCAAGAATAAACAGGAATACAGAAAGTAAGACATTTATTTTCAAGCCTGTTTTATTATTGCTGTCAGCTCATCATAGAGAGCTATGCTTTCCCTTGAAGTAGCAACAGACAGACATTTAAAAATAAACTCAAAACCCCTGTTGGAGACAGACAGAGATCAACACGGGATCAGCATGTTCTGACACCCATCTGTTAAAGCCCACAGCAAGTCTTTTGGAAGTTTGTTCTGCAGGAGCTCTTAAGAGGTAAATGAGTGTAAGGGTTAGCCTTCACTCTCCACACGCCCACGAGAGTGTTGGGAACCCATTTACTCTCTTATCTATTTGGCCTCTGAGGCTAGATATCATCTCCTGCATTCCTGGAACATTTTCTCATTTTCTAAAGTTCACTTTTGACTCAATAGGTTGTCTATCATACACCAACCATTAATAAATAGGAAAAAATAATACTAAGTGTGTTACATTAAACCATGAAAAAACACAGAGTCTTTTATTGTTTTCATATTGTGTGTGGAAAATTCTTTGAAAATCATTATTTTAAAATGTTTCCATAATTAACTATTTTTGTTGCATTGTTGACCTTTCTTCCTTTGTTCCATGAGTCAATATTTTTTTAATCCTTATTTTTGACTAACACTAACTCAGATTTTTAACATCTAGTTTTGGCCTAATTACATAGATTTGCAGCCCCGTTGCAGGAATTTGCGACGCCCTCCCAAAACCCTAAAGTAAAAACAATTATGTGGTAAGCAATTGCTTTTGATTGCTGTTAAAAATGACAAATGATATTTTTGTAGTTCATGAACATTAAAAGACATGTTAGGTTTCTAAAGTTTGCAGCTTTATTTGATGTATAGAGACATTTATTAGTCCGACAGTGATGAGTATTAAATTATTCTGTCTTCTGTCTTAAGCTTTTTTTCTTCTTGTTTTTCCAAACATGACTTTGAACAGTGTTTACTCATTCATTCATCTTCTAATCCGTTTTTTTCCCCTTTTGGGGTCACGGGGCTGCTGGAGCCTATCCCGACCACTTGCAGGCGAAGGCTGGGGACACCCTGGACAGGTCGCCAGTCTGTTACAGGACCAAAATTACACATCCATGCACTCTCACATTCACACCTATGGACAATTTAGAGTTACCAATTAACCTATGAAGCATGTTTTTGGACGGTCGGAGGAAGCCGGAGATCCCGGAGAAAACCCACGCATGCACGGAGAGAACATGCAAACTCCACACAGCAAGGTCCCCCATTGGTGTTCTGTTTCAGGTCCCCCGGCAGGGACATGAACCAGGGGCCAGCTCGCTGTGAGGCATGAGTGCTAATTACTGCTGCACGGTATACAGTGTTGACTATTGACATTTATTTCATAAAAATTTAGTGAAAAATAATTTTATTATGCATTTATCTATGTTGGCGATGAGTTACTTATTCTAGCTATGGTTACATTTCACGAGTTAGGTTTGTTCCTTACGGCTTAGTCAGTACCAGTAGGGGGGATTGGCCTGTACGGCTACTGCAGAGTTTTGGGTTGTCTGGGCCTGGAGAGGATTGTGGAGAGGGGCAGTCGCATCTTAGGAGGAGCGCAGGTGTGTCTTGCAGGTTTTTTGAGTCTTATGCGACCACCTTAAGTGGCGTCATGAAAATGAAACGTATCATTGTCGTGCGTGTGGTAAATGTATAAGGACGTATTTGTAGGGATAATGTAAGTTACCTGCATTTATGATGTATGGGTAATGCTGCTGTGAGGGCCATAATGCCAAAATCTAGTCATTAGTAAAGTGCGCACACTTGCTCTTTACTACCCATGCACAAATGTGCCATTAGGAAGCCCATAGGATGTCTACACAAACTACATGCTGTATGATATCCTCATTTCTAACTGTCAGGCTGCAAGCATGCTGCGCTCAACTTATCACTTGAACAGCACTAACAGGCCCCTTGAGCAGTGCACAGGTTTTTTTGGGGGGGGAGGGTGTTAAAAATAAAACATCTGTACGACGGGCCTGTGTCTCACCTACTTCACCCTTACCTACCTTTACGTATTGTTCATGACCTGTTCATGACCCACAGCATGCACATAGAAAAAAATATGCATTAGCATTTTCTCTGACTTAGCGGTGTACGATCATGAAATTTTGTGTGGACCACCTGCGTGCCCCGTGCAGGTTTGCCTATATTTTACCTGCAGATAGCCTTGTATTTACCCACAAAAGCATATGTGACTAAGCCATTACTTAATGGACCTGGTTCACAAGTTTGCTGATTTCATTTAATTGTCCCTAGGTGTGACTGTATGGGTGTGTGATTGACTTGTCATCCATTCATTAGGAAAATGAATCGATTAATGTAAGATTCTCTAATTGATTTGAGTATGAGAGGAATAAACCAAGTCAACTACCAGGGATCTATCCTATTTATTAAATCGGCTAATTCAATTATGTTAAGTCTTTTGGTCTCCCCCAGCTCCTGTCCGACTCGATAGACCATGTTTTCCAAAGGACATGGAATCAAGTCATTCACTCATCTACTTTCCTTTGCCTTTGTGTTTATTTTGGCAGGTAGTTATCTGAAATCTGATAAACATGAGAGGTTGAACACCTTAAAAGACATCCATCAGAATTTCAATTGAACATTTCAAAAAACTGAACATATCAAACATATATCAAAATGCTCTTAAATTTAACTTGTGACCGATTACCATTATTATTAGTCCATACTGTTTGTGTCTTTGGTTTGGTTTCAGGAGCTGGAGTGAAATCAGACCAAACGAAGATGTAGGTGTAAGTTTTTTTCAGTGATGAAAGAGATGAGTTTGGTGTTTGTTTGTTGTCGACAAAGGCATATCTGGCCCAGGTGGAGACTGTAGGTTTGGGCCGGGTGGAGGCATTCCCAATTGCTGAGATGTTGAACATGACAGCAATTACCCTAATCTTCCTTTACCTCATCTCCATTATCCATTTGATGCAATCTCATGATCTCCATGACACGTGAACCATTACCAGTCGGAAGCCAAGTGGTTGGAGACCTCTTCTTACCAAAAGCTGGTTCAGGGACTATTCGTTAGCTGATCTTTGCTCAGCCTTCATGTGCATCCATAGCATTAAGTGCTCTGTGGGTTTTACTTACAGTCTTATATAAAAGCTTTTAGACCAGGCAGGAAAGATGTAACAAAACTTAAGTTTTAACCCTTGTGCTATCTTAGATGACCCCACCCTTACATTGACGTGTTCTCCCTACCATGACAAAGGTGGATAAAGGTGGAAACATTTCATGTAATCCATGGACACCAGTGAAGATCACAAATCATTGAAGAAAAAAGGTTCAGGGCACTGTCTAGTGGGGTCTAGATGACCCAACTCCCAATGTTAAAATGCCTAGGACAGCACAAAATCCTTTAAAATCAATGTAACTACATACAATCTGCTTTTGGGATGTAATGTAACAACATTTACCTACAGAACCAGACTGACTTTAATTCCCATGAGCATCATTCAGTGGCTAAATCTCATTGTTGTGCCTGTTGGAAAGTGAGACTTTTCATCTACTCATGAACGACTTGTTTAAATTAAGTCCCATATAACTTTAAAAGAAAGAAACAGAAATTACCCAAAAAGTGTTTTCATGAAGGCATCAACACCCTGCTGATAAGATATTACTCACTTTAAGTTTTTTACTTAAAAATGTGCCTGTCAAACGGGATTTAATTGGGGGTTGTTGTGTTTATTCATCTGAAAAATTTAGCCTCAAACCAAACCAGGCAATTTGTCAAACAATTGTTGGTTTGGGAAATCAATGTTTCAATTGAAGATGGAGAGAAAACTGCACCACTTCTTTATTATTTATTATTTTAATCAGCAAATCCAAGCAGCACAGTTCATTTGAGAGTGTATTAGAAAGTATGTATCATGAACTGATCAGAAAACCTAAATGAGTTACCATAATAATAGGGTTTTTTTACTGCAGGAAACCTCGCCAGCTCCCCACATTTATCCCCCTTGTTGAGGCTTAGTCAAGCATTATAGGAAAGGCAGTAATTACATGCAACCATAATGAAGGCGTTTTAAAATATTCATTGAAATCATCTTTGTAACTGCTGTCACTATACTCAAGGCTGCAACTCCCCCTTTTACAGCCGGGATTACAAGGGCTGTTGACTGACAGTGGCCACAGGTTGTGCTGCTTTATTCCTGTAAGCATGTTTCTGAGTCACAAAGCATTTCTAACTGGTAATGACAGAAGCTTCTGGTTGCCAGATCTGATCTGTAAAAACCTCTGGAACATTTATTCTCCTACATGGGTCTTCAGGGTTCCCTTAAAATATAAATGACTGCATCTCTAGTGGAAGTTTTTGCCAGAGGCACGAGTGATCCATAAAACTGGATCAATCAATTAATAAATAAATGCATTATTGCTCAAAAAATATATATATAAAATACATCATTAAAAAAATCTGTTCAAGAAGACATCTAAAACTAAATACAAAAAGCTGAAGATAATTTAATGCATTTGCCAGTGACTGACGCAAATATGAATGCTCTTTTTTTGCACATAATAAACATTACCCTAACAATATAATAGCTTATTTTCTTTTTTTTTTTATTCCACTCTGGTCAGCTGCACTTTAAATTCCTTAGCAGAAGATGTCTTTTTATAAGTCACAAAAACAGAAAAAAACAAAGAAGTCCACATAACAACTGAAGTACACTTACAATCCCCAGGATCAGATCATGTCAAATTGAACATTTGATTTTTTTTTATCTTCAATAGTTCCCATCTCAAGTGCCAGATCTGCTGATGCTTTACAGCACATTGTGACATGTGGCCTCGCTTTAATTGGTCTTCACATGCGACAATCGCAATCTAAGCATCCCCTTCTGAGCATGAAAATATGACATCAGATGGTGGAAAATGTAGCATTTGCGGCACACTCAACTTGAAATATTATCCTAGTTCATTAGAAAAAAAAAAAAAAAGACAGCCCTTTCTTCAAAAACGGCTGCGCTTTTTGGGGCTAAAAATCTGCCTAAAATCATGTAATGTCAAAGAATCCCTATAATTAGTGGTGGTACAGTGATTTCTTGTCTCATGCCCTCATACGTTTCAGCATGACTGACAGAAACAGTGTTTTAAAGTGACAAAAAGTAGTCCTCAAGCCAAAGCCTTATAGGAGGTTTTTTTTTTTTTTTTACCAGAAGCCCCTACAGCCTTAAGTATTATAGTACCTATAGTTTCAATGTGTATTTATTGCTTCTTATATTCAACTTTAGACCTGAGCCAGGATATTTCAAAGAAAATAAAAAAGAATTAGAAGAGTACAAGGGTGTAATCGTTTTTGGTTTAAATAGCTGAACATAAATTTAATGAGAAAAGATAAATGTTACTCACACACTTTGTATTCTGATTTTGATAAATACTTACCTGCAAAAATATTTACAACTTTTTCTAAACGCTTTTTGGAATTTTAAGAATGCATCACTTTTAATGATTTTTAATTATTTCTTTCTTTAACCTTACATCTATAAGCTGTTGTTTCCAACTCCTTTATACTAAAACCAGTGATAGTTCTTCTAACGTGTAATAGCCGCCTTTCTCCAGTTAAAATGTTCAAAATTAGAGCGTACTAATTAAAAAAAAAAAGTAAGACTACATGGCGTTACAAAGCTATGTATAAAACAAGGTAATAACAGTGTGCCTATATTGTCTGCACTGTTTCTTTAACAACATACTTGTGTGAAATTGTAGTCTAATTTGTTGAAGAATCACAGTGCAGCACAAGACAGACCAATGTTTGTTGCCATATTAACATTTTGGGCCACTTTTGCTTTATTAGCCTCTTGATTTCTTCCTTTCTTCCTCAGCTTATCTATCTATCTATCTATCTATCTATCTATCTATCTATCTATCTATCTATCTATCTATCTATCTATCTATCTATCTATCTATCTATCTATCTATCTATCCATCCATCCATCCATCCATCCATCCATCCATCCATCCATCCATCCATCCATCCATCCATCCATCCATCCATCCATCCATCCATCCATCCATCTTTCAAAATGTCCGAAAAATCTTATCCCATCCACTGCTGTTTGGAGATTCTTTTTTTTTATTTCTGGCAGGACTTGGCACACTGCCATAGTTTCAAAAGTACCAAAAGCTGGTTCAGGGACCATGATGTTATAGTTCTTGGTTGGAGAGAAAACCCACTGGACTGGAACCCAATGGAAAATCTATAAGATGTTGTTAAAAGATGAGTGACACAAGACTCAACAATGCAGATGACTTGAAGGCAGCTATCAAAGCAACTTGGGCTTCTATTACACCTACACAATGTCATTGGCTGATCGCCTTCTTGCACTGATGCAGTAATTCATGCCAAAAGAGGCCCAAGAGAGGTATTGACTGCTAGAAATGAACAGTTTTCACAAACCTGACTGTGTGGTAAAAAAAAAAAAAGTATTTTTCTGAGTCTCAAAATGTAGGTTTTCACTATCAATGAGCCATAAAAATCAAAATTACAATAAATGAATGTTTACAAATTCTCATTGGCAGGAGAGGTTCCAAGAAGAGTCTATATAACATTTTACCAGGAGAAAGCAGCACCATAGCCACACTACAAAAAAAGTCCTTGTCCCATCGAATAGAGTGTCAGGTTAATTGTTTTTTCAGTCATATATTGATACTTTTTTTTTTTCACACATCAAAGTGAAAAAGTAACTTTTATTCATCTAACCCATACTGTTTCAACAAATTAGAGCTGCTATATTTTCAATTTGATAGAAGACTTTTTATTTATTTTTGTTTTATTTTGCCAATTTTAAGTGTCTTAAAGTGCTTTTATTTCCATTTACAACCATTAGGCTTGTTGGAGTGCTACCTTGTTGTCATGTTGATGGAGTTTTTTTTTTTTTTTTTTTTTTTTTTTTTTTGGAGGTTAACTGTTGATACGTCATGCACAATTTTAGAGTGAAATGGGAGAGCCATTTCTATTTGCAAGTCTTCTTTATGTGGTTGTCCAATTAGCACCTGTCCTGTCCCATATTTTGGACTCGAAAACATAAAGGGGTTACATAGAAAAAAAAAATATATATATATATTTTCTATCTTCTCCGTTGTCAGCATTTTGTGTCCTGCAGGCTTTTTAAAGAGCATCATATATATGCAAGGAAAAAGTTGCAATTCCCAGGTTGTAAAGGCTCAGAACGGGAGAAGTTTTTAAATGAAGAGCTTTTGCAAACTGATGACTCGAGGAGATCACTGACAACTTCAAAGCTGCATGGATCCAGGTCACCAACAAGTCAGTTTATGAATAGATGTGTTCTGGTTAATGATAAGCCCGCATAGGTCTGCCCCACAGTCAGTCATGTGAATATATAGCTTGGAAGTATGTAGTGCTGAGATAAAGCTGCCTAATTACCAACATTTTTCTACTTTTAATTTTAATTTTGTTATAGTTGTTTTAGTCACAAAGCAATGGCATTTCTCTTGCCCCCGTTGGCCTCCTCATTTTGCATGGAGTATGCAAATATGTTTACTGTGATGCCTGTCTAGTTTTGAATGTCACGTAATCTATCAAGCAAGCAGCGGACCAAGAGTAGCTTTCTTTTCATCCAGCTTTCCATAAGAATCTTTGCTTGGTCTACTGACAATATTTGACTTTTATTCAGCAGCAGAGGCTTCAGCAGTAGTAGTAGTAGACAAGTGCAGCCATATAATTAGCATGACAAGATGCTTTATTCTCTTGCTTTATGGAGTAGTCAGCCTGAATGTGATGACAATTTAAACGGCTGCTTTGATTCCTGCTCCACCAGTCCGAATAATTCCGACTACAACACAACATTCCTTTGTGCTAAAGTCTTTCACAGATTCATGAAGTGATCTGGGAAACTATGTGAAACTGGAAGGCTGTAATGCATTTATTGATTTGCATGAAATGTCTTGTGGGTACTTGGGGTTCCCAGTTGTGTGGAGCTTAGTATTTTAACTTTACTGCAGAAAGGTCGAAGGTGAAGGGCAAAGTTCACATCTTGGCTTGGACTTTTTAGTAGAATTAGCATTTACTTTGTATTGCCTTTAAGAAATCCAGCTTCTTCCCACGCTCTGTAAACATGCATTGTAATTGATTGATTTAATAACTACTGACCATCCCAGTGGGTAGGTCTGTTTTCTTCACTGGCTTACTTATTACTTAGTTAGCCAATTTTATTAGTAAATGAAATAATACATTAGATAAAATCACATGTTTTTTTGTTTTTTTTCATAAACCAACAGTCATTTTTCCAAGTATCTTTTGTACACAAGACAGTTTGCAAAAGAAGACAGCAACTACGTCAAAAAGAAGTGAAGCAAAAAAGGCTTCAGGGTAAACTAAAGTCTGTAAAAAACAAAAACAAAAATTCACAGAAAATCACAAGTGTGTACCAGGTATTAGAAAAAATAAACTAAAATAAAAAAGCACTAACCTAACTCCCTGGACTAACATACACAGGAGAAAAGGAAGGGGAAAAGAAAATGGTAGCAAGTAAGTTATAAACTAGTAAACTAGCAAATGACAAAAGCAAAGCGAGAGCTGGGCAGACCATGACACAGAAGGGTGTCACATGAGTCAGTGGCACTGAAAGTGATGATGAGGAAACACGTGGAAGCAGAGAGGAAGCTGAGCTGAGAGGTGAAGCAGCTGAGCTCCATCCTTAGAGAAGTGCAGGGAAAAACCCAAGGTTTTTAAAATATGGTTCCATCAGCTCTGGTCCCATCCACAATCTTTATCTCTCATATTTCTCCTGCAACACCTGGAAAAAAAAAAAAATCCCAGAAAGACAACCACAAATCCACTAAAATACAGCGTGTTGTCAATGTCACAAAACACAACACACTCCACGGACATTTAGAGATTTATTTAGCTAAAATGTGTGTCTTTTTGAGTGTTAGGTAGGTGTTTTTGAACATTGTTGAGGTGAGTGGAGTAAACCCTATTCACTGTGCCCCTCCCACTTTAGTTATAGACAACTTTAGACATGCATGTATGTGATGTTTACCCAAATAAGTCAGACCCCATCAACAGCACATATCTTTTAGAAAACTCGTAAATCTTGGCTAATGGACAGCACTGTACTTCCCTGACAAACCTTGCATTATGGCATTCAGCATGTCTGGCCCTTTAATGACTACTTCTTTTTTACCTGCCTTAGTTCAAGAGCCTCTCCAAAGATCTCTGGGAGCCTCTATGAAATTCCCAGGGGATTGTCTAACTATTATTGAGAAATACTTTATTGTACAGAATGCGGATGTTTTTCAATGATAGTCTTCGTTATTTTTCACTCATGCATCTTTCAGTCCTAGGGTAAAATGTATCCAACTGCTGTCCCCTAACTTTACAACCATGAGTTCCCACTTCTTCAGCTGGGAATGACTGAGATAGACCACAGTTTCTCTGATGTGGGTCAGTTTGTGGTTATCCCTGTACTGTATATAAGAAATGAATGTATTTATTTTCTTCTAGCTTCACAACATTACTTAACCACCCTTTTGAAACTATAGGGGAGACTGGGGCTGGTTGTCACAAGACTTATTCCAGACACACTACAGTGCATAGTGCTGTAGTACAATTTTGATCTTAACATGTTAGTGTTTGATAGCTTAATCATTTGCACTTTGTTTTGCAGACACAAAACATTGAGGTGAGGTCACAATTTTTAATTTCCATGTTTTTGTTGGTTTTTTTTGTGTTGAGAGCTTGTGGATTGTTAGCAAATCAAAAACAAAAAAGTCATTAAAAAGTAGTAGCTTTATTTTGATTCATATTTTATATTGAGCTAAGCTTACCATGTTTGTCAATAAGTCAGTTAGAGTTGCTTGTCAGATGTCACCAAATCTTTTTTTTTTCAACTGACAGGGTTATTGTACATAGTTACATATATTTGTCACACCTGTGACTGAATGAAGCACAGTCTGTGCTGTGCAATGTTTCCTGTTTTTACAGTTTTTTTTCACCTTATAGATGATGAAGTTTCCTAGATGTTTTAATATGTCATCTTTTAAAATGGCAAGTCACATTAACAATATCCATTTTGTTAAGACAAGTCGACATTAAGACCTTTTTAGGCTGCTTGTATGTTTATTTTTGTTTGTTGTTAGGTTAACTTACATTATAAAATGATAACAGGGAATATCTTGCACTGAAAATTGTTTAGTTTTATTCACCAAAACATAGAAAACAATTCAAGTAACTGATCACCTCCTTTAGTCTAAGTATTTGAACATAAGGGGAATTGATGACAAATATCATAGGGGTGGTATTCGTAATAAAACTGATTTGAAGTTCGCTTTAAAAACAAATAATTTATACATCACTGAAATCCCATTGAACTTCTATAGGGACAACTAACCCCACACCCTGTACACATTGAATCAAAATGTTTTTTATGCATTATTGCTTCTTGTTACAATGACTTATATAAGCAAAAGGGACACACAATTAAAGGCAAAACGTCAAGCTTTCATTTCAGGTAGGAAAGATTTTTTGGAATATGAGCAATGCATGGATGTAAAGTAAAACTTGTGACAATCAATCCCGGTCTACCCTACTAGCTTTATTAAGCAGTTGAACTATGATTGTTCAAATTTTGTTTGCTTAGTTTCCTGGTCCCTGTCTTAAATGAAATTTTTCATAGATTTAAATTTTAACTACACAGAAAAAAAAGACTAATAACAGCTTCCAAATTAAAATAAAACACAAAAAAGCAGCTGGATTGAACCCCCTTTTCTTGGTGTTAGGGCTGAGGGTTTTCCCCACACAACCTTTACACCCAGATCCTTGTGAAAGGTGATTGACAGTTCCAGAAGATTTGTTTGCTTTAAAATGTGAAAGCCTCAAATATGCTAAATATTTTTACACCCAAAATAAAAGAAATTCTAAGAAAATTGAAATTCTAAAGAATTTTCAAACTTCCCAATCAATCCCCACAGTATTTGAGATGTTTCTGAAATATGTGAACTTTTGTGGATTTTTTCAGCAAACTTTCAGAGCATATTTTTCTTAGATCTTGCAGTTTCATAATGAAAAAAAAATAATATTTTCCTGCAATATCTGTAATTTTCTTGTTTATGGATGAAAAATGAATGTTGGTTATTGTTTGCTCTAAAGGTTAAGGCATTGATACGTAAAATCATTAAAAGCGTTAACTGAACTGGCTTTCATATCTGCCTGTTTACTTTCAATTAAGGTCTGACATGAAAGTGCTTCTGCAAATGTTTGCCTCAGTTCTGATTCTTTATACTTTAGAAGTGTAAAGTGGATGGCTAAAGTTATTTACTCTATTTGTAGTAGAGAGATGAAAGTGGCATCATGCTCTCTCTAAACCCTTCTAAAATAAAAAATAAAAACAAATTGCTAAACATCTTTGGTTCGCATGCATCAGGGCAAGAAGATGGTGCACGAGTGGAAATGGTGGTGTACTTTCACTGAGCAAACAAAGTAGATCTGGTTGTAACACTTAGGATGTGTGCACCCGTACGCATGTTGATCTGCCCTTGCATTGAAAGAAAGAAGAAACATTTTTACTTCCTGTCAGAAACCTACAACACAACACAGAACACAGAGAAAATGCTAGGAGCTAGAGGAAAAATACCAAAAAAGAGTTGCAGCACAAATGGCAGTTGTTCAGCTGGATGGAGGACTGGGACGCTAAGAACAAAGGAGACCTCAGCACAGATTCTGTGCTGGGAGTTTGCACGGTGAAGGGAAAGTACAGTTACTTTTTCCTTTCATTCCATTACCCAGAGGTCTTAATTAGTTTAGGTTGATCGTGCACTGCTGTAATAGACTTTTGTTGTTTCTTCTTTTTATCTATCAATTCTCAGCCTGGAACGAACCTGTAGTGGGGCACCTCATTTTAGCAAACAACACTGATACACCCCAATTCCCTAATATGATTGTTCTCTAGCTCTCTGCCACCCCCTCTTCCTCCTTTCTGTAATCTTGTTTTCTGTATTTCCCATTGCCTCTTCAACACACAAGTATACAAACTCATTTCATATGAGCACCGCTGTTCTTGCTGTCTCCATGGTCACTGTTGATGTCAAAATAACTGATCGTCTGATCATGGCTTCCCAAATCTGTTTCTGTCAACTTAAAAAATGAACTTGTTGAATGATAATTTAACATAAAACAAGAAAACAAGGATTTTGAATTGTATGTTTGACAATTTTAAATTACAAATCAGGAGAGACAGTGGTTGTGATCACAAGATGAAAGCATTAATCAAAATTGTTAATTCTATTCAGTTTTGAAGAGATGTTCTCCCTGTTTTATTTTAATGCTTTTAGAATTGAGTGATTTTCTTAGGGTAGACAATTTAGGTTTGGCTTTTGTAAGTTATTGGTTGTTAATTATTGATGATATGCAAATGACATATACTTATATAGCGCTTTAATGGCTTCTTCAAAGGCTTGTTACATTCAACCATACAACAGCAGAGCTACCACACAAGGCACTAACCTTGCCAGCTTGAACAAGGTTGGGCTCAGTATCTTGCCAAAAGGCACTTCAACACATGGGGATGCAGAATGGGGACCAAGCCTGTGATCTTCCAATTTGAGGAAGACAAATCTAAATCTGCTTCACTTTTGCAATTCAATCATTTCTTTTAGGATTTGACAAACAATAAATGCAAATAATGATCACTAAAGCAGATTTCATCTGTAGAAATTGTTTTTTTCTTAGGATAATCCATATCAACTCGGTTGCTTATGACACCTGCAAAACAGATAGATTTTCGTAAGTGTTGCCAAAAAAAGCTCTAAAGACTAGGCAGTGTTGACAAATCCTTTTTTTCCACGTCAGATGAAATTAAAACCTGCAGACTTCCATTCCCAGCATGGAGTTTGGTATTTGTTCATTTATATAAAATACAGCATTGAATTGTGAATTTGACCTGAGTGTAGCCTCTACTATTCATGACTCTAGAAACATGGACATTTTTCTGATTTTGAAAGCAGCTAAACATATTGCTTCTGGCTAAAGCATCCATTTGAACAGAGCTGAAACAAAACCCAACAGTAGCTGCAATGAGGTACTTGTCCTGTCATGCCACTTGCAGCTGATGAAGTTATAAGTTATGAAGTTTTAAAAGCCAAATCATTAAAAAATTTTTAAAATCAATGAAATAAAAGGTGAACAAAATGAAACAGACATAATATTGGACATCTCTGTTTGGCTGTGCTTTAATTGGTAATTTAACATTTCAAAATATTTTACTTATAGTAACTACTTGGAGTAATTTAAATAGTTCACATCCTTTTCCTTTCTATCTAGGTAACTTTGTATTGTATTTCATTTTTTTTTTTACTATTTCTGATAACTTTTTTGCCAAAATAATTCCAAAATAATAAAAAAAAAAAGATGGCTTTTTTCTACTAAGTTAACCCCTTGACGCCCATTGATACAAAAATGCATCTAACCACTTATGCTCCAAACTTACCTTGACACAGCATTTATTTGAAAACAGTGAAAGCTGGAAATAAACTCAGGCATCATGGGGTTGATATAAAAAAAACATATTTAAAAACCCTCTAGTATGAACTTACTTGTTGTTGTATCAGTGTACGGGTAACACACCAACTGGTCAAACTGAAAGATAAAAAATCTTCTCAGCTTTCATTCCAAAAGCATCAAGTAATAGAAAACTTTGTCAGAGCTGGAATGCATATTTATAAAACTGATTTCAGTTAACAAAGATAGATATATATATATATATATATATATATATATATATATATATATAAATTGGAGGAAAAGGAGTTTTAAGCCAGCTGGTGTGCTTTCACTGATTTTGTTCCACATGATCCTATCGAATATCAACAGCTTTGTTCTCAAGTTTTCCTATAAAGAGCTATCATATCATAGGGAAACTGTGGATTTATAGCAAAACATCAAGTAAACGCAGAGATTTCTCACCAGCTGTACAAAACAAACATGTATTTTGTTGTTGCTGTTTGCCCTTTTTCTTTTTCTATCTCATTTCTCTATTAACATAATTCTCATCCCATTTTTGTTTAAAAGTAAATAAAAATAATAATGTACTTTTATGTTTTACATTATTTACAATGTATTGATGTAACAATTTATATAAGTTGTAGAATAACAATATCAAATATAGGAATAGTAGGGAAGAAAGGGAACACAAGCTCACAATTAAAATGTGTAGATATCAAGCCAGTATTTTATTCAATCTTAACTTGTTTTACAGCTTTGTACCTTTTGCTGCAATATCTTTCTAAAAGGTAGGCAGTCAGTTGGTGAACCTTGGAAACCATGAGGGTGAAAATACTCTGAGGACCTCAGCTCAATAAATTGCCCTAACCTTATAGAGCCTTACTAATGACTGACTGATATTTTCATATCAGTTTAACAGTGAACTCTTCTTGCTCCTCCTGCCAGAGCCTAGTTTTGATGTGCCTCTTTCTGTGTTTACACTGGGCTAACATCAAATCTTGGGTTGGATGACAAACCAAAAAGACAGGATGACACTGGGATGTCAGGCTAATGCCAAACCATCTGCTCCACTGCTGCTTCCAAGTTGGAATGAGGTGGATAGAAAAGTGTAGAAGAAATTAATAAGAGCCCTCACCCCAACTGGGCAAACTGTTATTTGGCTGTCCTATATTTCCATTCAGACAACAATAGCTAAAAAACATTTTATTCAAGAAAATATATAATTTTTCGTTCCCTAATGAACACTGCTTTCATGTCCAAATAACTAAACATTTTTGAGATTTGGAGAATCTCAGATGGCAGGTCTCCAACAGTTCTGAGTCATTTTGTGTGAAGTCAATAAAGGTCACGGGGGAATAAGAAAGAGGAGATTGAAAAAAAAAAACAATCTCAAAAACAAGAACGAAGATTTGACACATGAGTGGTACTGAAATGAGTCTTGTTCTTTCAACAAAAATATAAGCTAATTTTTTGCAGTAATTTGTTGTATTGTGTGCCAGTCAATGACCAACAGAGAACATAAAGGGGAAAAAAAGTAAATAAATTAATGTTGGTTTACACATGATATACTACTTACCCCATCTTTTAGAAATATCTGTGCAAGTTGTGCTGCCCTGATCTTAAATAAGGTAAAAAATGACACACTAAATAAATTCAGGTCATGATTTATTACTCGCAATTATTCGAAGTTATACATGTCAATAGTAGCAGAGCCTATGATAGATGATGACAAATTGGGTATTCTTGCTACTGACTGATAAAAAGAAAAACATGTTGAGAAAATGTGAAAGTACCACCTAAAGAAATACAACTTATGAGAATTATTAAACATATGTGGCTTAATCATACAAAGTATATATCCAACTACAGGATGGAACTTTTTTATGCAAATGACATAAGCACAACCTTGGAGCATTACATATGTCAGTACTATGAAGGACAATAGTTTTTGTGTGCTTTCAACATTAATCTAAGAACTTCAGATTTATTTATCAAATTAAGAAAACATGAGCGGGTTACCATATTTTCAGCCCTATGGGTCACACTGGATTATAATTAAATGAATTAATTAAAAATAAGACCTATGTAAGGCACAGAACTATAAGGTGCATTAGGCAAGACAAGAGTGAGAAATAAGTCCATCAGTCAGTCAAACTTTAGTAACCCTTGTGCTATCCTAGGCACTTTAACATTGGGAGTGGGGTCATCTAGACCCCACAAGACAGTGTGTTAAACCTTTTTTCTTCAATGATTTGTGATCTTCACTGGTGTCCATGGATCACATGAAATCCTCTTCACCTTTATCCACCTGTGTCATGTTAGAGATAACACGTCAATGTAAGGATCGGGTCATCTGGACCCCATAGGATACCACGGGGGTTAACAGGTTTGCAATAACTCTAGGGCTATGTCTGAATTCCCTCACTATTCACTGGATAGTCATTTTATAGTGTGTTTGCCATTTTTAGTGCTGTACAAATCTAAAGCTGTGTCCAAATTCAAGGGCTGCATTCTTCCTGGGATGCATTGTTGGCTGCTTACGTCACAGCGCCGCGACAGGTTCTGTCCAGATTTAACGACTCCCTCAAATGCGGCCAAAGAATAAGACCTTCTTTTTCCTGATTTCCAGGATTGGTCTGGTGTATCCTTCTATGCTGTCATTAACCTAAGATACATTTCTCCCAACAATGGCGAACTGTGAAGCAGGACCAGGAGTTGGAGATAATTACACCTTTTTATAATAACACCCCCAAGATTATATGTTGGATCAAATAAGCCAGGAAAATTTTGAGCTCCATGCCTGGTTCACTACTCTTCTTTGGTCGGCACTCACGGTTGCTAGGTGACAGGACATTCACCCATGTAACAGCTGGAATTTTCTTAAGGCTAAAGGTTGTCCAAAATCACGGCCATTAACAACCGACCTACCCACTCGACGCAGGACCCAGCCAACATCGCCCAGGAAGGCCGTAGCCATTGAAGGATGCTGCCCTCCAATGTGGACATGGCCATACCTTTTCCCAAATCCAGTGCCCTAGAAATTTCCCAGAAGTCTCTGCAAAAAACCAGTGTGCATCGATGCTCACTAGATTGGCAAATATAGACCAGAATGCACTGCATATGAACAATGTTTGCACAAAAATCCTATTCAAATGTGTTTTTTTAATAGACAATCAAAACTTTGAAAAAATTTTATTCATAAATGGTCGCAGCAAAACGCTCATATCCCTTTGATTTTCACTTTTTGAGATAGATGACGTCATGTTTGCCGTTTAAAAAAAAAAAAAAAAGTAGTGAGCATGGTGTCTGAATTGCTTTTAAAATCCAGAGCACTTGATGGTCCTGCAATAAATACTAGTATTTAGGGAGGGATTTCGGACATGGCCTAGAACTTGTAACAAACAGGTTAGCCATGTTGGAAACCTTAGCCACGTCAGCATATTCACAATTCCTGTAATTCCAAACTTTGTTTGCAACATGTTAAAAAAAACCAGATGGATACGATAAAAAAAACCATTGCTGTGACTACGCTAACTCCCAACCTCATTAATAAAACACATAAAAACAAAAAACAAAACAGAGATCCAACACAGCTACATGTTAGTTGCTTTAGCATATTTACAATGATACCCAAACATTTTGACAGAGCGCTGTGCACCTTTCAAAATCACTTTGACATCAATAAACACAACACGAATAAATACATATTTAAGGCACTCTGGATATGATGCCCTGTCGTTTTTTGAAAAAAAAAAAAAGTGTGTACCTCAGTACAGAAAATACAGTATATATATATATATATATATATATATATATATATATATATATATATATATATATATATATAAAATACAATTTCTATTACTTTTAACATCCTTGTATATGGTGTCGTTTTTAACGATGCATATTAAAACTGACATGTACTTTTAAATTTATAGCATAAAAAAAGCCAAAACAACCAGACAGAAAGAAAAAAAACAAAAAAAAAAAAACAAGCAGCTTAGAGGTGCAGCAATTTAAAAAAAAAGCTGGGATGATCAAAGCTTGGTGAAAATTACAATTTACTGTGCAAGATGAAATTTTTCTAATAACTTTAAAAAAACAACAACATACAAACAACCTAACAATGGCAGGTGATTTTGGTTGGAATTACTTGAATGGGTAGCTTTGTTCTGATTGCTTTATTGGCTCCAAAATGTTCTGACACTGCTGGCTATTAAAACCAAAAAGCAGTGCCCATTAGTCTAACAGAAATCGGCAGTACTTTTGATACAAATACAAACAGAAAATGCTTCATTTACATGAAAGAACCCTTGTGATAAGCGCAACTCTGAAAAGGCTTTCAGCTTTGTAAAAAGAATGTGTTTCAATGAGCCAAACAACGTGCTGAAAAAGTAACGTGTTCAAGGTCAGAGCAGGACACAAAGTGATTATGCACTATGGGCAAAAAAATGATTTTTGCAGTAGAAAAATGTAAGAGTTTCTTCCTTGATGCACTTACTCATATCTTTTCTTAAATAAAAGAATCTTTACCTTTACTTTTACCGTTCATTGTGCTGTTGATGATAGTCCTCTTTAATGGCCTTGCATGTTTAAATACATGTCTGACGTTAAAAAAAGGTTCATTTTGATTTGCTAATTGGCTCGTGTCTGTTACAAACAATGAAAAAGGTTTGTGCCCCAATCCATTTAGTGCGTCTGAAAAAAAAAGGAAATTTGGAAGGAGTTGATCCAAAAGATATACTTGTGGGTTACATTTATTAAACATGGAGCAGGATCTCAGGCGCTGTTTTAAGGTGTTAACTGGCAAAACTTTGCGCACAATGGGCTGCAGTGATTGCTTTGAGTAGAAAGCATTGAGACCATGAACATTAACAATGAGAGAACATCTTTTCTGTTTATGTAAATACTTTTCAAAAGCAAGAAGCAATTTTTCTCAAACACTTGCACTGGATGTAAAGCAAAGGGCAAGAATGAAATTACCATGGGAAGTATAACACATATTAATGATGTCTTTCTTTGCCAATGTCACATTTCTACCTTGGATCTTCCCGATTGTGAGTACTCCTCTCTGAAAAAGCTGACATTAAGAGTCTTCTCCCTCGGCTGTGTCCCATGTTGGATACGTCATACAATTGCAATGTTAGTCACTGTCAGCACAGATATCCAGTGACATTAATTGGTTTAATTACATTTGGCATTCTAATCTTTTTTCTTATCTTTTATTTTGCTTCATTGTTTTTCTTCTGTAGCTTTCTCACTCACTTGTATCTTTAGCTGATTTCAGGCATTTCAATTAAAAAAAAAGTAATTATGGACATGAATACTTTCTTCAGCAAAATTCTCAGTTTCTCAGCAGCCAAACAAAATTGCTGCAATGTTTATTTTTTAAAAATAATGCAGAAGGGTTTTTTTTTTTGGCAGATTTAAACTTATACAATCTTTGACTAACTAGGACAATAACTCCAATATTTTTCATTCAGGCTTTTGAGGTGCTTTTATTTGTATTTTAAACGTTTTTAAAATCTTCTTCATTTTTCAATTATTTAAAGTAATTCAGTTTCTGTAATAATGGAAGTAATAGAGAAGTTTCATCAATAACACCCCTTTAAAATATGTCTCCTCCACAGTTTTTGGGTTAGAGACACCATTTGCACTGTAAAATGAAGTCTAGGCATGCTAAATCATTTCTATTTGACATTTTGAGATATATAGAAATATTTTTACAAGCTTCCAAATAATCAAAATTACTTCCTTTGGTTTTGTTTTCTCAAGAGGTCCAAGTCTGAGATAAACTTTAACAGATTTTTGTACATTTTGTTAATACTTATCCCATTACTTTTATTTTGTTTGATTTTAACCGGGTTTCTGCAACCTGAGGCTCTGGAGCCACATGTGGCTCTTATATTCATTTTTTGAGGCTCTTTGGCTTTTATAGAGAAATGCTACGGATTTAAATAAACATACTTTTGTTTTGGTCAATTAAGTTTTGTAATTTCTGTTTACATGTTTAACATGTTAGATAACTGAGCATGTTAAAAGTTTTAGGTTTTGTCATAGTGTTTTTTTGTCAGAATTGTAAGGATTCTGTGGTTAAGTTTGATTTGATGTTGTTCTTGGTCATGGGTTTGGTTTCCTTTTTTCAGTCACACGAGTTTCACCCCCAGCCTATTCAAGTATCTGGTTTCCTGTTCATCTTACTCTCTGCTTTGTCCCCAATTTTGTTCTCCATGGTTTTAGCTCGGTCAAAGTTTATCTATTAAAGAACTACATTTTTGCCACAAAGCCTTTTCCCTGCATTTTTGGGTCCTACACCACCAGCTCCTGATAAGAATTAAAACAGAGTCTGTGTCTAGTAACTGTTTAAAGGAAAAGTTCTTACAGTATAGAAATATAGAACTATATTTACATGCATATATTTAAAAAATAGAAATGGGAGATCTCACAAATGCTGTTAAAATGTTGCAGCAGAGTGATCCTGTTTGACAAAGGATATATTTTATTTTTGAAAGGAACATGTATGTGCTACTTTCTTTTGAAAGTGATAAAAAATTAAATTATTTATAATTACATAACATATGCATCTATTATTATACATATTTAAAAGCTATTCATAAATCAGTGGTTTAATGACCAAAAAAGCATATATAGTTTGTAATTTTCTAAGTGAAGTGAGCTTTTGTGGATCTGACTCCTCAGCCATTGTTTTGAATGCAAATACAACTCAACAGGAGGCTGAGTGTTATCTTCACACTTCTGATTTATTTAACAGGCAGACTTTTGACTTCAGACAAATCAAATTATTATTATTTTTTTTGATTGTTTTTCAAGCAAAGTTGTAAAAAAAAACATCATCATTAGACTTGAGGTTTAGAAACATAGCTTTTTAGACCGAGGTGGTTCAACTAGTGATTCTCTGAGTGAGTGTTAACAATGTGCTGCATGTGTGTTTGGTTACATCAAAAGCTGTTTATGGAGACAGCTGCAGGCAGCTGTTCTTCACACTCACTGGTGAGCAATACAGCAGCTTTCTCGTTGTTTCTTCGATATTCAATCTAACATCTTAACATCTACATATATCTGTGGAGCAGATGCATGAACACAATAAGCACTTTGTGTTTCGGTTTTTTGGCATGTGTGTCAAAACTTGAATTTTCGACATAATCATAAATTCAGCACATGTAAACATTGTTTCGCATTGTAGCACAATCGTAAACACTTTAGAAATATATATATATGTGTGTATATATATATATATATATATATATATATATATATATATATATATATATATATATATATATATATTTTTTTTTTACTTGCTGTTTAATATTCTTTCATAAATTCATAAGCTTATTTCTGGTTACAATTCTCATTTTCAAGGTTAACATTCTTCTATGTCTGGTATTTAATTTATACTCTAAAAAATAGAAAGCTGGCCTCTATGTACCCCACAGTTAGTCCACTATGTACAAGATGTAATCTTAAAGATGCCTCTCTGTATCATATGTTCTTTTCATGCCCTCATTTAAATGTATATTGGAGGACAATTTTTGACACAATGTCTCGTGTATTTAACACTAATTTAAAACCAAATCCATTAACAGCAATTTTTGGGGTTGTGGAGGACCAAGCTAATTCAAGTACTGCCAAAAAACACTGTATAGCCTTTGCATCACTCCTGGCACGACGTGCTATACTGCTTAAATGGGAAGATACTTCTCCCCCGTCTCATTCACAGTGGCTACAGGATATGATGTCCTGTTTAAAACTGGAGAAAATTAGGTGTTCACTCAAAAAGTCTCTTGACATATTTAAAGATTTATGGGGTCCCTTTTTAAAAACATTTCCAGCTCTTTAGTCATATAAGCCTAAAGCAGCTTAGCTGCAGGTGGTAGCATATAGTACAGGTCATGCGTGATGGAGTGATGGTTGACTGGGGCAGTGGCAGGGAATGGTATGGGGTATTTTGTTAATCGTATTTACTATTCTTACGTATTATTATGTTTTAGTTTTTTTTTTTTATTTGTTGTTTCTTTTTGTTTCCTTTCCTTAGCTCTATTATAAACACTTATTTTAGTAATTTGTCTTTCAGACTAACAGAACTTTGTAATTGTGTTTGTATAATGTAAAACTCAATAAAAATACCTTGGGTTAAAAAAAAATACTGTAAGAAATTTTTACAGCATTCCTGTTAGAACCTGGTAGATAATTATGGTAACAGACATTTGGAAAATAAACGAGAATTGAGAATTTGTAGAAGAGAAAAAGGAAAGATAAGAAATAGTACAAAACAGAATTGCAAACTCCTCAGTGTCAAAGACATATGGTCAAGAAGAAGGTGATTAGGACACAGATCACAGACTCAAAGCAAAAGGGGGATCAATCAGACAGTGTCTACATGGAGCCAAAACCAAGATAAAAAGAAATAGATAAAAAGTTCTTCCCAAAAGGTTCTGGTCAGAAACAAGTTTAGCATCCTCAAGCCAAAGAGATCTCCCATCATCCTTTTACTCACAGTTTCCCTGTCACACCTGGATTTTCTCATTTTCCAACTCCTCAATTGATATTGATCTTGGTACCAATGCATTGTCCTCTGCCACATTAGAAGGTGGTGGGATCTCCTTCACCTCCTCCTTTTCCACATGTCCTGTCTGCCTCCAGAGATGTGTTTCCATTAGCAGTTTCAACTCAACTCACCTAAACAAATATTGGGCTTGGTCTGGTTCTTTTTTCTGTACAAGACTTCTTGTTGCAAAGTGTGTAAGATGCAAAACACCTATTGCAGTCTGTTTTCTGACAAGGCCGAGACCAGGTCACAGGTCCACCTGTTGGTCAGCAAAAATCGTTTCCTCTCCAACTTGGCTCAAACAGATAAAGCTTCCAGTGCTACGGGAGACCTGGAATTTGGCCCATTATTAGTCTTCTATAGGACTGAAAGCTATAGAAGACAAACAAATTTGGCACATTTTGCTAATATTTTCTATTTTCCATTTATCTTCCTTACAGTTTTTCAGCATTTGCAGATTGTTCAGCTAAGAATTTCGGGTTTCAGCAGTTTCAGTCACACCGAAAGACTGAAAGATGAACTTTCAGCTGCTGGATATAAAATGTGGACAACAGTGTGAAATTAGACTCCAACCTTTGAGTACCTCACTTTGTAATTCAGATGATATATTTTTCTAGTTAAAACACTTTTATCAGTGCTCCTTGTAAGCTGTAAGGTGTGGCTCTAATCCAAAAGATGTTTTAGACCTAGCAGAGTACGATGGATGGCCAAAAGGACCGAACCAAACCTAAGTGATTAAATTAAATTTCAGTGCTGTTACATTTTTCTTTGTAAACAAGGAGCCACCATGTTCTTTCTAAGCTGATAGACACCAGCAATTCTTGCTAAAGAGAAGCAGCACTGCTTTTATTCTATTCCTGATGCCTATTAGTTAATATTTGCAAAAGCTTGCGTCTTCATTTCTATAATGTCCTGAAATCCACAATCACAGCTTCACGAAGCCTGTTATCAATAACAGGCATTGCACTTCTCCAGCTCTTCTTTCTCTTCCCCTGCCTCTGAGAAGGAATAAACACTGACTTGCAGGTAATTGACGCTCTGGTTGAGTGATGGAGTGGATGACAGGCAATAACAGATATAAAACAAATGCAGCAGAACAATAAGAGGCGGGGAGCGCTCAGATAATGCAGTGGCTTACACAGGGGAAGTTTTTCCGCAGTTAAATATAATCATGCTGTGTTCTATGTGCACTCTCAAGAGAAATTCCTCTGGGAGATCATTTATACAAGTCACGGCAAATTTAGCAATTTTCCATATTTCCTGCTGTGTTTTTCAGCTTTTTGCATTCAGAGTGCTCTTGATTTTTAATCTATTTTTTGTACCATTTTCCTCAATCTATTTTGGCATAGCCTCATGTTTGAGACTAATCAAAGAATAAAATTGACCACAAAGCTGTCTGGTTCTAGATAAAATGTATGGTAGTTACAATTAAAGACCCACTCCAAATAAAATCATGATTTCTATTGTGAATCAGGATTAGACGGAGCAGTGCTATGTTCTATAATCAACAGGCCACAAGTTCCCTGCCCTGCTCAATTCCGATGTATCCACTTGAAAATAGGGTTGGGTACCGTGCCCCGGTATTGAACGAGCCCCGGGGCCGCATTCTTCAAGACCGCAGTATCGTTAAGATCTGACCTTAACGGTTCTGCAATCGGTACTGGAGAAGTTACTTTTTTTTTTTTTTTTTTTTGTGTCCCACAAAATATAAACGTTATCTGCCATATTTAACTCACCAAGTCAGTCAATTTTGCGTTAATTATAGATGATGATATTAATTTCGGTATTCTCGTTGTAGCGGAGAGCTCTGTCTGTCTATTTGTGTGCACGGGGGGCGGGGCTGTTGTTCAGACAGCACACGCCGCGCGCGCACACCCACAAGACAAGGCAGCGCACACACAGTCAGTGGCGATCTTGTAATGTAGGGGACACATGCCGCCCTAGACTAAGAACTAATGTTTCTGCGTAAAAATTATTACGTTTGCAGACCATCCTGTCACCTTGCTGCTACGATGACCGTATGTTGCGCTGTTTGTGCAGAACAGGCTGGGGCAGCGGGAGGGGGGGTGGGGGGGCGTTGCACGCGGAGAATATAACAAACAGGTAGAGTTGCGGGGCTTAGATTCACCGCTTATGATTCCAGACCCGCGACAAACTATCAGCTGCTTCCTAATACTTAATAATAATTAATAACTAATGATAGTTGTCATCCGTAAAATTAATATCATTTATTGGGTTTACTGGATTTAAAGAAAAATAAATGGAGTTGGCAAAATAGAAAGGAGTCTGCATCAAAGTGAATTTGTTTCCATCATTTAACTTAACTTATCTTAACTCTGGTGTTTGACAGACAGAAAAGTCTATTCAAGGTTGTGGAAAATGGACAAAAGACCAAAGGAAACATCACACTCATAAAGAATAAAAACAATTAGATTAAATAAATAAATAAATATCCTGTCTGGAACATTCTCATGTATAAAGTAAAATGTTTTGTTAAAAAAAAGTGTTGTTCCATAATGAGGAAATAAAACACTTTATGTTCTTAATTTGTTATTTATTTATTTTTTTTCGTCCTCAAAAAGTATCGATAAGAGTACCGATACGAGTACCGGATCGATAAGCAGTATCGATAAGAGTAGTAGTATCGTTAAAACCTTAACGATACCCATCCCTACTTGAAAACAAATAGATCCATGTACATCTGTGTTTTCCTTGTTTGGTATCTGGTTTAAAACTGTACAGTTGGATTGCGCCAATATTCCAAGATTCCAAAAATGTTTGTTCTATCTGGACTGCCATGGTTTGTATGACAGACATGGGTTGGACCATGGGCTCAGTTCCAACCTTCCAGTACATGCTGTTTATCAGATAGATTGATCAGTCTAAATGTTTGTGTTTATGTAATAGTATTTTAAAAAGTAATTAGTAAGAGTGTCATGGTGCCTCTGTCAGACTCCTCCCCCTCCCAGGTCTGCTCTGCTCCAGACTCACCAGCTGTGACTACTCCTCTCATCAGCCACCTGATCTACTTAAGGACACCTAGCTCCAGCATTCTTCGCCAGTTCGTTAACCCAGATGGTGCCTAGTCTCGCTATGCTCTACCTCTGGCTCCCCTTGCCTCGCACCTCACTAACCTTGCCTTGCCTTGCCTTGCCTTCTGTGCCTCAGGATTATCTCATGCCACGAGAGTCGCCTGAGTCTGACACCACCTCGAGTAGCAGCTTCATTCCACTCACGCTGACGCCTCCGACCTTCAAGAGCCTCAGCTTCCGTGCTCCTCAAGAGCCTCAGCTTCCGTGCTCCTCAAGAGCCTCAGTTTCCGTGCTCCTCAAGAGCTCCAGCCACGCTCCTCACCAACAGCTCCAGCCACGCTTATCCACAACACTGCTTGGACCAGCATAGAAAATAAACTCTCTACTTACTTACCTGTCTCTTCCTTCCGGTTTTTTTAGCATCTGGGTCCGTCTCGTGTTCTGATCATGACAAAGATTACACAAATCGTTGTAGGAGATAACTTTGTTGTGTATTAATGTTGTTTTTGTAGTACTAAATAATTAGAACAGAAAAGGCATTTTATTATGAAAACAGAAAGTAGTGAAAATCACGCATCATGCTCTGCTGTAAACTGTAATGGGGGAGGATGACCTTATGAAAAGCCAGCCTCTGAACTGTATAGGTTTGAAAGAAATCTTATCTTTAAGATAGACAACACTGACTGACACAAGTCAAATGAGTCTTTACCTTTCTCCCAATATCGCTCTCAGTCTCTGCGATCAACTCAAGCTGGCAGTCCCCCAAGCCTGTTGGAGGATGAAAGAAAATCCCTGGTGGCCAAGTCATCCTTGATGCTTTTGTTTAGACCTTGATGGAAATACATCAAACAAGGCGTACTTGTTCCATTCGTTTGCAGCAGCTAACAATCTGATTTCATTTGCGTAATCATCCTCAAATCAGCTCCGATAAGATTAACTAAAAGAAATGCTGTCAAAGTCATGTTCTACACAATCTTGTACAGTTTGAAAGCAATACAATTGAATCGGTGAATTCAATAAGGGTCCAAGTCCAAGAAGTTTGTTTTTCCAGGAAATGATTTTAATTGCATAGCTTAAAGGGAGGCTACACCAAATGATTCATACTTTACCCAGATTTAGCACCAGTTCATAGCTTACAAATGCTATAATATGAAGCACCTCACTTTTATCATTTCAGAGGACTAGCAAACTAAAGTCTCTGGACTTGGGCCCTTCTTGAATTAAACATTAAACTGCCATATTGGATAACAAGTGCTGCCATCTATGGGATGAAGCTAAACCCACGCAAGAGAGGCCCAAATCCAGGAATTTGGCCCCTCTTGCACTCCATGCATTTTAAATGCCATATATAGTCAATACATTACAATGGACTTGGGACGTTTTTGCACAAAATCAGATAGCTTTTCCCTTGAAGACCATAAAACATATATCACTATTTTGAAAAATTGTGGACTTGGGCCTCTTTTGAATTCACCAATTCAATTGCAAAGGCAATTTTATTCATTCATTCATCTTCTTCTGTTTATTCCCTTACGGGGTCACGGGGCTGAAGGAGCCTATCCCGGCCACTTGTGGGCGAAGGCAGGCGGCTCCCTGGACAGATCACCAGTCTGTCGCAGAAAGGCAACTTTATTTCAGAGGAAAATGTAAATGGATAGATTAAGATTATTTATTTTCTGAACAATGTTGTCTATGCAACATAAACTTCAGTATAACAAGTCTCATTGTTCTGTCAACATTAGCTTTCCAGTTCTTAGTTGATGTAGGATCCAGTACCAGCAATGAAGGTAAGTAAGAGTTTATTGTAATAATAAAGGGATAAGCTTGGCATAATGACAAATTAGAAGAATAATCCGCTTGAGGAGAAGCTATAAAGTGCAACATGTAAGAGAAATTGCTTAGAGTAAACCTATGTGAACTAAGTAGTTATTATGTGTTTCCGAATAAAACCCATGAACAGGATAATGAAAGACTGAGTTTTGGTTCAGTACTTCTGCTCCAAGGATGGATTGTATTGAGGAATCTCAGAGCGAACCGAACATCAGTCCGATAAAAAAACGAACCAAGACCAAAAAGTGGGGTCTGAGAGCAGTTCCTGGTCCTGGACAAGAGTTTGCTTGGGTGTATTAAGATTGAAAATTTGTTCTGGATTATCAGAAGAAACTAAATCTGGTTCACTTTAAGCGGACCAAATGTGTCCAGTCTGAAAACAGCCTTAGTTTAACTTAATCATCCTCAGTGTACTTAAATGTTTGGTTTGTTTGGTCTTCCGTTCGTCCTTGTCATCAGCATTGTCACCTTTTTGCTTCTCTACTTGTTTCATGGTTAATTCTTTGGGTTAATTTATTAAAGTTTTAAGTTTTTGCTATCAAGCCTGGTCTCCTGCATTCTAGGTCCTTCACCATTGGTTCCTAACAAAGGCAACCTCTGACAGGAGCAGAAGAAAGTCAAGATTTCTTGAGTCAAAACAACTAAGGCCATTTGATAAATAAGCAATTCACCAAGCCTGACAAGTACAAAAAAGGTATAATATATAGTAAGATGAACCAAAACTAGAAAATAATAATACCTTGAATTGAGAGAAAGGCATCTTTGCACTCAAAACCAACTCTGTTTTTTTTAAGAAGAAATGTACTTAATTACATCTTTCAAAGAAACAACTTGAGCAGCACAAAATCTTGCAGCACATCAAGCATGCAGACAAATATCCAGTCGAATGATGTTTACATAAAAATTTTTGCCAAATAATGATAATGATTCTAACCTTATAGCCCATGCATTAGCCTGCACAAACTTCATACATTAGAGATGTCTAAGAAAGTTTGCAAGATATTGCAACAGTAGCTGAGCACTTAGTGAGGTGGAATTGACTCTATCCTTTTCCTTATTATTGAGATCACTGAGGAGGTAGAGCTAGGTAAAGACATTAGCGAAAGTGAAAAGGAAGATTTGTTCACTGAAATGCCGCTTAAAGGGGAAGAATTCTGCTTAAAAATTGATTAATTGACCCCTCAATACCTTTAAATTAGAGCACAATTTTGGATTTTGACTTGTGGTGATTTTATTTTTTGGAGTGTTAAAGACCTGGTCTAATGAAAATTGTGTTTTTGGTCTTTTAACGTGTTCTTGTGGCATTTTTCCCATGATGGAGGATGTATATAAAGAAAATTAAGCCTAAAATTGTGTTTAGGAGTTTTTCTGTATTCAAATCGTTGTGAATCAGGAGCATACAAAAGCTCGTAGTTGTGATGTGGGCGAAACAACCGACAGGCTACAAGCTCCCTGCCCCGCTCTATTCTGATGCATCAACTTATAGAGGACTAGATTCATGTCCTTGTCTGAGCTGGCATCTGGCTCAAAACTGTACGGTTGAATAGCTCCAATTTTGTTTTACCAGAGTATAAACAAAGGGATGATAGGAAATATTGGTAGGCTTACTCTGTGCCCACGTTCCAACCCACAAGAATCTCTCGTTAACTAATGCCGCTCTACAGAAACCATGTCCTGGGAAAGGACAAAAATGTTTTTATTTTTTTTATTTTGGGTAAAAATTCCATATTATTTTTAAAAAAAAAACAAAAAAAAACCTGGGAACGCTTGAATCAAAAGATTATCAGAGTAATACTTTAGGTAAACGTCACGTTGAAAAAGCCTGCTCAATAACACATTAAAGCAGCTTTAAAAAAACCTAGTTTTCAAAACATTGATTGTGTATATTACTTCCCTAAAGCAACATGCAGCAGAAAAAAAAACTTTTTTTTGGATTGATTTTGTCTTGGTTGGGTATTTAAAGGGCTAAGGCAGAAGGGTGTGGACAGCACAACAAGTCAAGAAAATGGAATATAATCTCGCCATTTAGTGTGTCCTGAAAATATTCAACAAACTGTCAACAAATGCTATGATGCTTTTTTTTCATAAGAAATGTTATTTGTTCAGAGTATCTCAGACAAAAAAAAAAAAAAAAAAAAAACATGGATCCAGGCAGTTTTTGGAAAGTGCACTCATCTTTCTTTCTCTTGCGCTGTCTCATACGTACACACACACACTCAACCCAAATGCTCCCTGATCCAACTTTGCTTTTAAGTCTTGTGGCTTGACACAAAGGAGATCTTTCCTTTCCCACACTTCATCAGAAAAGAGAGAAAATCAAAAGGACACAAAGAGCTGTCTCACAATTCAATGGGGAGAAAACTCGTTCTGTCACTTCTGCTATTCTGGGTGAGATTACAGTGGGGGATTCACAGGCCATGCTGCCTTTGCATCAGAGCACTGAGAGTTCGTGTGTGTGTGTGTGTGTGTGTGTGTAATGAAGCCGCCTCTGTTAGTAAGTTCTTCCTGGTGCTTGTTGACATCTCTGTGTCTACATGTGAACTAGTTTTAATAGGAGTGTGGAGTTGAAACATCTTGTTTAGCATGTATAAATTCAGTGAGCTTTTGTTTCCACATTTACATGTACACTAATGATGTTTACTATTCTCGATTCCGAAGCATACTTAAGTCACAAAGCTACTTAAAACTGCACAACAGCAGAATACAGTGCACAATAACAGAAAAATGATAAAATATTCACCAATGGAGATGCAAAAAAATATGGATAATTGGTCACATTCTTCTAATCAGTTTCTTTTCCTATTAATAGTGCATTAACTGTGCAAAATTTCAGGCCTGTTTTAGTAGTATTGCATTTTAGGAGTTAGTCAAAGAACGTCTCAAATATTTGTGTTACCTAAATTGCATTCTTCATGAATTGTGCGAGTCACTCGGTACTACTATATTCAATGGAAGCACAAGCTTTAATTACATTTTATTTACAGTATATAGTCCAATATAACAACAATAGTCCAGTCAGTGGGCTTCTTTCCGGTAATTGTACAATAAACATGAAATCATAAAGAGCTCGAAGTCATAGAATTCAATAGGTATTGGGTAAACTTAACTAAACAGACTAATCTAAACTGGGCACCCCTGCCCTTACACCCTCCTTCTTGTTAAGGAAAAACTCCTAAAACCTCAGGGATGTCCACATGAAGGAGGGAACTAAGGCTCAGTAACTGGACAAGACAGCTATAAAGAAAAACAGCAGGAAGAATAGAGTGCAGTTCAGCTTTGTTCGTTAAAAAAAATACAATGGAGGAAGTTGAACTCGTGATAAAAACTGTTAGACATTTTAGTTCCAACAATTGCACCAGTTTCCTTTGTAAGGCAAATGGGGAAAATGGTGAATTTAGGTACTTGCATAATCAAGATTTCCTTGATACCCTGTTTACATATTTGTGTAAATCCATTGTTCTGCCTATCATGTGCCTGACCTACTCTGGATTCGAAACAGGCCACATAGTTTTATGCTTTGTAGAGAAACAATGAAATTATGTTGGAGTCATAGGATCAGAAATTTGTTTCAGATAACAACAGAAATTGTAGAATGTGTGGCAAAAAGAAAAAAAAAAAACAGGAACCTTCATCAATCAGTTACAGAAATCAGCAGGAACAGGGCCTTTTTCCTTTTAGCTGGGAGAGAGACGGAGTTTGCTGTCATGAAAACTTGTGTTTGTCACAGTAAGTGACAACCGCTGATGAATACATTAAAATTGAAATGCTCTTGCCAGCTTCATTGAAGAACTCTTATACACATATGTATTTTGTATTAGGAAATAGATTACATTTAGTTATTTTAAAGACCCACTCCAATACAAATAGTGTCTTGGGCATTTTTTCATGATGGAGGACATATAAAGAAAAAAACATAACGAATTGTATATCTGAGTTTTTTCTCGGAAATGCAATCATTGTGAATCAGGAGCAGACAACAAAATGCAGTTGGGAAAGTTTGTTGGAAGTTCCCTGCTTCGCTCTATTCTAATGCATCTACTTGTAGACGACTAGATCCATGAACATTTTGTTTTCCTCGTCTTAGCTGGAATCTGGCTCAAAACTGTTTGACTGGATAGTTCCAATATTGCTCTCTATTTTTGTCGCACTGGTAATAGCTGCGGTTCCATGGACAAAAGTAATCAGAATCAACATCTGATCACAATAAAAATCTGTCATGTAAACACACTTTTCGTAATACTCTGACCCGATCAGACTCATTTGGATCAGAACTTCCTTTCGATTGAGATAGGTGGGTTATGCCGATTGTTTATCCGATCGTGGTGCATGTTAATTTATTCCAGTTGTGGGTCACACCTTCATATTTACGGGCATGGGTTGTCTCCAAGCAGAGGAGCAGCTTCAGAACGGTGTGTGAGCTGGCTGCTATTTCTTTTTCTATGGCCGTTTCCAATATTGTAGGTAGTTCTGCGCCTGTCAAAATGATTTACTACAATCGAAAGTGGGGTGTTTGTAAACGTTTGTTATAATCGGATAAAGTTTTTCTGGGCCCACATAAGCAATTCTTATCCGATCTTTAAATTCGATCAAAGACATTGTTCACATGAAACCGCAGCTAATGTAAGGTTGGGGTTGTGAGGGGCTGTAAGCTAGCAGAAAAGGATGTAAACAGATGAATGATGGGAAGGGGATGGGCCAACAATCCCATCCACAACTCAGAGGTGAATTTCTAATGGACTCCTGTCACTCTGCTATGAGCTCGAAAACAACACATGTCGGAAACATGTTATATTTTGCCTGAAAAGGACATAACCATAATTATAAAAAAAACACTGGCAACACTTTTACAATCGATTAAAATATTATTGGGGTGGGACTTCAAGACTGATCAAGCTGATCAAAACATTTGCTTGTGAATTTTATTCTAAATGTTTTTATAAAGGTCTGAGACGGTTACAGTGAATGTGTATTATGTGGCTAATCCTGATGCATTTTGTACATGGCTTGCCCCGCTCTCCTCTGTGTGGACAAGCCTTCCTTACTGATAATCCCTGCAAATCTCTCAGCCTGACCATGCAGTCAGGAGGTAACATGAGCCATGTTACCATAATCAGCTCTGAACACATCACTTTGGAAACCTGCCATGGGTTTGGCAGTCAAAAAAATAATAAAAATGGGAAGACAAGTGTAAAATGACAGATTTTTTTCTCAGTGATTTCCCAGTATCTTAAATATGTTTGTTTAGTAGCTGCACTGTCTCTTTGCACTTGTTTAAGTTAATTTTGTGTCAGTGTTACCCCGGAGACAACTGTAGTCTTTACCACTGCTTGTGATTCTTTGAAATTGTGCATATACATATGCACAATTGCATAATACAAGTTTAACTTAAAAGATAACATGTCTGAGTACCATTTAAAGTAAAGTTAGCATTTCAGTTATTGGAAGGCTTTCCTTTGAGGTTGTAAGAGATGCTTTTTATGAAATTAATTTTAGAGCCTGGTCCATAAATTTGACATTAGCCTTGTTAAAACACATAAAAAAGGTTTAGAGGTTAGCCTCATGCCTTCAACCTTCTACAGCACATTTATCTTGTCATAGAAACAGATCATTAAAATCTCTTGTCCAAGCAACAGTCAGCCGTTTGGTTATTACAGAAGCTAATGAAAGATGGAAAATTACTCACCGGCTGGAACAATTACATGATTTTATGGTTTGGAAGATTTACTGGAAATGTACAGATAATTTGAGATTAAGAAAAGTGATGTAAAATAATGTTGCATAGCACTCTAACCTTTTATTATATTCATACAGGTTGGTATACTTAGAGGTGAAAGCGCTGTTTTCCAGTCATAGGGCTGCTTAATTCCTGGCCACCCATCATGTTGGAATATCTTTGGGCCAAAAACAGAATCCTTAGTTGCTTACGGTGGGTTAAGTGGTATGGCTGCTTCACCATTACTATAAGACTGAGAGTGTTTGTGCAAGTGAATAGACAGAGGAAAAGCTCATTGAGTCACAATGAGGAAAAAACCCAACTTCCATTATGTTTATTAAGTATTCCTGCATGTTATTAAATGAATAAAATAGTATTATGCAAATACTTAATGTTACATAATGGCAACATGTCCAGAGACTAAAAAACCCTGTAGGAGAGCTAAATAAAGGTTTAAACAGCAAAGAGTCTTTGTTTAAAATTATATGGCTTTCTGCAGGTTGTTAAGGTTTGTATTTGTCTTTATAAAATCATTGTTCAAAATTGTAAACAATGGTATTACATTCCAGTCTGCATCCCTTTATGATCAGACACTTTAAAGAGACATCCAGATGAGATTTTACCTAACAGTGCAGTGCATATACATACAGTTTTCAAATGAGATGGAAATGTATCACATCTGGTCAAAAATGTTCTGAAGTATCTAAAGCTACAATCATCAAACTTTGTTACGTGACTTACTGTCCTACTGCAACATTTACAGTGGGGCAAAAACATATTAAGTGAGCCACCAATTGTGCAAGTTCTCCCACTTAAAAAAGATAAGAGAGGCATGTAATTTTAATCATAGTTCTACCTCAACTATGATAGATACAGTGAGAAAAGAAATCCAGAAAATCACATTGCCTGATTTTTAAAGAATTTATTTGTAAATTCATTCATTTTCTAACCCTGTGACAGACTGGCGACCTGTCCAGGGCACCCCCTGCCTTCGCCCACAAGTGGCCGGGATAGGCTCCCTGGACAGGTTGCCAGTCTGTCGCAGGGCCACAATCACACACACTTACACATCTGACAATTTAGAGTAACCAATTAACCTTTGAAGCATGTTTTGTGCTGGTGGGAGGAAAACCCACGCATGCACAGGGATAACTTGCAAACTCCACACAGAAAGGTCCCCCATTAATGTTCTGTTTCAGGTCCCCCAGCTGGGACTTGAAACACAGTGCAGTCCCCATTTGTAAATTATGGTGGAAAATGAGTATTTGGTCACCTACAAACAAGAAAGATTTCTGTCTCTCACAGATCTGTAACCTCTTCTGTGAGATGATCCTCTGTCCACACATTATCTGTATTAATGGCTCCTGTTTGAACTCATTATCTATATAAAAGACACCTGTCCACAACCTCAAACAGTCACACTCCAAACTCAACTATGACCAATACCAAAGAGTTATCTAGAGATGCCAGAAACAAAATTGTTGACTTGAACCAGGCTGGGAAGACTGAATCTGCAATCGGTAAGCAGCTTGGTAAGAAATCAGTTGTGGGAGAAATTATTAGGAAATGGAAGACACATAAGACCTCTGAGAATCTCCCTCCATCTGGGGCTCCCCTCAAGATCTCATCCCTGTTGGGTCAAAATGATCACAAGAACGGAGAGCAAAAATCCCAGAACCAAAGTAACAAAGTCTATCAGCAGTAGCTGCCAGGGACACAAATCCCGCAGTGCCAGACGTGTACCCCTACTAAAACCAGTGCATGTACATCCCCGTCTAAAGTTTGCTAGAGAGCATTGGATGACCCAAATGCTTTAGCTATATCATGCTTTGGGGCTGCTTTTCAGCAAAGGACCAGGATGACTCTGATTATCTGTGTAAAAGATATAATGAATATGGCCATGCATGGTGAGATTTTGATTCCTTTCATCAGCAAAGGCATTGAAGAGTTAACGTGGCTGGGTCTTTCAGTATGACAACGATCCAAAACACACTGCACGGGTAACGAAGGAGTAGGCTTCATAACAAGCATTTTAAGATCCTGGAATGGCCTAGCCAGGCTCCAGATCTCAACCCCAAAGAAAATCTTTGGATGAAGTTGAACGTCTGTGTTGCTTAGCAACAGGCCCAAAACATCACTGGTCTAGAGGAGATGAAGCGGCCAAAACACCAGCAACAGTTTGTGAAAACCTTGTGAAGATTTACAGAAAATGTTTGACTGCTGTCATTACCAACAAACGGCAAAATATTGACTTTTGTGATTGACCAATTACTCAATTTCCACCGTAAATTGCATATACATTCTTTTAAAATCAGACTATGTAATTTTCTGGAATTCTTTTCTCCTTTTATATCTCATAGTTGAGGTAAACCTATGATGAAAATTCCAGGCCTCTCTAATTTTTTTTTAAGTAAGAGAACTTGCACAAATGGTGGCTGACTAAATACTTTTGGGATTTTTGGAGAAAATCACTATTCTTTAAGAATTTGTTTTATGTAAGCTTAAAAAATTAATAAAAACGATTTAAGGAATCACAGTTCACAGATTTGCACAGGTGGTTTGGCAGATAGTTTTTACTCCGGATACCCTTGCTGAAACAACCCTGTTTATATCTTTAATTATGAAAGACGGTGAATAAAAAAAAAAAAAAAAAACTTTTTTCTTAATTTATTTTTAAAATGTTTTACAGGCGTACCGAATCGGGACTCTATTCATATTGGTATCAAAATCAAAACCAAATGACTCGGAATCAGATCAAGGAAAAAACATTCTGATCCGGACATCCCTGCATAAAAGTACTGGATTGTGTTTTTTCGTTGTTCTATGAAAAAAATATTAAATATTTGCTGTCATTTTTTTTTTTCTTTCAAAAACTTTTTTTTTGCTTCCAAAAACTTCTTCTGCGTTTGCAAAACATATGTTTGAGCATGCGTTGTGTCAAATCTCGCTTTTTTCCTGTCTTTGATTTTGCTGAGTTAAGTTTCAGTTTAACTTGTCAAAGCTGCCATCAAACAGCCTGCTGATTGGTCCAGATTCTAACCAATCAGGTGTCTCCGTGTCATATTGACGGCGCTTTGAGACAAACATGGACTTTGCGTCAGTTCTGTTTGAACGGGGTTCTGCAGTTTTCCACCATTCTGGCCCTTTTCCCTCAGAGTAAAACCCAGAAGGAGCAGCAAAGCAGCTAAAATAAAATAAAAAAAATAAATACAAAATAAAAAAAGTTTTGTATTTATTTATGTCAGTGTAGTGACCAACGTGTTTAAAATCTCTGCAGCGGGAAAAAAAAAGTCCAAGCTCCGACTCCTTCCAGCCGGAAGTTACACTTTTTAAGATTTATATCTGAACTATTGTTTTATTTTAATCAATAAATTTTGAAATATTAAGAGAAAACAACATTTCTTTTATGAGTATTTTTTTTTAACTTTGGACAAACGCTCTCGAGTTCTAAAACATAAGATACTGGTAAAAATTAACATAAAGGTTAAAAAATGCTTCTAATGCTAAAAAAAATGAGTTTACTGTGGTGAGCCATCATTCTTTTGCTTATTATTGCTGTTGATCTATTCAAAAAAATATTTGTGCAGCATAAAATAACAAGAGCTTTAAATCTTTTATTGTTTTGTTTTAACAAACAGATCTTAAAGAAAATCACACTTTTTACAAATAATTTGCTCTGCAGGATTGACAGATCACACACAGGCCTGTTGATATAATGTCAGCAGATAAACTTTGCAGTTTCAGGATATCCTCGGCCATAAAATATGCCTTAAGTAAGGGTTAATGGCCGACAAAGTGTGCGGTTACTACTTTTTAACGCACGCCGTGGAAGCCTCGCGTCGGACGGTTCACCACTGCTGCAGTCAAGATTCGGCAATTTATATATGCTGATCGTCCCGATGGGTTGAATAAAGCATCAATTCAGAGGGAAAGTTAACCGCTTACCGCTTGTTTTTGCTCAGATGATGAAGCAAAAGGTTGTTTTACAGAAGCCGGCGCAGTGATACAAAACATTTAAGCTAGCCGACCGGAACTTCTTTTTTTCACCGTGCGGTTATCATGTTTTAATGCAGACTCAGCAGCCAATCAGAATCGAGTATTCGACCGGACCATGGTATAATAAAAAATAATCAATGCTAAAAAAGAAAGAAAGTATGACTTATTGCTAAAATTATAAAACATTAAAACGTCTTCACCCAAAAAGTCAAAATTGAAAGTAAAAAGAGCTGGTTCGGTTTCTGAGCCTCGGTAGCAGACAGCATGTTAGATTAATTGCTTAGAATCTTGACCAATTAGCAGCTGTTTGATGGCAGCTTTGTCACGCTAAACTGAAACTAATGTCAGCAAAATCAAAGATAGGAAAAAAAGCGAGATTTGACACAACGCTGGCGAAAATGTGTTTGCAAGCGCAAAAAAAAATTTGAAAGCAAAAAAAGAAAACTCGAAAGCAAAATAAAAAATAATTGAAAAGCAAATATTTAATATTTTCATTTGCAACTTATAAAGTTTTGTGTGCTATACGTGGTGGCAGAAATATCACTCCATAAGGTTGGGCTGTGAGGGGCTGTAAGCTAGTGGAGAATGTAAACAACTGGATTACATGAAATGGGGTTTACCATCCCAACAGTCCCAGCCACAACTCAGAAGTGATTTTCTAATGAACTATTTGAGAAACTATATGATGATCCTGGGCCACTCCCCATTGGCCGCTCATCTCTGCAGTGCAATCAGCTGATTTACTCCACCTGTGTGCCTTCTTAAGGAGTTGCAACACTTCAGTCATTGTCAGGTCATTTTTGCCTCTGTCTTGTTACCAAGCCCTGAAAGTCTCATTCTGAGATCTTCCTCGTCCTTTTCCCAGTTGCTTTCCACCGGTGCTGACCTGTTGCCTCTCTCAGGAGTGTTTGGAGTTGTGAATCTGTTTTGTTCCCTTTGGGTTTTCAAGTGGAGAGACTTGATAGTGGTCAAGCAAAATCCCAAGAAGATAATTCTTCTTATTCTGTAGTCCGGCCTCACACAGTCCTTCAGTTTCTCTCACCTTGGACTTCTGTTGCCACTTGAACAAGAAAGTAAGACCCTGTGTCATTTTCCACTTTTGTGGTTTTACATATTACAACTTTCTTCTCTTTTGCAGAGACTGCTGCTCCAACTACTGGCCTATGACCATGTTGCTGCCAGAGGCTCATTTCTTTCCTACCTGAGTCTCAATATAAACCTTTTGGCGATTTACTCTGTTCTTTTTCTTGGGGTCCATATCCAAAACCCTGACAACTATGTCCTACAAAATGACATAGGCTTTTTTATTTAGACCAGAATGGCATAATTAAAAATAAAAGACAGTTGGGATAGCCTCTAGAATAGATTAAAATAAAACTGGAGTGGGACTTTAAGTTACATCTCATAAAATGTTTCTGGTAAATTTTTGATAATTTTTGTATTTTCCAATGTCCAAGTTGAGTTTGAGAAAGTTACATGGACTCTTGAGAAAACCATGTAAATTGAACTTTTACTGAACTGTAACCAAAGCAAGACTGTAGAAAATCCAGAGCCCAATGCCTAAAACATTTAAGGCCTTGGTGGAAACTGTCTCACAATTGCTTCCTTCACACCACCACTTTGTTCTGCCACTGAGGCATCTTTGTCCCACCTTGCAATAGAACAGTGAAACAGGCAAACAAAAACTCTCATGGAAGCAGAAACTCACCCATAATAGAAGTTTAAAACTCCTTTTGTAACCTTGTGATCACACACATAACGTCTACTGAAATTCACAATTTAAAGTACCTGAAATTATTTGACATGTCAAAGTTATAAAAAATATAAACAGTTTCTCTCTTTTTTTATTTTTATTTATTTATTTATTTATTTTTACTTGTCCTGTCCAACAGCTGAGCAGACAGATAAGAGCTGAAGGCCTCCTGTGTTGGACATATTTTACTGTTACAACAGGGGGTTCTGGATCTTCTAACGCACTAGGTGTGTATTTGTATGAATCCCCTTTTGTAATTTAGGCTAAACTTTATATTGATTACATTTATATACTTTTTTTTGTTGGACTGGATGGGAAAGAAGAAGAAGAAGAAAGAAGGGAGGGATGTTGGAGACAGGGGGCAAGGACACAGAAGAAAGGGGGGAAAAAGGAGGACAGGAAATCTGGAGGATGATTACAGAAGTAGTGGGGAGGGGTACAATCATTTAGCAACAATATACTGGAGGATTACCATAATTACTGTTTGGTGTAAATGTTAGTCAAAAGGGGCGGGGCCTGTCTACATACATTTGATTTTGATTTGATTTGAAATGGTTTATTTCAAGCAATCAAGTAGAAACAATACACAAAAGCAATACATCTTCAGTTATACATTCATACAGTAACTTATCAAACTTAGGATAGTTAGACATATTAATAAATATTGCTTGAAAGGGAGTGGAAGGAAGCGAACTTATATAATCCCACCCCGTTATGCTGTAACCATTTTATTGCATGTTTTATCAATATCTGGTTCCTAGTTTTTATCAGACAGAATTAAGTATCATAAAGTATCAAGGGAAAAGAGAAACAGGGGGGACACAAGATCGACTTATTTTAGAAAAATACCATATTGTGGAAAGCAAATCAGGACACAAGATGATGAAATATCTGTCATCAATGTTGTAACTACAGTGTAACCTACACTGTAGTTGAGAGGTGAAGGACAGGACAGTGTAGCAGTGTGCAGCGTGCACGGGTGGAGAACATGCATGCTGCGAAGTGACCTATGTGTGGGGAACCAGATCCTACCCAGCCAGAGCCCAAGACAGGCCCGGGCCCCAGAAACAAGGTCCAAGGACGGCGCCAGCTCCCCACACCGGACCCAAGCACCCAGAGGAGGGCACGACGCACAACCGCCCATACAAACCTAGCTAAGGCCGCAGTGATGGAAGGGCTCCAAGGTCCTACAGGGGTCCACCCACATCACACCATAGTATTGTGAAAAAAAGTGAACTGCCACCTGTCACCACAAAAAGACCCCCATCAAGCTTGTAGCGGTAGCTAACCCCCCCCCCCCCCTTCCCCCCACAACGGATACAGTATAGCAGATAGAGGGATTTTGCCTGCCGGACAATCCAGCCGGACACCCGGACTGGGGCTAGCAGGACCACCGCCGGGGCCCCCAATGCAAAGAGCAGAAGATATAGGAGCATGGAGACTGCAGGCCCCAGCCAAGCCTGGAGGATAGCCCTCCACAGCGCCAGGAGAACCAGCACGGAACCCCACCCCCGGAGAGCCCCCAGTTTCGGGCACCCCCCTTCTCAACCCCAGGCACGAGCCAGCCCCCCCCCAACGTAGTAAACATTCCCCGACCACCCACAGTTGGACTCTGTTTGTGAAATGTTTATTTGTGAAAAGAAAAAGCTTTTAGAAAATACAATATAATATAATATAATATAATATAATCTAAATATTGTATTTTTTGGCCTTCCAACTTTAAAAAGCTTTGTTTTCTCTTTAGCTTGGAATGTCAATGTCTTTGTTACCTTCTTGCTGTACAAAATGGTTTGTGCCATCGGCAAAGCCTGCATTACTATTTTAGTCAAAACAAGAATCTTTCTCACTTGGAGAATTGGAGCTAGTCGAGGATGACAGCATTGTTAGTCACAAGGGATCCCCAAGGATTCATTCACCCAGAACCAGTGATCCATTACCACTAACCAGTACTGATGTAGAAATAGTAAAAGAAAGTGGTTTTAGAGGAGGTATTAAAGTTTAAATGTTGTCTGGATTCTAATACCTTAATGCCCTACCAGAATGGCTTATAGTTATCTGCTGTTTACTTTGCTTAATTAACTGAATTCCCCAGCCAGGTTTTTCTGAACAACCACCTGTACAGTACACCTAAGAACAGATGCAGATTAAGGCTGTGACTCTTGTGAGTTGCCCAAATCAACAGCCTGCAATCCTTCTCAGTTGGGATGCAATGATATTTGCACTGAAAGCTAGCAAGAAAAGAGGAGCAAACATCCACCAACTGTCTTGCAAACACTGATACATACATGAACTAAAGATAATTTGATTTTGCCCCGATTTAACTGTAAAAGCTCTTCTTTTTCTCTTTGAAGTTCATGCATGAAGAGATCTGATGCAAAACAAGTTAAAACAACTAAAGAAAGTAAAAGTCATTTGATGTAAAAGTATTTAACCACATATATCATAAGACATGAAAATAAATGTCATAAGATGTGAAATATTTATTTTGAAATCTGTTTATGTGATTTTCCGCACAAAGGAATATTCATAGTCAAGATGTCTGTTAATGCCCAGAAAAAAAAAAAAGGTAAAAGATTTGGAGAAAAGTTGCATGAATCTAAATGGGTTACAGCCTTCCTATTAAATCTCTGCTGTAATCCAGTTTATCTCCACAGGATATAGGTTTTTCTTGTCTACATATTGCATTATGTTTGGACTGTCAAGACACGAGAAACGAGCTTTGCAATTACAGGAAATAGCTCACTAGGTGAATGGAAAAGTCCCGGAGTAATGCAGTACTAAAACCATTAGTAAGGGAAGCATTCTCTGTCTAAAAATGATCCCTTCTGGATGTCTTCTTGTTTTAATAAACACAATATTTGCCTATAACCAAACATAGTTATTAGTAATAGTTTATATTTAAAGAAAAAAAAAGGAAAAAGAAATGCTACTTTTTTATACATGAAACAATTTTGGAAAGAACTTTACATTAGACATTATTGTATAAAGTTTAAAGTGTTTTTAAGCCTATTTATTTGTGACATCTTCACTACAATAATCAAGATTAACCAAAAGGGTTGGGCTAAAGCATCATGCTTATAAAGGCCCATCCGTCAGACTTCACTCTCCCTGGTCACTTCCTCCAGCTCTTCTGGGGGACCTCAAAATGTTCCCAGGCACCTGAGAGACGTGATCTCTCCAATATGTCCTGGACCTTCCCTGGGACCTCAGCCCAGTGGGACACGCCCAGAACACGCCCCCAGGGAGGGATCCAAGATATACTTAAATACATATTCCTATATACGCAAAGGCATATATATACAGTATATATAATGTTATCAGTTGACCAAGCAGGTGAAAAAAGAAATCAGGCAATACAAAAAAAACAACCAACTTCCAACTGTGGTGCTGGGCAAATTAATTTATTTTGGTCACACAAGAACAAAGGAAGGCCTCCTGAGGCCATTTTCAAAATCGTTTTATATAGACAGACAGAAACAAAGACAAAGACAGAAACTTGAGATCTTTATCCAAAGTTTTGTTCCAAAAACAGAAGATCTACATTTTACCTTTGTTCTTGCTCTGCATAATTCACAAGTCTTCATTTGTTTCCACTTACAATGGGGAGTTTAGTGTCCAGCATGGAGTCACCTCTCCATTGATTTGCTAATGCCCTCTGCTGGTGCTGCAAAAGTCCAGCTGACTCCAAAGGTTCTGTCCACACAAAACCTTTCTCAAACACATGTGAAATATCTGTGCATTTTTCACTGCTGACATAACAGAACAATAGCATTTCTCAGGCAGGTCACAATGGAATCTATTAGTGTTTTTGTGCAGTAGTATTATATTAAAAATAATGGCAATCAATGAGACTGGAAATAACATATTTGACAGATACGATTTAACTAATGGAGATGTTTTTTCTTAAGACTTTATCGAGGTAGTTTTCTGACTTGTCTGTTCATGTGCACACAGAAGCCAGGAAACAGATCCACTAAACGTTAAAGCAATTCCTTTTTTACTTTATTCTCAGTAGTTATAATCTTTAACTAACACCTGCCTCTGTGTATGGGCTTTTTTTCTGTGTGTGGGGTGTGTGTGTGTCCTATTTTGTTTGCTGGCGTGGCCTGTGCAGTTTAGCATAGAAATTGGAAAATAGTTTATAGAAGAAACGCCAGCTTGGTAAAACAATTCAATCTGTTGCCTTTTTAGAGACAAGGGAAATTGTGTTTTCTCAGAGCCTATTACGGCCGTTCATTTATCCTTATTTGTCTTAAATAAGCCTTCTGTGTCAAAGGGAATAATTTAGAAAGTGCACAAAGTCTTCATCTTGTCTTCTTTATGTGAACATCTGTGGTAAATGCTGAAGACAAAATAAATAAAAAACCGCCGCCAGTTGTACAAACAGTGTACAGTTTGGATGCAAGATTGGTGACAAATTATGAGTTACTCTTTTAGTGTGTGCTAACTTGCATACTGGTACTTTAAATCTATTGTATTTTGTTCTGACTAAAATCCTCACATCATCTGCAAATGTTTTTTTTCTTCTAAACAACCGGAACATAGATAGTATAAAATGTTGACCATTGTGGAAACAGACAAATCTGTGGGTGAACAGCTTCATGCAACTTCAAATGACAAAACATTGAGACTAAACCTTCCTAAGATGAGCAAAACACACAGTAAAGTCTCTGCCAGCTGTAGGATATAAAGAGCAGGAGGGACTGTTTGCCTTGTTGAAGCAGCACACAGCAAGACCCAGAAAGTCATTTGTTCACTCTGCTACCAAATCAATGGCCTGTGAGCCACAGATAAACCAATGGGTCCTCTCTTTATAGGTTGTGAGATACTTACAAATGTGCCTTGAGTAAACCACAGAACAGGGCAATGCTGTGCTCACTGGATGTAACCACCAGTGCAACAACTGCATGTTTGGGAACTACTTTACCTCTACAGATCCAAGTCAGCACCGGCATTTATCTTGTTAAAGGTGAGATGGGTAAAACAGGCCGTGTGCTGAGCACTTTTCTGCAACCATAAATTCAGTGCATAAAGCTCACTAAACTAACAGTCTCGAAGGGCAAGGGATATTTTTTAGAGGACAGCGAGATTTAAGTGTGGACAAATGTTTAACACAAATTCTTGTCCTCTACTTTTACTATCAAGCAATAGAATAATCCACAAGATGCGACCGATGTGATGAGGCTAAGACAACAATGCCACATAAACATGGCAGTTTATTAAATTTAGAGCATGATGTCAAATTTTTTTTTTTTGTGTGTGTGCAAATTCTCTTTAATCAATTGCTCCTGAAATGTAATCCTTTTTACGGGACAAATAACCAATGCAACACCTAATCTTTTGTAACGTATTATTCAAGTTTGCATTAAGCCAAAACAGACGCCCTGTTGTTGCTTTGCGTCGGGACTTTTTTTTTCTTTTTTAAGTTTTTTTGATTAGAGGTAATCAGTGAATGCACATGTCATGGAGTCACTTGTCTCTGTCACGGTTGAATAGATTTGTGGTAGGATGTGAGCTGCACTGATGGTGTTATCATCCGTGCATGAGCTATGATCAATCACCACATTCAATTTGATTTTGGCGACTGGGGAGGGCTAATGAGAGATGAGAAAATGTGCATTTAGGACAGTCATAGCTGCTGACTACACACACACACATGACCTCAGGAGGATATTGTGGGAATCAATTTTGAGATAACAACTAGAGATTGTTTCTGCCACCACGGGGGGAGAGGTCAGCTGGTCAATACACAGTTTTCATTGTGTCCCTGAGATTTTTTTTTTCCTCTACATGGTTTCAAAGTGGAACTTCTTTTATGATTAATTTTTTTTTTTTACTCCATGACGCATGTTTATCACCCACGGTGCCTGGGTCATGGTACTTTCTGTCCAACCTTTAACTACAGAGGAAGGTAAAATAGTAATCATTAAATGCGGCTCCTGTAGCACACTTACACTGGGAGGTAATGAAAGGCATGAACTGGGCAGAGAAGATGAAGTGTTACAAGAGGGCCCTCAGGACTTCATCTACCTTTATGACACCTGTCTCTTTCTCTCTGTCTCCTTAACTCTGTTACTGTTTCTTCCTCTCTGTCTCTCGTTTTGTCTGTGTGCCTTGTCCTCTACAGCAGAGCACAGTGTAATCTTCTGCTCCCCTCTGGGCGCGTGGAGTAAATCAGCACAGCTGGATCACAGGCATCAATCTCAGGCAGCCCCCAGGATGGGCCACTTGTGAGCCTACAGGGAGGCATTTCTCCTTTTCAAATGGGAGACAAATGTTGCAGGGAGAAAGCACTTCTGCACTTTGGAGGAGTTGGGGGGGGGGGGGGGGGGTGAGCGCAGCAGGGGGGGGGGGGGGGGGATGATAAAAGCATGGAGTTGGAGTGAGACTGATGCTAAAGAAGCAGGGAAGAAAGTACATACGCTGTAAAGAAAAATAATTGTTCCTGTTTTGGTGATTTTCTTTTTCTTTAAAATATGCATTGAAATTGTTCTGTCAAAGAGGAATTCACCTTTAGGGCAGGGGAGATTAGAAAATATGATACAGTGGAGTTCATATAGTGATGATTGATACTCTTAGTTTTGAAGTCAGATAAAACTAAAATTCTTGTTTTTGAGCCTAAGAGATTCTGTAATAAGCCATCTATCCCTTTAAATAGCTCCACTAGACATCCAGTAATATTGTGAAAAACTTTGGAGTCACTGTGAGAAACCTATGGAACTGTTTATAAAAATATACAGTATTCATTATGGTTAATATCAGTGATCAAGACTGACATACAGGAAAACAGTAAAAAGTGCAAAACTGCTTTCTCAGTCCCAGTTATTATTTAAAGTAAACCCTAAAAATGTTACAAATCCCTTTTTTCTTTGAAAATATGTTTTTTTATGGTAGTATTTTAAAGTCCAAATTTACGGAGCCCTGAACATGAAATTAAAAAAAATATATTTTTTAATTAATTACTAATTTATGGCCACACATAAGTATTTCATGTGCACAAACAATTTTTTCGTGGCCACAAAGAAAGCATTATGTGGGCACAAACTAGTATTTTGTGGCAATTATTTGTGTTTTGTGCACAAATCAGCAATTTAGTGTATTTAATTCCTAGTACTAACTTGTGCTCCAAGATGCTAATTGGTGCCCACAAAAGGCTAACAAAATGCCTATTTGAGCACAAAAAATACTATTTTTTTATTTATTTTTTTAATGTCAAGTTCCATACTAATTTTTGCTAAGTTGTTTTCTAAAAAGCTTTTTTTTTTAATACTAGTACTATGTAGCTCATTACCTGTTTATTGTCTAGTGCAGTGTTTTTCAACCAGTGTGCCGCAGCACACTAGTGTGCCGTGGGAGGTGGTCAAGTGTGCCGTGGGAAATTGCCCTCATTAACTGATTTAACAACATTCCCCATCTCCAGAAAATCAGCTCTGTGTTTATCCTTACAGACCCTGATAAAACACAAAGAAATTAGGAATTTGAAAGATCGTAAAATACTTTTTTCTTTGTGTTTATTTGATTCTATTAAAGACATTTTGATAAGAATGACGGTACCGCGATTTTGCTGCAGCTATAACTGCTTTAGGAAAAGTCCCGCCCCTTTAACTGTCTCCACCAATCATTTTTGAAGGCTTGATCACATGTCATCAGTCTGACCAATCAGAAGTGGTTAAAGTCCTTCACTTCCTTGTTCTGAATTCTGCTGATAAAGTCGCTCAGTTCCTAAAAAAAATAGCAGCTAAAGCTCATATTTAGCGGTGTAGCTTTCCACAGAATCCGGTGTCAGACCGTGGAACAAGTGAACAAAACAATGAAGCTCAGAGACGCTGGTCTTTCTGCGTTCGGCGGATTATTTAACGACATCTCCCATGATGCATTGGGTTAAAAGTGACAGCATGAGCATCTCTGTGCACGAGTCTCTCCTCTTAACGTCTTGAAACCACAACGAACACAAATCGAACAGTTTTTAAATCTTTTAACTTAACTTTAATTACATCTTTTAGAAAAAAAAACAGCTGCAACTTCCAGCTTTTTTCTGCCACAATTATCACAAAAATGCTGTGAGATCATGGAGGGACTGTAGATCAATACAGACTAAGCTTCTCCTTATATATTTATTTATTTTTTTTAATGCTGGTGTGCCGCAGGACTTTTGTCAAGGTTAAAGTGTGCCGTGGCTCAAAAAAGGTTGAAAAACACTGGTCTAGTGTGCCCATAAAAAAGTAAAAAGGCAACAAAGTGTATCAGAAAACATCTGTAAGCTTGTATTCATATACATTTCCATCCATTTTCCAAACCTGTCTTTGTCCCTTTCAGGGTCACGGGGCTGCCGGATCCAAACCCATACTTGTGGAAGGCAGGGTACACCCTGCACAGGTGGCCACACACCTACACCAACTCACATTCACACTAATTTACATTTCTTACTTTGTAAATATTGCCATCTTTTCAGGATAACATTATCAAACCCTTACCTACCCAAAAAGGAAAAAAACTTTTTTTTTTTTCTCTCTCTGTGGCAAAAGGGAGCTTAAATCTATAGTGATTCGATAAATGAAAACTACCGAGCCTGTGTCCTGACATGGATAAAATAAAATATATCTCATTCCCACAAATTATTATTATTATTATTATAATAAGTTTGATCTCTAAACATCCTCCGTGTCTTCCATGCAATGTAATGAGACACACACAGACAGAAATGTGAAAGTATCTGCTGTAAATCCAACTACTGTTCACATCCGTGTTTATGAAGCTAGGAGCTAAGTCTGGTAGGCGAAGCAGCAATCCGTGTTTATGAATGAATTGTGGCATAAACAATTATTTTGTTTGCACAAATTAATTAATTCGTAGGAACGGAATATTATTTTGTGGGAACAAGTTACTGTTTTGTTTGCACAACCTAATTATTTTGTGGGAACAAGATATTAATTTGTGGGAACGAGATATATTTTATTTTATCCATGTCAGGACACGGGCTCCGTAGAAAAATATATTCTAATTTGACATATCAGATTTTGTGTAAAAAAACATTTGTTCAATGCCGAGGGACTTCTCAGCTAATGCTTTTACAACCCAATTTGACCTTTATTGATAGTCCCCTAGATTGAGGAGCTATGAAAAACATCAAAGTCAAACAGTCAGTTGGTATTAGATCAGTTTTTAAGCAGCATTCTAGTTTGCTGAGGTTTTGTGCTCTTGGGATGTGCACATTACTTGTAATACAATCCAAATGTTGAGGATACCAAATACGAAATGTGCTCATGTTAGAATGCACAACAGAACTATGCTGTGCTCAAAGATGATCCCCTGTTGATCCAGGAGTGATAAACAAAGTTTTCTCATCCTGTTAGAAGGCATCAGACACACCATTCACATTTTCTTTTTTGTCCTCTACTGTTTCTGGATGAATATTTAATATAATGTATAAATATTTGTCAATGGCATCATAAATGACACATCACAACCAGCGAGAAGCTTACATGTTGTTCAGATGTAAAGGTGATTAATGTGTTTTTATGTCACAATACTGTGACCATAAAGAACTGCAGGATTTCACGATTTCATTTTAGTCTTAATTTCTTTGAGTCTTCAGTGCTGAAGGAGAAATACAAATGCAAAACATGTTAGACCTACAATTCGACAAATTGCTTTTCCCACATAGTTAGGATAAATGTATTAAAATAAACACATAAACTATTTCAGCAGAGAAGATGCAACAGCCTTGCCTATTGGTATGGGTATTTACCGTTTTAATATGCACTTTTTTCTGTATATTTTTTTTCTCTCCTTCAAGTTTGATATTTTTTGCTGCTGCTGTTTTAGCCTAAGGCTGTATGAGTTTAGTGTGGAGTGGCAGAAATAAACACTCGAGTTGAGCAGGACATGTATGAGGGCTGTGAAAGTGGTGAAATGTGCTGTAGGTGTGACAAAGAAGTTTAAGGTGGAGATGGGACTGCACCAAAGATCAGCTTTGAGCCCCTTCTTGTTTGCCCTGATGATGGATGGACTGACTGATAAGTTTATACGAGAATCTCAGTGGATTATAATGTTTGTAGATGACATTGTGATCTGTAGTGAGAGCAGAGAGCAAGTGGAGGAACATCTGGAAAGGAGTGGAGTAAAGATTTAACGCGGTAAGACAAAATTCCTCTTGCTGCCCTTTCCGTCTTGAGACGCTTAGGGCAGCAACAAGAAGGAATATTAGTGCATAAATGAGAAGGTCTCAAGTTTACCGCTGATGTTACAAGGAACACAGGGGAAAAGGGTAGAAGACTTTAAATACTAAGGGTCAATAGACCAACAATTCACTGGGGCAATGCATAAAGGAAGCAGTCAAAAGATAAAGAGGAAGTATCTTGGTTTAAACCTACGTTAACATTGCTCTCGGAAGCACATGTTTGAGCAACCACTTTCAATGCAAAGTCTATATAAGTTGCACATTCATGCAAGTTTTTAAGTCTGCTTTCAGGCTCTTTGTACAAAACGCTCTGCCATTGAATGTGCGTTGAATGTTAAACCAGATGAACGTTGACCAATCATGGATACTTATTTGGTAGTCACTTATGGTTAGCGTCCTTTTCAAAACACAGAGATGCCAGCCGTTTGAAAGCATACATGGAGCGCCACAATCAAGTGGCTGGAATAATATACAGGAACATTTGTGCAGAAAATGGACTGGAAACCCCAAGGTCAAAATGGGAAACACCACCGAAGGTGGTAGAGAATGAGAGGGCAAAGATCCTGTGGGACTTCCAGATCCAGACTGATAGGATGGTAATGGCAAACCAACCAGACATTGTAGTGGTGGACAAAGAACTGAGGAAAGCCGTTGTGGTGGATGTGGCAGTGCCAAGCGATGGGAACATCAGGAAGAAGGAACATGAGAAACTGGAGAAATACCAGGGACTCAGAGAAGAACTGGAGAAAGCCTGGAAAGTGAAGGTGACAGTGGTGCCTGTGGTAATTGGAGCACTCGGGGCAGTCACCCCCAAGCTTGAGGAGTGGCTACAACAGATACCTGGAAAGACCTCAGACCTCTCAGTCCAGAAAAGCGCAGTGCTAGAACAGCTAAGATACTGCGCAGAACCCTCAAGCTCCCAGGCCTCTGGTAGAGGACCCGAGCTTGGAGGAGAATCCACCCACGGAGGGTGAGAGGGGCAAGTTTTTTTTTTTTTTTTTAATATAATCTCTTTAGTGTTTCATTTTTCAAAATGTTTGATGACTTCACTGTGTAAACTCTTAACTGTGAAAACATCCATCCATCTTCTAAACCAACTCATCTCCTTTAGGTAAAGACGGGGTCCACCCTGAACATTGTGGCCAGTCTATTGCAGGGTCACACACCCATACTCACATGCACACCAAGGGGCAATGTAAGCATCACCACTTAATCTATGAAGCATGTTTTGAAAAAGTAGGAGTAAGCCAGAATATCTGCAGTAAACCCATGCCTGCATGGGGAGAACATGCAAACTCTGCAGGGTACCCTGGAGACACAGCAGAATAATGTTTAAGTAAAAAAAAAAAAAAAACACATCTCAAAGCAGTTCTAACATTTTACTGCAGTAAAAAAGGCTGTATTTATGTGAAAGTCTAATCATCCAGATATTATATCTGTATGTATTACTCTATATACACAGAACCTGTCTTTCATGATTTTAACAGAAGGAAAATGTTGTGTGTTTTCAACAAAGGGTTGTACAACAACAATATACATTTAATTTGATTTTTTTTGTGTGTATTCAAAACTTTTGGTCACAGTGTATGTTATTTGCATTATTATGTTGTGGAAACTGTGCTTTAATTTCCCAGTTGACCTGATACAATGAGGACATTCCATACTAACTTTATTCAATAGACACTAAGAAAATAAATCATGTAGTTTAAATATAAAGCTAATATGTGACAAAAGCAACAGCAAAGTTATTTCTGTAATGCCGCCAAATGTAATCAGCATTAGTTGTGCAGGCTATAGCCTCTTTAATACTTTTTTCAAAGAAAAATGAGTAAAGAGACTGAATTTTTATGTAAGCTTTAAGTAAAAAAAAAAGATGGAAAAAGTCAAGTAAAGTAGTTTTGCTTTTTATGACCAGTTTGCCAAACAGATCCCTGTAAAAGTTAAAGGTTTTGCACACCATTAAGTCTCATGAAAATCACACCCAGATGTACATAAATCATTGATATGCCTACATGTTTTTTATGCATTTTTTCCAGTCAAGACATGGGATTGAGCAAGCATCTGCCAATTATTTGGTCAGGGGTTTAAATCTCAACCTGACTTTCTGCTCTGAATTTGATGCAAAACAGAAAAAAAAAATGTTTCCTCAAAAGAACTCTTGAAGTTGGTATCAGACTGAAACAATTTCCTGGTGAATCACAAGTTTAAAAGTTACAGTTTACACCAAAATTACACACTTAAAAAGCTTGTTGTCAAAACCTTTCCAATGTTAAATCCCTTTCTAGTTCTGACATCCGTGGGGGGAAAAAAGGAAGCTGTTTTGTTTTCCATCAAAGCTCATTGGCATTTTTTTTGCTTTTTGTTTGATTGTGGGATGGATGGATGGATGGGTAAACCCAATATAACTCCAAATTTTACTTTGTACCACTCAGTTGCTGTTTTCAGAATGTCGTTGAGTTTTACAGACTTAACACTGGTGTGTTCTTCCTATTTAAACTTTCATTTGTTCAGAATCCAATATATGATGTCGGACATGAGCTGTCTAGTCATGTATACATGGCTATTGTCTATTTCTAACCTTCAGCTTTACATTGCTGTTGCATAATGTAAATCTGCACAATATCATTTCAATGCCTTCATTTCATTTGTATTTTCAGAAAATAACAGGTCCATTTGGCCTTCTATGGCAGATAGCAGTTTCATTACCTTCGATTGAGCACAGTTCAAATGTCAGTGTTTGTGCTGACCATATTCATCCCTGAAGGACAGCAATTTAGACATTTTTGGATGGCTACTTCAGCAAGCTAATTCAGCGTGTCACAAAGATCCTCTCTAACAGCAAAATGAACTCTGATTTAACATAACGTTCTTCATTCTACAGGGAAAACTTGCTTTGTATTACACTTGAAAATCGCCCAAAGTGGCACCTGCATGAGTAAGTAAGTAAGTAAGTCTATTTTTCTCTGCAAAGAAGTTTATTCTCCATGTTTTAAGATTTTTGAAAGAGCGTTAAGGGGGTCTTTGCAATACAGCTAAAGCATGTGCTCACAAATCAAACACGACTATACCTCTGTGAGGGGGATGAGGCTCCTCAAACCTGAACAAACACTCAAAGTGTGAAAGTAAGCAAGCAAAAAAAAACAAACCATAACAGCAGCAAAAAAAAAAATATGCCTTTGTGAAGCTGGAGAGCTTTCATAAATGTAGAGGAACATAATTTGCACAAAATCAATCTTAAATGGCACAGTGCCTTTTATTATATTTCACTTTTTGTCATCTGCAGGTGGTGAAAAGCGAGGAGGACAATGAGGCTACCATTAGCAATGAATTTTGGTAATGATTACTGTTATTCTTGTTACTTGAATGTACATTTATGCAACCTTGGAAAAGGCCATATAAAAGGAAAAATCACACAATTTGAATAATTGAACAAGAGCTTTTGCTCTATACAATAAAACACTAGTCACAGTTCATAAAAATTGGGATGAATGCCTGTTTGCCGAATTCTGCCATTGAAATAATATTTATCTGTCAGTTTCCCTGAAGCCTTGCCTAAGCTGAAGCTGTAGTCAGGGTATATTGCACTGCAAGCCTTTGAGGGCCCTTAGAGGAATCACAACAGGGTCTACACTGAATAATCATCTGGTTCAATCTGTGAACAAGCAGTTGTTTCAGTTAGGAGGAGCCCCCAGCAGAATAAGCCCATTAAGAAATCTCCTCTGTCAATACATTTTAAAGCCTTAGCTATATCTCAGGAAGAAAAAAAAAACATAGCTTCCAAAATGCTCTCTATTAAACATTTCCACAAAATAGATCAAACTTTGGTTCTCTGAGTGATATTTACCAGCCTTCCAATTATTTTTAGCATGCTGTCAATGTGCGCTTCGCTCACCCACGTAGAGGAAGACACAGCTGTGGAGGGTGTTTGATTGTGGCCTTAATACAGGAACCTTTGCGTCAGATGCAACAGCTGTCAAAGGAGCAGCTCCCTTCATTAGCAGTCCTACCAGAGTGTTCCAGCAGCTCTACACCAAAAGCCAAGAGTTGTGCTGGAAAATGCTCTAATCTTACAGCATGGAATGACGGGGAGGGAGAAAGGAATAGAAGATTTGGAAAGGATTTAGGCAGGGAAAAGATTAGAAACCCATATCGGCCTTATCGTGCAGCCTCCACACTGGGGAGCTGAATGAAGCAGCTGTCAAATTTGAAACATACAAAAGCAGTAATCCTACAGTAAACAGAAAGCTGGGGTTTAAATACAGCAAAATCTAGAAAAGGAGAGAGTAAGACACAGAGAGCAAGCAAGCAAGGAATCTATCTGCGTCGACACAGCCTTTCTAAGAAGAGAGCACTCTGCTGGGGTCCTCTAGTACACGGACCTGACTGTCAGCTCTGACGGCAAGGCCTCGTGTGAGGATAGTCACATGAAACGGAGAACGTGGAAAGATCTGACAAAGCCAAACAATAGAGGACTTTGGAAGAGTGACGGTGCCACTTTAAAGGCAAAGATGTGTACGCTAAATAGAAATACCTGGTTTTAGAGGGATTAAAGAACCACTCTGGTGAAAACTGAATTGTTATTGAGACATTTTTCTGATGATGAAGGACATATATTTAGAAAATTAAGCTCAAATAGGTTTTTCTGAGTGTTTCTTTATTCAAATAGTTGGGAATACAAGCAGATGCAAAAATGCTGTTTGAGAAATATTGTATTTGTTACGTAGAAAATACAATCTGCGAGCCACCATCTCCCTGCTCTGCTCCATTCTGATGACTTGTAGACAAATTGATTCACGTATGTCCGCTTTCCTCGTTTGGCGAGCAATATTGGAGCGATTCAGCTACTCTTTCATTTTTGTTGCACCAGTAATGTTAGATTAGGGGTGTGAGTGTTTAGCAGGAAAGTATGAAGTTAGATGGTATGCTAATCGCTCTCAGTTATGGGTGACGAGTAGGGGGGGCGGTTTTGATGAACTACTGCTTCTCTGCAGAACCGGTGTCCGGGAAAATGATAGTTTTTTTCATTTTGTGTGGCTAAAAACGACATAACATTTCTAAGACCAATAGGAACACTTAGCTAATCAAGAGATGATTAACATGGGACCTTAAAGTTGAGTTTAGAATAAAACCTTTTTTTTTTTTTTTATCTACGAATAAAAATAAAATGAGGAGTGGATGTTCCTATTTAATTAATTTTTATTTTATTTTCTCTTAATCTGTGTAACAATAAACTGTATGTGATGCTTCAAATTCATTTTAGGATTTGAGTCGTCATTCAAATAATTTTCTGCATTAAGCTTCCAAATTCCTGCAAAAGGACAGAAAGGGTCACAAATTGAGGTTTTGCATTATTATTATTATTTTTTTTTTTGCATTTAAAAATATGTGTCATAGTATCTAGAAGCATACAACAAGAATAACAACAAATATAGCTTTTTATTTCACTTCCCACAAAATAAGTTGACCTTTGCTGGAACATTAGGGAGTAAAAATGCCCCAAAAAATCAGAAATTTAAACATGTGACTGCCAAAATCTCATTTAAGTTCTATCATCTGTCCCCCTATTATATTGTAACCCTGATTATCTCTGATAATACATGCGGAAAATATACCTCATTATGATACAGTATATTCGCCGAAGAGATTGTCCTTCATTATGCAGAACTGAAAAGAAACATTATCCTGTTTTGTTTCCATTTATACCTTGCCACAGAGCCAGCAACCAAGGTAGTAATCAGAATAATAATGCTAAATGCTATAGGCACCACGGCTTTACTAATGCACCAGCAGAATATTAAGTTCTAATCAGATGTTGACCCCTTGAAGAAACAAACTCGATGTTGTTTCTGTGTGAAAATCAAAGCCTTTTGCACATAGAAAATAGTGTGAGCGTCCTCCATGTGTACACAGAAAAGCCTCCAAACCACTAATATAAAAGGTAAGTTTGTGGGACTAATAGGGCTGTAACCCAGCTGTGTCAAAACAACCCCCCAGAAAAACTACTGTGTGGTTGCTCATGATTGCTGAACAGGTCATTTGTACATGCATATTCAGCAGGGTGTTTGATACTCCCTCTCGACTTCTTTGGCCGCTTGCTTTTAAGGCAGCTTTATGCTGCTTGGTATGCAACCCACACAGGCTCTCCTTCAGGGCATCATCAGTAAAGGCTGAAGTCTGATGAGAGAAAAAGAGAGGATGAAGCGAGGGAAGGGGAAAAAAAAAGAATTTCTTTGCATTGCGTACCAGAAAGGGTGCAGTATTTCCTCATGTTTTGACCCTAGCACTTTAGCTTGAGCTGTGACTCAAAGGCTGGGTTCTTGGTCTCTCATATCCCACTAATTTCACCATTGATTGCAATGTGATTTCTGCCAGCAAACTTTTTGGCAGTGACTTGACTGCTCCAAAATGATTTTTTTTATTAATTTTTTTTGTCTGTGTATGTGTGTGTGTTTAATGAAACATGAGTACAGCGACTCACGGAAGTACCTTTGTTGCATTTATCTGTCCTAACCTATCTTCATACCTCCTTTGGGAAATGAAGCAAGTTGATTTGCCATTCCTGAGCCAGAGCCTTAATTATGTACTAAGTCATCCCTGGCACAGAACTCTCATCTCCTTCTGCCGTATTTGGCTGACACCGTGTGCTCTGTGTGCAGATTAAAGATTGGATGCAGAGTGGGTACAGTTTGGATTTGGCCCTGGATGGTTTGTCTCCCTCTTCAGCTCTAAAGACTTAAATTCGAAGTCATTGCTGCAGCATATTTTTAGTTGTATTACAGTCCCATATACAGTAGAAAAATCCAGCCTAGCCTTAATGGCTGCATGTTTAATGACATACTGAACTAATAAAAGAAGTCAATCTGTTTTGTAAATCCCACTTGTGCAATTTCAGAATTAAAGGAGAATTAGAGTGGAAGAATGAAGGAAAAAATAAGAAGGGGAAAGAAAAAAAAATGAGATTGCCTCCCATTGCCGGAAGCTTTCCAAAAATCCTTTCTTTACCTCTTTCCCGTTTTCTCTCACTCTCCGAGCTTATTGGTATCTTATTAGATATGTCTCTGCCATACAAAGTTATTGTGCTGGGAGTCTTTCCTAGGCTCAAATCTCAGCAAACCCTGTAATAATCTGTCAGTAGAGAAAGATGTACTGCAAAGACAAGGGCCCTCTAATCCACATAGATCAATAGCAGCCTGGCCATCTAGCTTCCCAGCCCTCTGTAGCGCTGTCTGTCCAGTGACAGCAGTCTTCTTTGTGGCTTGTGTATCTGCTTTTGGCGTAAATCCTATTCTCATAGTCCCGGGAGGCCACCCTGAGGTTAATAAGTGAGATAATGTTGTCAATATCTGACCTTCGAAAGCAGGTAAGTGTGAGCGATTCATTTGGCTCTAAATACCACAACAGATCAGCATAAACAGATCTATACAAACAAACTAGCTTGTCTAAAAGTCCCACTCCAATCATATTTTGATCTATTGTAAAAGTGTTCCCCAATGGTTCTTTAGTTAAGATTGAGCGGCAGGAGTTCTTTAGAAATTAACCTTTAAATTGTAGACTGAAACAGTTGGTATGGAGCAACCCCCAACCACCCTTCCCATCACCCATAACTGAGATCTATCTGTTTATACGTTCTTCCACTATCTACCAGCCCCTTACACCCCTTACATATTATGACGTGTGATTCATGCTTTCGATTTTTTTTCTCTTTTTTTTCTGAGGATAATCACTCAGTTAAGTTACTTAGCAAAAATCTGCATTCAATCTGATAAAAACTGGATTATGACAACTACGGAAAAATAGAAAATGAAATAACTCCATAAGGGTGGGATTATATAAATTCACTTCTCATCAATCCTTTTCAAGCAATAAATCACATTTTACTTGCCTTTAGTTAAAATAAAGTACATTTAATTAATCTAATGTGACCTAAGTGTATATTGTATGGGTTTTTGCAAAAATCTGGCTATGTGTAATTACATTGTTATTTCTCTTCTTTTGTTAATGTTTCTTTGTTCTTAGTCAACACATTTCTATATTTCTGAATAAAGGTTTGATATATTTATGTCATTTTTTTAGACATTGCCTAAAGTTAAAGCTAAAAGTAAACAAATCAATCAATCAAATAAAATCAAAACTCACAAAGAAATACTCAGAAAAGTCATTTTAAGCCTAGTTTTAATTTTTAAATATGTTCTCTATTTTCAGAAAAAATGTCTCAAGGACATGTTAACATTTTCATTCTTAATCTCACAAACGCAATAAACTGCACAAGCTTAAAAAATAAAGTGTCAGGATTAGTGGATTTCCAGCTGTTGTTGAAAGCAAATGAAGATTGCAAACTGTTTCGCTTTTCTCTGAAGAGTTAGAAGTCTTCGGGTCTTTCTTTTTCATCCAGTGCCACCCTCTCACAATCTCTTTTCCTGTCCCTCTCCTTCATTCCTTACAGCCTCAGGGCAGAATGGACATATTATGCCATTATGGGGTGAATAACAGTGATTTGATTCATTAGACTTCTTCAGATCACTGCTTTATTACAAACTCCAACAACTGGCTGTCATCTCTGAGACAGGAAGCCATTGGTAGAGCAGTCCCTAATATGACCATCTCCAGGGATGTCCGAGCCAATCATGGCTCTAATGAAGCAGACAGAAATGAGAAGGAGAAGAAAAGATTTTTTTTTCCTGCAGGCTTGCAAGCCTGCTTTATAAATCAGTTGCCTGGTGAGTGAAGACACATGTCAAGTGCTTGCAGCACTGCGGGTTAAAAGATGCTTCATGACACATTTCATAATTTAACACCACCAAGAGTGAGAACAACACACAGATGAGACAGAAGATGCACTGTGTGGTCACAGTTTGGATGCAACATTATAAAGTTTGTAACGTAAAAATTAATGGGTTCTCTGTGTTTATTCTTTTTTTTTTTCTTAGCATCTATTGTTGCACTTTGCTACTTTTAATTGAAACAAAAAAAAAAGGTCCTACACAATCTATTTCCGTATTATTTGGCTTTTCAATGCTATTTCCAATGGCATAAAACTGTTCCCATCACATACAATCTGTCTCACCATTAAGCAAGAACCATTTGCAGCTCTGCCAAAAAATAAACCTGCTTTAATAATACAAATTTTAGCTGTTATTTTGTGCTGGGCCAATGTTAGTTGTCAGTTTTTCACATTGTTTGATAAGTGAAAGACATTTTGCTGTGGCTATTTTGGTCCAATGTATTATATGATGACCGTATAAGAGAACTGGACTGAGCGACTGGACTGGAGCGAGTGCTCCAGCGAAATAAAGCCAATTCAGTTGCGTTTTTGAGTCAGACAGGGTCAGTATAAGCTGTGATTGGTCTGAGTCGATGTTTCTATGGCAACTACTGTCACCAATCAGGAGTGGGCTTGTAGGAAGTCCACACCCCTTCCACTGAAAGCGGACAATATCCAACAAATCCTGAGGGAACATTTTACATTGTGATCTCAATAATGTCTTAAAATATGTAATCTTGTGAAAGATCAAATAATAAGAACCTGGCCACACATTAAATGTATAATCAGCTAAGGAAGGTGGGGCATATTCATCACTGTAGCTGGATTTTAATTGCATAGTATATTCATGCAGTGACTTTTTTGTTCAGTCATACAGTCTCTTTTCCTTCATTTATGAGCAGATATTTGTCACATTTGTTTGTTCACAAGTCAAGATTTTGACAGCTCAGGCTCTGTTTTATTTTCTGTTCCTAAAAGTGAAGTTTTTAACCATAGATCTGTCTGTTGGTCAGTTGTTTTACTGGTGACTACATGAGGATCTCTGAAATGCTTTACTTACCTTTGCTGTCAATTTATCTCCACACAAAATTTGACTGTGCTTCTATATATTCTTCTAATTCTACCTGTGTTATATTAAGTAGCAGTTTTGCTTCCATCAAAGTGGAAAATTGCAAAAAAATTGCATTACACTTATCAAATGTATTTTTAATTTATCATACAGAGCTACTTTTTTTTGTTTTTGACTTGTTCCCAAATCACAAAACACAAATTTGGTCTACTAATCATGTAGACAATGTGATGCTGTTTAGTGTGGTTCTTTGAATGGAAATGGTTGTCTTCTGTGTAAATACCACATGAAGGCACAAAAGCTGATTAAGCATTTCCATGGTTTCCAAGATTTTGATCAGCATGAAAAATGAATTGCAATAGTTTGTCAGGAGCTGTATGGCAGTTATTTAATTTTAGACGATCCATCACATTTAAAAAAAAAAAAAATAAATCACTGACTTCATTTACATGCACGTTACATTCTAAATGAATCATTTTTGTTGATAAAATCATATTTTGAATAATGTGTTTACATTTGCTGCTGCAACAGAAATATCCCTGTCCGATATTTTGATTATGTTTTGAGCAATACACTGTCAGCAGTTGATGACGCTATTACACAGCACATTGGTTTGGGTTTTGTTAACAATGTTCAACCTTAATATAAATGTATTTAAAACAAACAAAATAAAAAACCTAGCAAAACAAGATAAACCATTTATTTGTAACAGTCTGATACATATTTTTTTATATGGTGTTTTTCAAATACAAAGTGATTATGGTAAAGATTATTATATATGTGCAACAACACTCACTGGCCACTTTATTAGGCACAGCTATCCAACTACTCATTTATGGACATTTCTAATTAGACAATCATATGGCAGCAACTCAATGCATTTAAGCATGTAGACATGTAGGTCATTGGAATGGAGAAGAAAGGTAATTTAAGTTACTTTGAGGGTTTTTGGTGCCAGACGGGCTAGTCTAAGAATTTTAAAAAAAAGCAGCTGATTTACTGGGATTTTCACCCACAACCATCTCTATGGTTTACAGAGAATGGTCTGAAAAAGAGAAAACATTCAGTGAGCGGCAGTTCTGTGGACAGAAATGTCTTGTTGATGCCAGAGATCAGAGGATAATGTCAGACTGGTTTCCAGCGTATAGAAAGACAACAGGAACTCAAAGAACCAGTGATTCCAACCGAAGTTTGCAGAAGAGCACCTCTGAACACGTCCAAGCTTGAGGCAGATAGGTTACAGCAGCAGAAGACCACACCGGGCACCACTCCTGTCAGCGAAGAACAGGAAATGAAGGCTACAATTCACACAGTCTCACCAAAATTGGACAATAGAAGATTGGAAAATGTTGCCTGGTCTGATCAGTCTCCATTTCTCCTGCCACATTTGGATGGTAGAATCAGAATGTGGTGGTGGTGTCGGGGTGTGGGAGACATTTTGTGGCACACTTTGGTCCCCTTAGTACCAGTTCAGAATGGCTACAACACCACATCCTACCTGAGTATTGTTGCTGACCATGTCCATCCCTTTATGACCACAGTCTCTACTTTTGATGGCTACTTCCAGCAGGATAAGGCGTTATGTCATAAAGCTGGAATCATCTCGTACCGATTTCTTAAATGTGACAATGAGTTTACTGGAGTCAAATGGCCTCCACAGTCACCAGATCTCAACCCAATAGATCATCTTTGGGATGTGGTGGGACGGGAGTTAGGCATCATGGATGTGCAGCCGGCAAATCTGCAGCAACCGTGTGATGCTGTCATGTCAATATGGACCAAACGCTCTGAGGAATGTTTCCAGTGCCTTGTTGAACCAAGGATTAGGACAGTTCTGAAGGCAAATGGGGGTCCAACCGGGTACTAGCAAGGTGAACCTAATAAAGTGGCCAGTGATGCTTGAGCTTATTTCATGTTTCTTTTTTTTTTTTTTTTGTGCAGTATTCACTTGCATGCAAAGATAATCATTATTTTGAATAATTGTATCACATTAGCATTGTAATTGCTTTTTATGAAATGGCAATATAAAAAAGTATTATTATTTTTTACAATTGTTTTCTTTAGAACTGTCACAAACTATAACTATACATTTCAAACATAAACATTAAGATTCATGCATGTTGTTTTAAGTTGATTCACTCACTTATTCTGATGGGAATAATTACTTTAAAACATTCTGTATTTGCTGTAAAATGTTGCTCTTTTTATGAAGCAATAATTTATCTTTTTAAAGAAATAACATTTCTAAGAGAAAAATTACAGTATTACTTTTACATTCAGTACTTAAGCAGATGTTTTTATTCAAAGTCATCTTAAAAATAATGTTTTTGAAACAAAAGTCTGGTTTGGTTGTTTTTTTTGTTGTTTTTTTGCTAAATTGAAGTCTAATTTGTCCTATTTGTCTTTTCTTTCTAAAAAGCACAAGTATCAAGAAAACAGATTATACGCCTATATGACCTTAAAAATTGCTCTTATCTGGATACTAAACTCTGTGACACTGTGTTGTCATGAGCAGAAACGAAGTTGTTCAAAAATTGTTGAACTCCAAGTTGTGTTAAACATAGAAGGATGTTATTGCAGCATGGTCACACAAATACACAGTGAGGAAACAGGGAGCATCTGTTTTGTCTTTTTTCAAGATTTTTACAAAGAACTAAATGTTCAATAAACTCAATGACATAATAAGCTGTAACGTAATACATTTTATAAAATTAAAATAGCTTTAAACTCACATGTTTGATGTCATTGAATTGTTTTGTGGTCTCCTCATCCAGCAGTCATGAGGTGATGAGTCCTAAAACAAATTATTAAAAAAATAAATCAACAGAAGTGTTGCCCCTTGATATATTGTCTAGATGATTTCAATGCAAGTTGTTTGCATTTTTATCTATATATATATATATTACTCAATAAGATTTGTAGCATATGGCAAATAATTCTTTACGTGATTTCAAAGTCCTTCAGTTACTCTTTTTGGCAAGCCCTTGATCGCTCATAGCCTGCCATAGAAGTACATTTGTTACATTTGATTTGATGAGAATTTTTGATATGTGGCTCGAGGCAGTGCATTCTGCATGCAAACCTTGCATTGTGGCATAATCACTCAATTACAAGAACATGTCCCAGAGGCATAGCCTGTGTAGAATGTGAACACACATCTTTAATACATATCTATCTATGTGCGTCATATAGATCCTTTTCCAAATTCCTAATAGCAGAGCTTGCTAAAGAATTGAATAGTTAAAATAAAAAGATATGTAACTTTTTATTCCTATGGTTGTCAATAAGTGATCCAACCCATTGTATTACTACTTGTGTAAATGGCCATTGCATTACAGTACTAAAGCAATGTCACATGTCTCCGTTTATGCTTTAAGAAGTAAAAATACTCAATGAGTTTGTCATCTATTTATATCTTGCTTTCATGCAACATCTTTGTCTCATATCCTTCAGGCCACTGAATCTGGTTCCCAAGTCAATTTTAAGCTGCAATAACATTGTTTTGGATCTGATTAGACACTCTGAATGATGCAAGTGTAGGGAAAGGGGGAAAAAAGGTACAGAACTGTATGCACATCTTTTCATTTTCACTTTTTTTGCAACATAACAAAGAGTAACACTGTGTTTAACTAGCTTCTGTTTCTGTTTTGTATCAGTCACTTATTTTACTAGGTTTCAACTTCAGAGGTTAATCCTACGCCAACAACAAAATGCAACCTTCGACACACTTAAAGTGTGCAGCAATGTGAATTATAGCTGCACGTATTAGGTGTGGGCAATGTGAATATCCATCACTTTTTGTGCTGGTCACACATACATCAGCCTTTTTTCAAATACTTGTTCATATCCCAGGTTCTTCGAGCTTGAAATTTTGTAAATAAATAGATTTGCACATACAATGTAAATGATTGTAGTATTACCTGATAGATCATGCTGTTATGTTACAACAAATAGACAAGCACTTTGATGCTTCTGTCAGTCCCTGTTGGCTCCGAAACCAGCAAAACATGCTCCTGAATTAAAACCCATTCTTTCTATCCCTTTTTCCAATCCTGCCACACATTGAAAGCTAGATGATGAATCGTTCAAGTGTGAGCATGGGACAAGAACTGCATTGCTCATTGTTCAACCCTCACAGAAAAGTCTGGGGCAATGATGTGTTAGCACATCCTCCCCAGATGAGTCACCCTGATGCCTTCTGACAGGCCTCATTCCACTAGTGAGAAAGGCTAACCAGGAGTGCAGCTTTGCTCCCAAACACATGCTTCAGGGCAGACTCCATCTGGCCCAAATGAGACAAAGGAAAGGGAAGTTAAAAATAACCAAGAGGGAAGGTATGGCAGATAGACAAGGCAGGGATGAGATGAAAGAGCACAAGCATACTGGAAAGCTGCAACTGAGGCAGAACTCTAACAGATTGGTTTGGGCAAACAAGTTCTATTGATTTGTTTTTGTTTTTTTTTTTTCTGACAGAATAAGGTTCAAATAGAAGATTAAAGCTTCAAGCGGCGTTGACTGGCCCTTTGGTGTCTGTTTCCCAACCCACCCAGGGAAAGTGTCCACCGCCTCTTTAGCCCATGCTGTGGCCTTCTTGGCCTGTGCTGCGCACACATGCGACAGGCTTCTGTCTTTCATGCTCTGCATCTTTTTGCAATGCTCACACTCACTCTTTTGGCTCTTCCCACTCTTCTACCCTCATTATGATGCTCACAAGCAGCACAAGAGAGAATATTGCTAAACAAATGGTGTATAGCAGCTCTTTGCAGTGCTTACACCCCCTCTCAGGATTCATCTGCTGTCAATCTATCAGGAAGTGGTGCCAGAGTGACCACGCCCCCTGCTGTATCACCCGCACGAGGACATCAAGCAGTCCAGGTTGAAAAATGCCTAACAAATTTTATCCATCATGTTAGGATGGTGGCAAATGACTTTTTTGCGTTATCATGACCACCTTATTGTTTTGTTGCCAAAAACTGATGAACATTTGTGTCAGTTTTTATGTACCAGACCTTTTTAAAACTCCACCCACAATAATGAAAAAGTCAGAACATATGCCATTTGAGTCAGGTTAAGCTTGAGCAAATGTGATTTCATACAGTTCCGGTCAGGGCGTTAAGGAGACTAAATGCACTTGTAACCTTGCCAAAGATGCCACTGCCATGTCATTTCAGTTTTTTGGTGGAGAAAATGATGATTGAGGCACAAAGCTTTTGTCGACTGGTGGCACCCTTCATGACTACTCATACTACATGTCTACTGTTAGGAATTATGCATGACATGTGATGTCATTTTGTTGTGGGTTCAGCCAAGGTTTTTGCTTTGTGATTTCACATCAGTCGGTGATTGAGGGGAAATTAGTCTACACAAAAGTGTGGTGAAGATGGGAGAGACACCAACTACCAACAACCTAGGCAAATTGGGTCAGGGCTTTCGGCAGAATCTATCTAGACATAATGAAGAAGCTGTCATAGCCTTACCGGTACATTTTTGGAAATTAAAATTATTAAGTTTGACAAGCAATGGATCCATGATTGTCACGGGGCCTCGGTCTGCCCCGCCCCCTCGGCTCTGCTCCTGATTTTCCACCAGCTGTGACCACTTCAACCTCATCAACCTGTCTACACTTAAGGAGATCCAGCCCACTCATCGGAGCCAGTTCATTACCCCTAACGGATTCACTCAAACGAAGGTCACCTGTGTGGAAGCCTGCTGTCACTCACCTGCTGCCTTGAACAAAGCTCGGAGCCGTCCAGCTGCAGTGTTCCCTCCAGCCTCCCCACGAGCCACGTCTGGATTCCACTCTGTCAAAGGATTAAATTCTGTCACCCATTCCTGTGATTAAAATCACTTACCAAGCTGCCTACCTGTCTGATCATTCTGAGTTCCAGCGTCTGGGTCTGCTCCACCTGAAAACCATGACAGAACGAACTGGCCAAAATCCAGACCCAGCTGACTCAGATGATCTGCGCTACACCGTGAGTCAACAAGGAATCATCCTGGGGCGCCAATCTGAAGCACTATCCCAAATCGTATCGGCTCAGCAAAAACTTTTTCGGCGTCTTGATGGTATGTCACAAACATTATCAGGAATCACCGGTCAAGCTTCCGTTTCTGCTCCTACAGTTCCAGCCGCTGCATCCGGCAACAACCTTTCTTCCGCTGCCGCCATGACACCCGAGAACTTCCGCCTTCAACCGGAACCTTTCCACGGCAACACGGAAGCATGCGGAGGTTTTCTCCTTCAGTGTCAGTTACTTTTCCAACAAGCACCACGATACTACTACTCCGATCACAGTAAGATCACGCTTATCATCAACTCCCTTCGCGGTAAAGCGCTACAATGGGCTCCAGCTTTCCTATCCGCCAATCCAATATCTCACCTACCTTTTGAACGATTCATTGATGAATTCAAACTAGTGTTTGATCAACCCCGTAAGCAAGACGAAGCAGCACGCAAGCTTCTTACACTCCGACAACGTAACCGCTCTGTCAGTGAGCACATCATAGACTTCCGCATCCTGGCTGTGGAGGCTGGTTGGTCTGACCCAGCGCTCCGAGGGTTTTTTTATCAGTCCCTCAACGAAGCCATCAAAGATCATCTATGTACACAGCCGGAAGCTAACACTTTCGAGGATTTAGCTGCCGCCGCCTTACGTTCCGATATCAGGCTCCAGGAACGTAATGTGAATCGGAGCCATGCTGTAAAGAAGGCTCCTACTCTAACACCCCTCGTCACTCCCATGGACTGTAACCCCATTTTCCGGTCAGAAACTTCACGCACAAGCCCAGACTCCTGTCGTTTTGGGGTTCTCGTGGCTTAAACTCCATAATCCCCATCTCGATTGGAGCCGTTGTACTATCATGGGGTGGAGTGATTTTTGCATGGGCCACTGTCTCCTATCTGCGTTATCATCCATTTCCACGACCTTGAGCAGTGAACCCGAAACTATTGACCTTTCCAATGTTCCGGATTGTTATCATGATTTAAAACTCGTTTTCAGTAAGTCGAAAGCTTCCTCTTTACCACCTCACAGACCATATGATTGTGCCATCAATCTACTCGAGGGCGCCCCCCTACCCAAGGGTAGATTGTTTAACCTTTCGGGTCCCGAAAAGAAAGCTATGGAGCTTTACATTCAGGAAGCCCTAGCTCGGGGTCACATTCGTCCCTCTTCTTCCCCTGCCGGGGCCGGGTTTTTCTTCGTCGAGAAGAAAGATAAATCACTCAGACCCTGTATCGATTTCCGTGAACTAAACCAGATTACCATTAAAGACAAATATTCTCTACCCCTCATCAGCTCGGTTTTCGATTCTATTCAGGAAGCTCGCCTATTTTCAAAACTCAACCTCCGTAATGCCTACCACCTCGTGCGTATGAGAGAAGGAGATGAATGGAAAACTGCGTTTAACACTCCACTAGGACACTTTGAATATCTTGTAATGCCGTTTGGTCTCACCAACGCCCCTGCCACTTTTCAACGCTTGGTCAACGACGTTCTCAGAGACTTTTTGAATCAGTTTGTATTCGTGTATCTTGATGACATTCTGATTTATTCCAAGGATCCCCAGAGCCACCAGAACCATGTCCGCCTAGTTCTTCAAAGGTTAGACGAAAATCAACTATTTGTAAAGGCAGAAAAATGTCATTCCACACTACCAGCATCCCTTTCCTCGGGTACATTTTTTAAGCTGGCAGTATTCGTCCTGACCCCGCCAAGATCACTGCCGTTTCCCAATGGGAACCTCCCTCATCCCGCAAAAAGCTCCAACAATTCCTTGGCTTTGCCAATTTTTACCGTCGTTTTATTAGGAATTACAGCTCTATTGCTGCGCCCCTCACTCGTCTCACATCCACTTCAAAACCCTTCCTCTGGGACTCCACGGCTCAAGCTGCTTTCAGTACCCTTAAGAAACTGTTTGTCTCAGCCCCTATCCTCATTCAACCGGACGTTTCCAGGCAGTTCGTGGTGGAGGTTGACGCCTCCGACTCCGGTGTGGGGGCCGTTCTATCCCAGCGAGAAGAGTCATCGGGTAAGCTTAAACCCTGTGCCTTCTTTTCGAAGAAGTTATCACCTGCAGAACGCAATTATGATGTGGGCAATCGGGAGCTTCTTGCAATTAAACTGGCTCTCGAAGAGTGGCGCCATTGGCTGGAGGGAGCGGCTCAACCTTTCATAGTCTGGACTGACCATAAGAATCTGGAATACCTGCGTTCTGCCAAACGACTCAACTCCCGCCAAGCCCGCTGGTGTTTGTTTTTTGGCCGGTTTACCTTTTCCATCACTTACAGACCAGGCAGCAGAAATGTCAAACCGGACGCCCTCTCACGCCAATTCTGTGACACAGAACATCCTGAGACAACCACCAACATTCTCCCTGAAACCTGCATCATTGGCAATCTGACCTGGGACATCGAAACCAAAGTTATTCAGGCGCAAGGTGAGGAACCTGATCACCCCACTCCTCCTAATGGCACACTCTATGTTCCCTCGTCTGAAAGGTCGGCAGTTATCACCTGGGCCCATGCCTCTCGCATCGCCTGTCATGGAGGGGTCGCACGTACTCTCAATCTGTTACGAAGACGCTTCTTCTGGCCCTCCATGAATAAGGATGTCAGAGAGTACATCGCCGCCTGTTACACCTGCGCACGCTCCAAATCCTCCAACTCTCCGCCTTCAGGGTTATTGCAGCCTCTGCCCACGACTAATCGTCCCTGGTCTCACATCTCCATCGATTTCATCACGGGCCTTCCCAGGTCTCAGGGTAACTCTATCATCCTCACCGTAATCGACCGATTCTCCAAGTTTGTCCATTTCATACCTCTCCCTCAGCTGCCCACAGCCACTGAAACTGCAGAGGTGCTGGTAAATCACGTCTTCAGACACCACGGCATCCCATCTGACATTGTGTTTGACCGCGGACCACAATTTATTTCGCAAGTCTGGAAGGCTTTTTGTTCTGCCCTAGGTGCCACCGTCAGCCTTACATCTGGGTATCATCCCCAATCGGACGGACAAGCAGAACGGGCCAACCAGGAGCTGGAAGCTGCCCTCCGCTGCCTAGCCGCCCAAAACACCTCTGACTGGTCTAAATACTTGGTCTGGATCGAATATGCCCACAACACGCATCCCTCATCTGCCACAGGTGTGTCACCCTTTGAAGCGTCACTTGGTTATTTGCCTCCTCTATTCCCATCCCATGAACTAGATCTCACCGTGCTGTCTGTCCAAGACCACCTCCAACGCTGCCAGCAGGTATGGCGCCAAACCCAAGAGGCTCTCCGTCACTCCAAGGAGAATAACTGCCGTACTGCCAACCGCCACAGGGTGGCTAGTCCCGTATACCAACCGGGCCAGAGAGTATGGCTGTCTTCAAAGAACATTCCGATCCAGGCCACGTCACGCAAACTGGCTCCCCGTTATATTGGACCGTTCACCATTGATCGTATCATCAACCCCTCATGTGTCCGTCTTCGCCTTCCGGCAGCCCTCAAGGTACATCCATCTTTTCATGTTTCCCAGATCAAACCTGTTGTGGACAGTAGTTTGTGCCCGCCTTCCGCTTCCCCTCCACCCGCCCGGCTCATCGACGACGCTCTGCTCCTGATTTTCCACCAGCTGTGACCACTTCAACCTCATCAACCTGTCTACGCTTAAGGAGATCCAGCCCACTCATCGGAGCCAGTTCATTACCCCTAACGGATTCACTCAAACGAAGGTCACCTGTGTGGAAGCCTGCTGTCGCTCACCTGCTGCCTTGAACAAAGCTCGGAGCCGTCCAGCTGCAGTGTTCCCTCCAGCCTCGCCACGAGCCACGTCTGGATTCAACTCTGTCAAAGGATTAAATTCTCTCACCCATTCCTGTGATTAAAATCACTTACCAAGCTACCTACCTGTCTGATCATTCTGAGTTCCAGCGTCTGGGTTTGCTCCGCCTGAAAACCATGACAATGATGAAGCGCAAATAATTTTGAAGGGTGCTGACATAACAGTCCTTAACAAACTAGCTTTATAGATCCTAGCAACCTGGCCAACTATAGACCAATATCAAACCTCCCCTTTATTTTAAAAATCCTAGAAAGAGTTGTAGTTAAGCAGCTTTACCGCCACCTACAGGGCAATAGCCACTTTGAAGATTACCAGTCAGGGTTTAGACCTCACCACAGTACGAAAACTGCACCAGTTAGAGCCTCTAATGACTTACTATTGACCTCAAAAAAGGGACTACTCTCTATTCTGGTCCTGTTAGACCTCAGTGCAGCCTTTGACACTATCGACCACAGCATTTTACTCCAAAAGATTAGAGCGTGACATATAGTCATCAAGCCCCTGTTTTATGGATTAAGCTCCCAGCTCATGTAAGAGAGGCCGACACAGTTTCCATATTCAAAGTTAGACTTAAAACATTTCTCTTGGACAGGCTTATTGTTAGACTAGCTAGTATTCAGAGAATATTTACCTTAAATATATAGAATATTTGTTTAAACTAAACTTAACAATAACAATAAAGCTGTTAATAGACTGTTAGTAGTTTGAAGCTGGGGAAACTATGGTGCACTGGGGTTCTGTCCTCTATTCTCGCCTACTTCTCCTCTCCTTCTCTCCTCTATTCTTGATCATTTACTTATCATTTAGTTTTCCTTGCCTCTGTTTGGTGCAGTGCGATTCATGTATTGTCCCTCTTTCCCTCTCCCCTCCGGGTGACTGGGAGTGCTTCCAGATTCCAGTTGGCTCATCCATGGTCCTGTACCTCAGTGGTCCCCAACCTTTTGTCACCGTAGACCGATACAACGCAAGGCACGTTTACCGCGGACCGGGGGGGGGGTTTGAGGTGCAACGCAAGACAGATTTAACATGGACCGGGGGTGGTATTTTCTCTTTAGTAATGATAATAACAATAATAATTATAATTTTCCCCTTGTCAAAGCAACTTTCTAAAGAAGTTTGTTTTTTGCTCATTTTGGTTGTTTGGGTTTAATTTTAGTGGGGTTTATCACCTGATGTTTGGTGTCGCGACTTTGACGTGCGTTAAGTGTGACAGATGTAACAAAGTGAATCCGGTCACTTTTCAAAATAAAACGTTTTTGTCGGAAAAAAAAACAATAAAATGGAAATTATTTTTTCTTTCTGTGCGTCCCGGTGCAAAAATTTCCCGCGGCCTGGAACCGCTCCGCGGCCCGGTGGTTGGGGACCACTGCTGTACCTGACTGTACCTCGTCTCTGGCTTGTCTCTTCCACTGCTCCTACACTTGGCTATGGATCCTGTCTCCGGCTCGTCTTGTGCCCCCAGCTTCATCTGTATGAAGATCATTTGTTGGACTTTAAATATGTAGTTGTAGAGTTAGATAAGCTAATTCTTCTCTAAGAGTTCTGGTACATCACCTGTCCGTCCTGGGGGAGTATCCCTCATAATAGTCTAGACAGTGAGCTCATATAAGGAGCAAAAAAGGCAAAATAAAAATCCAGTTAATCTCATACATTGCTTTATGTATTATTATTTTTTAATTCTTTCCTGACAACATTTTTCTGGGAGATGGACACGTGTTTGATTGTTATACCACAGCTCGGGTTAACATCTCATGTTATAAAAATCATTACAAATATGCGCGCCATTAAGGTTATCTTATATGAGTAGCCTGTTATCTCGTTGCTATATATATATATATGTATATATATATATATATATATATATATATATATATATATATATATATATATATATATATATATATATATATATATATATATGTACGCATAAAAGAGAGAGAAAGAGTGCTCCATTTAAATGCCTTGTCCTGCTTACTAACCCTGCAATTACCCCCACACTGCTCAATCTTTTGGCTGCTTGCCTCTCTGCTGGATTCTAGTTTCTCTGTATAGTTAGTTAGACTTGGATGGAGGGTTGAGGGATTGGTTGGGGTAAGAGGGTTGGCTACAGATGAACTGACAGGTTATTACTGGCTTTGTGGAGGATTAGTCCACAAAAAGCCCCTTCAGCCCTATGGCCAGCAATGGTAAAATCTCAGCAAATAAGTCAAATAATATCTGTGAAAAGCATTGGGAGACCAAGTGAAAGAGTGTCAGTTGGAACAGGAGAGAAGGAGAGAGATGCCTTAAAACAAACAAATGCTTCAGTATATTTTAATTTGTTGTTTTATATTTAATTTATTTTTTCTTAAAAAAAAAAAATAAGCCTGGGGATATGTCAGTTGGAATGAGATTAAACTCCCACAGTATAGAGATGGGAAAACGAAATGGAACACATCTAAAATGCTTAAAGCTCCAATTTAAAAAAGCTGTATGCTCTCCTTTGGTACAATAGATGTGAATCTGACTCATGTGGGCTGTTGCATAAGCAGGTGCAATCAGTTATCAGGGACATTCGTTAAAGAATAAAATAATGCTTTCAAATAAAGATGTTAAGTGTTCCATTATTTAGTTTAAATCCAATATGAAATAATTTAAATAATTACAGCCTTATGCTTTTACATTCATTTTCAATTGAAGGAAAATAAAGGCATCGAGAGCAACTTGGCCACTCAGGGGAAGCAAAACAAACAAAAATGTCTTATCTATTTTTTTTTTTTTTCCCTGATAGATTTGGAGGATATTCAAAATAAAAATGTGTCCAATTTTATTCCTTTTTCTTTTATTTAAGGTGACATGCTGACACAATAACGCACATTAACACAGTGGAGAACACCTGCATCTATTTTTAACGAAATGTATACTTTGGAAGTACAAAAACATATCATTTATGAAACAAAACATGCATTTTGCAAAGACTGTGAGAAAAGAGAAAGCATGGGGCCTGATTGCAGAAGTTCTAGATGAGTTACTTGACAGGGGGGTTGCAGGACAAACCAAGAGAACCTGGTTGCAGACAACATGGCAACCTGACATCATTTGTAGGAAGCCCCCCCCCCAGCCCCCCCCCCCCCCCCATTTTAGTCAGAAAAATACTCCTTTTTTGGTCTAAAAACACTCATTTAACTGGCGACCCTAACAGTTACTGTTTTTCCCACCAGCTTTGACCATTAAAACATTAACACCAGAGATGAGCCTGCTGTGCTCTGACTGCAACTCCTTACGCAATCAACGTGGATCAGCTGATCGGCAGAGAAAAATGGCTTTGTGCCAGAAAGCAAATGAAAGCGGCTTTTCCCCGATATGCATATAAAGTGTTACAGACAAGCGCAAAGCTGCTTTTCTTCACAACAGAATACGCTGATTCACATTGATCAGGTTAAAGATCGAAAAGTTCCGGTTATGATGGAATGTAATCACTGGAGCTAAAGCTAAAGTTACAATATTCTAAAAAGTTCTGTTGATTTCTTTTTCAAAAGGAATAAAACCCTTTATGCCCCATTTTACACTAATTTCACACTGAACTGTACATGAATAAGTTTTAACGAAAGGTGCCACAATTCTGAAAACTTGAAGAATTTCCGTTTTACGGCTTTGGTGTCTGGATTGACGACTCCCTCACCTTTAAACCTCAAATAGAAAAAACGAAAACTTAAACTTGAGTTTTTCTTCCGTAACAAGTTGTGTTTTTCTTGTGAGGTAAAAACGCGTCTTGTCGCTGCAACTTTTTATCTGTGCTGGATTATGATGATATATGAATGCCTCATCTTCACGTCTCAAAATGGTTGAAACCATGTATCATGTTTTCCTGAGGTTCATTACCAACAGATCTATGACGCATCATTGTGACCTGTATACAAGAGTACAATGGCCTTCTCTGGCCACTAGGAGGCAGGGACATTGGTACACTTTTATTTACAAGGCCTTGCGTGGATTCCTGCCTCCCTACAGTTGTTCTGTAATCACAAGGAGAAGTGTGGAATCTTACTCCTTAAGATCTAAAGTCCAGTTGTTGCTTTCTGATCCATTTTCCCGCACAGAGCTGGGGATAAATGCCTTTGTCCACTCTGCTCCTTTTGCTTGGAAAATGCTGCAGAAAGACTGGAAACTAACTAAACTGGTATCTTTAAATGATTTTAAGTGCAAGCTCAAGGCATCAGAGACTGAAACAATAATATGCAACAGCTTTTTATGACATATTTGGTTTTAATTAATTTTGTTTTTATGTATTTTTTGGATTGAAATGTGCTGCCTCTTGGCCAAGACTCCCTTGTCTTGCCGCCATCTTGTCTGAGACAGGGTCCCCCTGGGACAAACCCCACCTCCAGTAACCAGATTGGGGGCGCAGACCAGAGACACAATGGAGACAATGTAAACTAACTCACAGAAGGACTCACCACACATTGCAAAGGGGATGCACCGTAGACAGACCAGTGTACATCTGGCATAACACTAAAAGTAAAATTTTTTGGAGCATCATCTCTGGAATTTCTATGTTGGACTTTAACATGACTTTTAAGATCAAGCAATGACAAAATGGGGTTGTATACGAATTTGTGAAAAGTTCCTGATACACTTGTGTTTTATATCCATTCCCAAAACTGCCATTCTTTCTAATTTAATTGTTGTCTTTACTTTGAAGCATTCTTAAACTGAAAGAGACTGGTTTTGCCTAGCTGTTTGCTGACTGAGTTTATATGCTCTTAGTTAACCTTTCATGATGCCTTTTCCCCAGTGTTATACTGTTTTGCAAGCACAATTCAAATACCTTCTCAATGCTACCCTCACAAACTAAATCTCACTGAGTAATACGAAGAATTTTTGGCTTTTGGTTCAGTTTTGCAAAAATGACATTAAGGGCAAATTCACACTACCAAGGTTTTTTTTTTTTTTTATTTGGATAGTCCGCTGTCTTTGACAAGTGTGAAAGCTCTCTGGGAACTCAGGTGGAGAGCAAACGAGCAACTTCTAGATTGCTGCTTAGGAGCAAACATCTCTTTTCACTTAAAGGTGAGCCCAAGTGTGCAAGGGAACTTAATAGATTAAAGGATGTAAGCCCTAAATAATGATTGAAAAATTAACTGCCTACAGTCCAAAACTAAATAAGCAGGGCTAAGAAAAAAGTTGTTTTTATTTAGCAGGGTAACATGATGCAGGGAGGCGTACAAGCATGGCTCACTTGGTAGGATTATATGAACTAACTAGTCAGGTAATACTCATGAGCTGCATTTCGAACATTAGCAGCATTTTCTGAATATGCCCATTCCAACCCATGTAAGCAGGCACGTACACACATAGGGCCTTAGAGCACCTGCCCTTTTTGCCTTGCATAAAAAAGTGCCATCTTTTTTTTGTCTTTTCTTTATTTTTAAATTAACAATAAGACAATTCGGGCTGCACGGTGGCGCAGTGGTTAGCGCTCTTGCCTCACAGCAAGAAAGCTCCCGGCTCGAGTCTCGGCTGGGGGACATGGAAATCATCACTGGGGACCTTTCTGTGTGGAGTTTGCATTTTCTCCCCGTGCATGCGTGGGTTTTCTCCGGGATCTCCGCCTTCCTCCCACCGTCCAAAAAACATGCCTCATAGGTTAATTGGCAACTCTAAATTGTCCATAGCTGTGAGTGTGAATGCGAATGGGTGTGTAAATGAGGATATTCTACCCTGCGACAGACTGGTGACCAGTCCAGTGTATCCCTTGCCTTCGCCCAAGTGGCCGGGATAGGCTCCGGGAGCCCCGTGACCCCGAAAGGGAAAAAAACGGTAAAGAAGATGAAAATGAAGACAATTAGAAATGAAGACTGTTAGAGAAACAAGAAAAAATGTGGCTACAAAATCCCATTCTATTGAACCTGTTTTCTTGCGTCTGATCGGCGCCTCAATTCAACACAGAGCAAATCGTGTAGGGACCGGAAGCTGGGTACTAAATAAAAATTAAACATCAGGGGAATTGTCAAAGTAAATGAACAATATTTATGTAACGTTCATAGCTTCTTCATACACGTCTGATACTGAATGTATCTCTTCAACGTAATATTCTGATTAGACGTGCCTGCTTTAAACTCTGTATCATTCACTTTTACCATCTTCTGTGTTAAAGTCCTTCCAATCACAACTAAAGTCTGTGTTTAGAGGATAAGATGCAAAAGAGAATTTAGCTGTGAATCTTGATCTAGAACAGGAGTCACATTGGATACAGCTGTCAGGAACTGAAGGTGTAAGAGCCAAAATGCTGGAAACTGGGCTTGGTGGCAGAAACGTAAACATTTAATAAATAAACTTAAACAGGACAAAATCCATGGAAAAACAAAAAGGGGATAAAACAGATGACCTGACAATGTAGAACTGAAAACCAGAAACTTATACTCCCTTAAGACAACTAACGGAAGGGCCGGAAGGGATCTGGTTTGGGGACCACAGGATTTCCTCTCTGCTTTTTGCAGATGATGTTGTCCTGTTGGCTTCATCGAACCGGGACCTCCAGCGTGCATTGGGGCGGTTTGCGGCCGAGTGTGAAGCGGCTGGGATGAGGGTCAGCACCGCTAAATCTGAGGCCATGGTCCTTGACCGGAGAAAGGTAGTCTGCCATCTCTCGGTGGGTGGAGTGTCCTTGCCCCAGGTGAGGAGTTTAAATACCTTGGGGTCTTGTTCACAAGTGAGGGAAGATCGGAGCGTGAGATTGACAGGCGGATCGGAGCGGCGTCCGTAGTTATGCGGTCGCTCTATCGGTCCGTCGTGGTGAAGAGAGAGCTGAGCCGAAAAGCAAAACTCTCAATTTACCGGTCGATCTACGTTCCAGTACTCACCTATGGTCATGAGCTATGGGTCATGACCGAAAGAACGAGGTCCCGAATACCAGCGGCTGAAATGAGCTTCCTCCGTAGGGTGGCTGGGCGCTCCCTTAGAGATGGGGTGAGAAGCTCGATCACCTGCGGAGAGCTCGGAGTAGAACCGCTTCTCCTCCACATCGAAAGGAGCCAGTTGAGGTGGCTCGGGCATCTAGTCCGGATGCCTCCTGGACGCCTCCCTGGAGAGGTGTTCCGGGCATGTCCCACTGGGCGGAGGCCCCGGGGAAGATCCAGGACATGCTGGAGAGACTACGTCTCTCGGCTGGCCTGGGAACGCTTCGGGGTCCCCCCAGAGGAGCTGGAGGAAGTGGCTGGGGTGAGGGAAGTCTGGGCATCTTTGCTCAGTCTGCTGCCCCCGTGACCCGGTCCCGGATAAGCGGAGGAAGATGGATGGATGGATGGATGGACAACTAACAGATATGAAAACACCTGTTGATGATTAACGTGAACCTGAGGGACTGACATTACCAGAGACTGAGTACATGACCAAAAGTACCACTGAAGGACTAAACTGCAGAATCCTCATAGCAATAGTATGATAATAAAATTAAATATTATTATTAATTTCAGCATTTTTGGGATTTCTGTGTTTAAAATATTACCACTTGGATTCAACTTGATACATGTTGATTATGTCTACAGTACATTGTGCCAACATAAATTGCCTCCAGTCTTTTATTGCTTTGATGTCTTGCAAGTCTATGATAAAGTGAACGAACTCATGTTGACAATAATTTGCTTACTGAGAAAAAAAATACACTTGTATCAGTTTCACCTACACAGGTGTCATAAAGGAGTAATCTATTAGTAGTTTACTTAATTTACAAATTGTTTAAAGGAAAAAAATAAGTGATTTTGCTGCCTTTTTCTGACTTTGAGCCCCTGCCCCTCTAAAATCCTGTGCACTTCCCTGCATGCAACCCTATGAGCGAATTATCCTGGATGGTTTCAAAACAGAGGCCACATTTCCATTTTGCAGTTTCAATCTACACACTATGGTTACATGAACAAAAGTAATCGGAATAAACGCCTGATCAGAATAGAAATGCGTCAAAGAAACACACCTTTCAGAATACTCTGCCCCGTCAGACTCATTCGGATCAAAATTTCCTTCCGATCAAGATAGGTGGGTTATGCCGATCGTTGATCCGATCGTGGTGCATGTAAACAATTTATTCCGATAGTGGGTCATTACTGTGCTGGCTTTTATGTCATGCATAGACGGTGTGGAGGCTTTGGAGCGCGAACAGGACCGGCCGACTGCTCCACGCGAGCGAACCATGTCTGAGCAGCTTCACGTTTGTGGGCAAGGGAAGGGTGCTTTGTTACGGTGTGCACCCCAGAGGAGGCTTCGGACCGTGGTCCATCTGACTGCTCTGCGTGAGTGTGAGTGAGCTGCTGGGCTAAAAAAAAAAAGCGTGTCTCCAAGCAGAGGAGCGGTGTTGGGACGGTGTCTGAGCTGGCGGAGGCGGCTTTTTAATGCGGAAATGCCTTTTGATGTCAATTTGTGTTTACCAATCGTGTCCAGACAAAGTAAAGAATGATGTTATTCCCACATATTTAAGTGCAGCCAAGATGCACATTGCGGCAAGACTTCACAGATTTTAAGTGCATCCATGGCTAAATGTTCTTGGCACGTATTAGCCCAATCCTAACCCTTCTTCTAAGTCTGTGCAGCCAAGAATAAAGCACTGGCCGCACATATATAGAAAACAATGAGCGAACAGGCACTTAATAAAAACAATAAAAGCACCTTTAGAAGATCATCTCGCTCTATGCCGCAGTTTTGTTAGTTTTCAACGGACCTCGCTATTTCTTCTTCTGCGATAATTTGCGCTATTTTAGTTTCCGGTTCTGCAAATGTCAAAATGATTTATTCCGATCGAAAGTGTGGCGTATGTAAACATATGTTATAATCTGATAACGTTTTCTAGGCCCATGTACAGTTTAATTCTAATCTGACTTTTTGACCGGTCAAAGAAATTTTGTACATGTAATTGCAGCTAAAGAGACACACCTTGGTTTGAGTTGATTTTCAATTGTCTTAAACTCTAGCCTCAGAATGGGTGACCTTATTGTAGCAAGAAAAGGAAGCCAAAAGCTCATAGGATTTTTTTCTATGTGCACCAACTCTACTTCATTTATTTATTTCTTAAATAAATAAATACAATTGCAAAACAATGATATGTTTAGACAATGGCATAGCTGATGATTGTTTTTTAAAATAAGTTTAAAGTTATTAAAACAAAGAAGAAGGAGAGAAAAAAAAGCTAAACAACCTCTGTTGCGCTTCTCTTTTGAAGGTCAAAAATCCACAGGTACCCTGGTCTGCATGGTTGGAACCATATAGCTTGAACATCCTAAAGAACTGTTGCAAACCACACATTTATGTTTCACCTCTGCCCATTTTTGGGACAATAACATTTTGATGACATTATATCTGTCCGAGATGGCTTAAACTAAAATGCTTACTCAAATTGGCCCTCATACAAAACCAGTAGGTTATGTGATTAAAGGGTTTGTTCATATCTTGAACATACGACATATTATTTTACATATGTTATATTTTATTGAATTAATATCTTTTTTCCACTGTCTCACAGTCAAGCTGTTTTTTTGTTTTCTTTCGGCACTTTCCATTTTTTGTTATTTTACTGTCTAATGTGTTATAAGCTCCTGGATGGACAGGAAGATCATATTTTACATAACTGCTTTGGTACTTTATAAAGTCACCTTAATACAATGCACAGTAGATTTATGGAGAACAATTTGATCTAATTTCTTATTGTTGACTTTGTAACATTTCAAATTTATTAAATATTTGGTGCTGTAAAATTTTAACTGAGCAAATGAAGTACTAAATGTAGAGAAACCCTACAAATCTGGTGCCAATCATGAGTCCTTCTGTAGACAAAGAAGGACGGAGCTTCCCTAAATATTCTTGAAGTGGTGTCACTTTACAGGCATTCATGATTACTACAACTCATTAATCTTGATATAAGAGTGTGTAATAAGACTGCTCAATAATAAGAGCAAGATTCATTTTAGCAGTTAATTTCATCAGGTGTGAACAGCAGCAGTAAAGGCTGCGCCTTTATATAGCCTCTGAAATGGCTCTCTCCACCCCCCCATCCCCCTATCCCATTATAGCTGGTACTACTCGTCCACAAGCTCATCATATTTGCTTGTCTAGACATTGATGATCTTTTCAGCTTTTTAGACATCAAAAATGATGTTTTGACCAAAGGGTTTGGTCATAATGTCGGCGACAATCTCTTCAGTTGTACACTATAGCAAAAATAAATAAATATTCCCTTCATTTACAAAACATCTCACAAAATGACATTCAATAATAACATATGTGTGCCATTGTGGGTTTTTTTCACTGGGTTTTTGGCTAAAGTGTGAATGTTTCGTGGTTATTCTCATACACTACTCTATGCAAATGGGTAATCTTCCATACTTTCTAATAGTTGCTCTTTATAAAATTACACTTATATCATGGAGGTTAAAGCCGTATGTTCTGCTTCACAGGTAGACAGTGTGCTCCTGTACTCTGTTTCTTAGTTTCACTTTAACAGTTCAAAATCTGGCTCAAATAATATTCTGTACAATCTGCATCACTGTAGAACCTAGCTTCTCACTTTTGTTACTCCTAAAACACAGCTACTTGTTTCCAGTTCTTTTGTGATTTTTCAACACATGCTTAACTGTTACCAATTGTTCTTCTGTTGGCTCACACAAGTACTGTAATTATTTGCTTACTACAAATCTAAGCTCTTCTCGAGAACATGTCATAAGACATAGAAGGCTTTCCACAGTCTCGATGTACAACTTGACACCTTTGTTTTTAAAGAATATATTTTCTATGTAACACATTGTCTGAAAACTACTCCTTAACAAATTCAATACTTTGCTATTGCTTGCCACAGTTATCTTGTCATCAACCCAAATCATACATTTATCATGTTCTGTCTCTGTGTTATAAACACAGTTGTCTACTGTGAAAGAAATCATAATCCGTAATCCAAATTATTTAAACATGCACAACACATCTTTGATTTTTTGATTGCTGTATTAGTAACAGTAATGCTATGCTTGTTAAACTGGTTGTTGAGGAGAATGTTTCCAGATAAGCTATGTTCATCTTTTAGCTGCATGTCTTAGCTAAAAATGTGGTTTTATATTTATTATTACATGTACCTTCAACTCTCAAAGATGGCACAAACATAGGACAAAAAGCAAAAATACACGTCAAACGGTCAAACTGAAGTCTACGTTGATGGTTTACCAAAGTATCACAATACATCTAATACCACAATAGCACAATACCTCAAGTGTTACAAGATAAGCAACATACCTTTAAGATAAGATAAGACACGATAAGATATGATAAGGATACTTTATTGATCCCAAATTGGGAAATTGGGTTGTTGAAGTTTTTGGGTTGTTGATGTCCAGTGGATACCTGCACTTGGACATCCATATGATATTAAAAGCAAGTGTTAGACCAGGTTGCTGTCCATTACCTCTTGTTGTATTATAGTCAACACCACTAAGTGTCACAAAAATTGTTCTCATCACTTGACTCATGACCAGAGGGAACGTTTAGGCTTTTTCAAACCTGTTCTCGCTGAGTGTCAAACAAAGGGGTATTTTGGTATGACCCAACGGTTTTACTGAACCTTGAATCTTTTATTTTTATAATCAGCTCTACCAAAGAAATTGCTGCTTTGGTTCTAGTCATGTTTATTCAGAGTCAGGAGTGGACATAAGCACCCCTACTGTGATGTATGCAACATAACAGCAATATATCCTGAAGATGCATGCATTTTTTAATTTTACGCCCCATGTGCATCGACCAGGCTGGTATTTTTTTGGGCATTTGGACAACTTTTGATCAATATTTCCCATTTTACATAAATTTAATGAATATTGTAACTTTACATCACATGTTTAAATATCTTTGTGTCCTAAAATATGTTAAACAAAATCAAAAATGTGTCAACATTTTCACAAAATTTGGTCTCCAAGTGTTATTTATTTATTTTTGTGCACTCAGTGTAATATGGCATTTTTTAGCATTTTGTCAAAAAATAGGAAAGATAATCTTGTCCCTCCTCCCAGTAAAAAAAAAACAAAAAATGCATGGGAAAAATCATCAATGTTGCTGTTGGCTGAATGACTGACAGACCCATCGAACAAACAGAAAAGAGAAAAACTATTTCCTGGAGAAACTGTATGATTGCTTATTGCAAGGCAGCTGACAGTGAGGCTTGATGTCCATGACATGCTCAAAATAGCATGCGGCTGGTGACAGACTTCTCTGTCTAGGAAAGGTGACATTTCCAAACCATTCCAGGCTTTTATACAAAGTCCATGCAATATAATACAAATGTGAAAGTCAGCCTTGGGCTAATGGCCACCTGACTTTTCATCAAAATGAAGTAAAGCCCAATTCAAAACTGCAGCTGTGCTGGTAGATCAGTTGACAGGAACAAGCAAACCTAAAAGCATTCAACTTAATCGCCCACTATCTGAGAGAACCAGACCCACCAAGCCAAAATCATATATCGCCAACAACAATAAGGAATGAGTCACTGACTGGGTAAAATAAACCTTCCTATTTCTTTGAACACGCTTGAATAGTAGTGAAAGAATAACTGAGATCCTTCTGAGAGCAATACTGCAAAGTAATAACAGAACTCAAAACTTCATATTCCAGCATAAGTTCAAGTTTGCATACATAAGTATTTCAGTTATGATGATTATTTTTATATAAAAAAATCAATTTAAATTCAACAGAGTGCCACTTTGCTCACAAGCTGCATTTGGTTAACAGTGGTTACTTATATTGAGAATTTTAATGGTGAAGGTCAAGTGATTTTCAAAAGATTTTTGTCATTCTTCTCAGATGTTTGGAAAAGAAAGCGTAGGTTGCAGTCTAATGCAAAAGGCATTGAGTGAAAAAAAGTTTTTTTCTAGCAACGTCCTGTGAAAAGACTGACTAAAATTAATATTAGCCTCTTTAAGTTGCATGTTAAAAAAAAAGGTTATAAGGCAGTGTTTAGCAATTACTTTTGAATTTAAACGCAAAAAAACCTTAGCATATAAAATGCAATAGATTATAAGTTACTTTAAAACTAATTCAAAATAAATTCATTTGTCTGCTGTCTCCAGTTTACAGTTTAATCCCCTCTGTTTTTCCAATAGTTTCCAGTAGTAGAATGGGCCGTTCTCAGAAGCTCAGTGAATTTCAGTTTGAAACTGTCACAGGATGCCACCTGTGGAACAAATCCAGTCGTGAAATTTCCTCGTTCCTCAATATTCCTCAGTCAAATGTCAGCGCTATTACAACAAAATGGAAGAGTTTGAGAACAACAGCAACTTAGCCACCAAGTGGTAGGCCACGTAATCTGACGCAGAGGGGTCAGCAGATGCTGAAGCGCATCGTGCAAAGAGGTTGCCGACTTTCTGTACATTCAGTTGCTACAGAGCTCTAAACTTCAAACACACTCCTCAACCTTATGGACAGCCAGAAGAGTTAAAGCTATAATAACTGCAAAATGTGTACCAACATCATATTGAACTCTATGGGTTCAGAATACACTTTAGGCACTTTAGTGCATGCGTAAGTCCAGGCAGGTAAGCCAATACTCTTGGTAATATAGTGTGTGTACAGAACAATTTTTTAGATCATTCCCTCTATGAAAAATTGTCTTTTTGTTTCTTCCGTCTTTCACTTTGAGCTATACTGTCCCACATTTTTAGCCTTTTAATGAGCAGTAAGCTGAAAAAGAAGCATACGTTTTTCTTATCGGTGTCTGTCACAGCATCAAAGCAGCGTTCTTGCAGAAGGTGTGAACCCGAGTTTCATTGACATGTGTGAATGGTGACCATTATCTTTAATTGCAGCAGTGAATTAAGACCGTCTTTTGATACTTCCCTGAGACGGGAATTTGAAAGTGATGGATGTGAGACAGAAACTGCCACACAGTCCACTGAAGCCAGATTGATCTGACAATGAAGGGGGAGTCATTGCCATGACAGAATCTTACCCTCCATGCTTTCCATATAACCAGATTAATCTCTGCTGCTGTGGGGGCTAAATGTACAATTGTGGGCTCCTAAATAATGGAAATATTCTCATAAATATGCTGTCAAAGTGTTTTAGAAAACGCATGTAGCACATCTAAAAGCTAAAACTTTTATGATTGACAGTCTTTATTGTTATTCTATTTGTTTCAGAGCTGTAGAAAAGTGTTTATGGAAGGATATTTAGAGTAATTGCTTTGATTTTACAGCATTGTGATATTTAAATAAAAAAATGAAAAAGAAATATAAAAGTACAATGGAGCTTGGTTGACTGAGCTTGTGCACAGGGCACTGTAAGGTATTTTGGTGACAAAGGGCCCATTTGGGGCAGTCATAGATCATCCCAACATTCCGGAGGGAAAAAAAAAAAAACAGAACAATGAGACTGAGGGGAAAAAAGAAGATAATGCACATGGGTAAAAAAAAAAAGTCTTTATCAATGCATTGTATTCAAATAAACTACAATATGATTATACTCACATGGACAAATTTAAATAACTAAATTATTTTTGTTAAAAATATATGAGGATGAATGCCTCCTAAAGTCATAGTAGTAGGAAGAATTGATAAAGCCTTTTGGATAAGAGGTGAAACGTCTTCTAACTTTAAAAAATAAGTCCAGATGACAGCCCCTACACCTACTACTATGATGGAATCAACCCGGATGAATGAGAGTCTTCATAGACATGCCTCCTAAAGTGTTTTCTATTGTTGTGAATTTTGTTCTAACATGGAATGTTTGTTTTTTATTGGTGATTAGGCATTTCAGACATTCAAGTAAGCAGACATTATCAGAAAGGAACGCACACCGTTGAAGCCTGAACTGGTTGCTTCCGCGCAGTGCGTTAATTTCTGAGAATGCGCACTTCGAAGGCCATTAAGCTACTACCATAGTCATTTACAAAAGAAATAAATATTCAACTGGTTTTTAGTACTTTATTTTTGTTATTTGTTCAGTTTAGATCAGCCTTTTTTCACAAAAAGTGGACTATTTGTTACGTGGTGTGGTGTGTTGTCACAGGACAACTGATCATCACAAGGTTAAATAAAGCATCAGTTCAGAGAGAAAGTTCACATCTTACTGCTTGTTTTTGTCCAGAAGGTGAAGCTTAAGATTGTTTCAAAGAAGCCAGCGCAGTGATATAAATCATTTAAGCTACGTGACTGGATCTCTCCAAGCGGGACATGTCATTCCTAACCCCAAACTTCTGCTTTACTTATTTTTTTTTTTTTACCTAAATGACAAGCTTATCTGTATTACACCTAATGGATCTCCTTAATAAAGTGTCTTTCACACATGCTCTGCACAACTTCATCTATCTCACTCCTTTTGTGCCATCATCACCAGCTCTCATTCTCTGCATCCCCATCACTCCCACACTTACTTTTGTTCTACTTCCTTGAAATCTCTTAAAGGTGCGATCTATTTTTAACTAATGATAGTTTAATGAGCAGCGTTTTTTTCTGTTTCACTGGTGTCTTATTATGTTCATAGAAAAGAGGAAAAAAAGATGAATAATAGATCTAACGATGAGACATCCCTAGAAACATCTCGCATAACTCGGCCCTTGAGATGAGAGGAGAAAGACAAGGTTCTTTTGTTGAACAGGACTCCTATACTCAGTTATTAATGGCGAATGGCTGTTTTTTTGTTATCTTGGGTTTGTTTGTATTCAATACAGTCATTAACACCAATCGCAGCTCAATCACTCCTACCAAAAAGTATCTGAGGATACTAATGTCTCCACATTTGGGAAAAGAAAAAAAAAACAAAACCAAACAAGAATAGCTGAAAGCATGGCTATAGTTTGAAAACCATTTCTGGTCAGTCAAAGATTAGACTGCTAGCAAGTTCAAATGCGTTTTTTGTCATAGAAGGTAGATTGATCATTACAGATTCATGAACCTATAACCCATGTATATGTTTGCCTTGTGTGACACGGAATTATCCTATTTTCCCTTAGAGTCCTATAAGATATTTTTTTTTATCCATTTCCAAAGTGTTCCCAGTGGTCTTTTTTATTATGACTATGCCATTTTCATCAAAAATTGAAAAATCAGGGGTATTTTCAAAATGAAAGTTTCTGCTGAGCGGGAGAGGTTTGTTAGAAATTCCCCTCTGAGTTATGAGCAGGATCGTTGGCGCAGAGTAAGCCTGCTTCTACTTCCCATCATCGATCTGTTTATCCTGTCCTGCTAGCTTACAGGCTCTCACAACACCAAGCCAACAAAAACGGCGAGCAATATTAAAACTATCCAGCCATACACCTTCAAGACAGATACCAGCTCGGACAAGGAAAACAAAAACGTACATCCGAGCCAGCAAGGCCAATAGGGCCCCATATGGTTTAAAAAAGGGGTTTGTCCGCAGTTTCCGTGGTGGCCCCATCTATGTTTGCCCACATTTACTTCTTGGCACTCAGTGGGCTGGCTCACTAGCCCACGGAGTGGCCGCCCCTGGGCGGCGCTGTTCACTTGTTCCACCGGACCTTGGGCAGTGAAGCTTGTTGTGCTGTCCACTGGGCGGCTGACTAGCGTGGCGAGCCAGCCCATTGAGTGCATACTTAAGCCAATGTGGGCAAACACAGGTGGGGCCACCACAGAAACTGCAGACAAACCCATTTAGGGCCCACATTTTCTGTCAACTTTTGAACTATATGAGGCCCCTTTGGCCTTGCTGGCTGGGATGGATCCATTTTTCTGCAAGTGTTTGGGTTGGAATGGAGCCGAGCAGGGCACTTGTAGTTTACTGTTGTAGGTTCTACGTCACACCTACAAACTTTGTTTGACTGCATTTTTTTGTCTGCTTCTTATTCACAGCATTTTACATAAAGAAATATTCGGAAAGGCAATATAAGCTTTATTTTCTGTATAAATGTCCTCTATCATGAGAAAAATGCTACAAAAACTATGTTAAAAAAACAAAACATTATTTTTATCTGGGTGTTTTTTTTTTTAACCTTTTATTCAAATCACCTTTACGCGTCAGTGTTAGTTGATTAACGGTAAAAAAAATTGCATTGAGCCACACAGTGTTTTTGTTTTGTTTTTTTGAAACACATGCTAGTTAGCTTAAATATGCATTTATCCAATGATTGCATGTTATGTTCAGAGAACAACTAAGAAGACTATAAACTTATAGAAACAAGTACATACATTATTTCATCTAAATGTATTTTAGTTGTAAGATGAAAACTCATTATAGTAAAAAAAAATAATAATACCATTATCAAGGACTATCAACCATAATGCTGCAGAGTCTATGCATACATTTGTGCGTAATGCGCACAGTCCTCAGTGGCCACCATATAATCTGGGCTTGTACCTGGAGCCTTCCAGGTGTAACTGTGAAGATGAGTGAACGTGAGCAGTGTGTCTTTCAAAAGGGATCAGCTCTCAGTGGACCGTCCTTATATAAACGGGGGTTAAAAACAAAGTAATTCCTTTTGCTCTTAATGAGAAACAAAAATCGGAAAATAGCTCAATATGAGACAGCATATTACAAGCAAATCATACCAAATACTGTGAGCATCAATGATAAAGTGGCACAATAATAATAATAATAATAATAATAATAATAACAATAAAGATTATAAAAAGTAAGAAATTTATCAAGTTAGTTTAAACCAGTGCTTCTCAATTATTTTTTGCCAGGGCCCCCCTAGGAAAAAGAAAATGTTTCGCGCCCCCCCTGAACCCCACCCCCACCCCCATAACACCCCCCACACACACACACACTCCCGCGGTGACAATGTATTAGGTTAGTATCTATAAAAATTGTGTAAGTATAGCTAAAATTGTATCTTTTAACATTAACAAAAGAAAAAAGCAATATAAAATCCACTTTCAACAATTATTAACTTTATTTTGCCACAGAAACCCTGTTCTAGTCTAGTACAACAGAAAAGAAGCTTAAAATAAAATATCTGTCAGTCCTTATTTAAACTAGAAGGATTTTGACCAACTGAACCATTTGATGCTGAGAAAAATGATTCAATTAAAAAAAGAATATTAAATGTAAATTGATCTGAAACATGAACACAGCAGCACCAATATATTTAACGTTTTTAGTCTGAAGAAATAGATAAAAACATTGTGCTAATTTTATTTCTAAATGATGGATTGTTTATTTATGTCATAAAGTTCAGCTGTTTTCCTGCTTTACCTGCTGTCTTTATGTCTGTCTGACACCAACTAAACGACAGGCAGACAAAGAAAAGATGATAGAAAATAAAGACACGTCATCAAAATGTCTACAATAGTTCATAAAGAATGACAATATTAGCATGAGTCATCTAAAGCAGTGTTTTTCAACCAGTGTGCCGCGGCACACTAGTGTGCCGTGGGAGATGGTCAAGTGTGCCGTGGGAAATTCCCCTCATAAACTGATCTAAAAACATTTCCCATCTCCAGGATTTCAGCCCTGTGTTCATCCAAACAGGCCCTGATAAAACACTGAGTAGTTAGGAATATAAAAGATCATAAAATTATTTTTTCTTTGTTTTTATTTTATTTATTAAAGACATTTTGATAAGGATGACGGTAACGCGATTTAGCTGCAGCTTCGGCTGCATTCAGGAAAAGTCACGCCCCTTTAACTGTCTTGAAGGATTAATCACATGTCATCAGTCTGACCAATCAGAAGTGGTTAAAGTCTTAACTTCCTTGTCCCGATTTAGCTCGTAAAGTCGCTCAGTTTTAGCAAAAATACCAGCTAAAGCTCGTCTTTAGTGGTGTAGCTTTCCACAGAATCCAGTGTCAGACCGTGGAACAAGAGAACAAAACAATGAAGCTCTGAAAAGCGGTCTCGCGGCCGTTTTATGCACTACATCTCCCATGATGCATTGGGGTAAAACGTCAGCGCACAAGGAGATCTGTTGTTAAACGTCTTATAACCAACGAACACACCTCAAACTGTTTTTAAATCTTCTAACTTAACTTTTATTAAATCTTTTAGAAAAAAAAACAGCTGCAGCTTCCAGCTTTTTCTCCCACAATTATCTCAAAAATGCACGTGAGATTGTGGAGGGGCTGTAGAATACAGACTATGAGTTCCTCCTTTTTTTTTTTTTTTTTTAGATGCTGGTGTGCCGCGGGATTGTTTTTAAGGTTAAAGTGTGCCGTGGCTCAAAAAAGGTTGAAAAACACTGATCTAAAGGCACGCGGTGATCCTGGTGTTGGGCAGCAGGCAGTGCTCCGCGTGCCCCCACCTGGCAGTCAGAGCCCACACCAGCCCTCCCCTTTCGTTCTCACTTGCGCAGCCGTGTGTGACTGCAGACAGGAACGCGCGTCTGCAGGGACACTAATTCACAGGTTTCAGGCTGTTACTAACTGTGATAGAACAGATAATAGGAACCGAATAGAGGACCCGATTTTATTCCAAGTACTGAGCTGCTGTCACTGCCGCCCCCACGTTAATTTTGCGCACCGGGCAATTGCCCGTATTACCTGTGCATAAGTCCGCCACCACTGCGTGCCCCCCCCTGGCAGCGCTTCGTGCCCCCCAAGGGGGGTGCGCCCCACTATTTGAGAAGCACTGGTTTAAACCAATCCTGTTGTTTTGGCTGTCACATGAAGAAGGTGGCTTCTATATATTTATATATATGTTCTGAAACTTATGACAAAAAAAAAAAAGAATCACAATGTGCAGCACAAAGAGCATAAAAAAGTTTTTTTGTAGCTGCCATCATGCAGAAGGGTCATGCAGTCAGAGCTTGCCTCTTTGTTTTGAACATCATAAGGAAGGCCCTTTTGTCTATTTTTTTCTCCATCATTGTAATTTTCTAACTCCACAAACTAGCTTTCATTTCCACATTTTTTTTTGTTCCGAACCATCTGGTGGTCTTCCTCAATCACCTGTTCCTCATAAGCTCCCTAATGTCTTTTTTTTCCACCACTTTTTTTTAGTCAGGTAGTCTCTGGGCCATTTTTCCTACCTTATTCCCAGGCTCCTTGTTAAACATGTGCTTGTTTACATGTTGGCTAATCCGCATCTACGCTTGTTTACGTGTTGGTTAAGTAGGAGCCCAAGGAGGTTTTTCAAAAGATTCCCCAGCATTTTCTACATCTGTATTGAACTGAATTCAGACATTAAATTAATCTGCCCACATATGCAGGAGAAACGCAAAATTGCACTCCACACCATGATTTTTTCTTACATAACAAAAAAACACCTTTTTGAGTGAGTTATCCCTTTGATCAAGCCTCCTGAGCGCCAACTTGTTTTTTTCTTGTGAAATTAACATGGTTCCGTGTGTCTTCATGAGAAGTAAATGGATTTAACTGTTAACTGTTGGGGTAACCCCCCCCCCCAAAAAAAAAAAAAAAAAGCAAACAAAACAATTAGTTAAAAACAAATATTTCTGTGATAATATGGCCTGGATGATTAGGGATGTTCACAGCCATGCAGCCTTATAACAACAGTATATGTCCTTCTGCACCAATCACATATGAATTCTAGGACAGAAGCCTCATGAGCTGAACAGACATCTTTCTGCCAAGAAACCACAATAACCCCCCCCAAAAAATGATTTACTTCTTTTTAAGTTAATACTTGCATGCCTTCCCTTGGTAAAAGCTCATTAATTCACACTCCACATGATATGGTACCAGATGCCAGCAGCTGTGCCACACTGCCTCTAGTACTGATTTTCATTCTGTGTGATGTTTACATGGGAAGATCATAGCACTCTGCTGAGTGCTTGTCAACCAGGAGACATGAAGAGGAAAAAAAGGATTGAAAGGAAAGAAGAGTGAGACGTGTTTTCCCACAGACTGAAGCCAAGTCTGGTTATGTCTCTGTAAAGGTAGTCAGTGTTACCCCAATGAGTGCCACTTTAACCCTGGCTGGGTCAGTTCCCCAGCAGTGTGTAATGAGCCCCATTGAGGGTAACCTCCCTGTTCCCCTGTGCCCCGGTCTGTCTCCACTAATGAGCTTCTGAATAAATCTGTCTTGGTGACCCCTTACCCAACCCAATCCTGGTCTATCCCCTGCATCCCTTTTTCACTGAAATTTCCTTCCCTGCCTGTCTCTAGTCACCTAGCCTTGTCACTCTATTCCAATAACAAGCACATCAAAAGATCTTACATCCTTTTCCAACACTTTCTGCTTGCTAATTGTGTTTGTTTGTGGGACAGTCTGACTTTTCCCATGCTCAAAGACAGAATGATTTTCAAATCTCTTTATGGGTGACTGTCAGTGTTGTCACTGCCTGGAGCTAAGATTAAGTGCCTGTGTTTTGGAAAACTCTGTGGTATTCTTTTTAATCCCTCCGACTGGATTTACAGTAATAAATGGATGCCCCATTAGAATAGGCATAATTTTGTTTTCGTTGGAGCATGGGTAAGTGGTATAGAAGCAGCCACCTGGGTCGTAAACAAATGCATTTAGATTTTTTTTTAATCACAGTGATAAATCTAACAAAAAATTCCAAATTGTTTTTGTAGCACATTAGAAACCTTGCTGGATGCAGTATATCTCTTGGATGAAGAACAAAGACAACCAGTATAAATCACACTCTGTGCCAGTATATTTGTATTGCAAAGCAAACAATAAATTAAAATTCCACCCGAGCCATTTGCACATTTTTGGAGACTCTGTTGGAAAAGAAAGTTCTGGAAAAGCAGAGGGCTCTTCAGTGTAATGCCAACACTGTTGTTCCCCACAGATTGCCTTTCCCGGGTGACTGACCCCTGAGCAAATGTTACTCTGTAAGGTATTGGCTACTATGCATCAGGTCCTAACATTGGTTTTCGACACCCAACTGATTCTTTTCTTCACATATTGCCTACACCAGAAAACTTATCAGTTGGCTCAGGAAAATCAATCATGGGGTGACACTATTTCAGTCCAGAATGTTGTTTCCGCTTGTGGTGTCCATGATGCCTGCAAAAACCCCTGTTGTGATCACAAAAGCTCTTGATGTGTTGGTTTATTGGAGTTATTTGTCATTGTAGCTTTTTTTTTCTTTTCATTCGCTTCCTACTCACTAGATTCAGTTTTTTCCCCTGCAGTTCGTTCCTACAATTTAGTTTCTTCACATAAGCCTAGGGATGTTTTGATGCTCTTTGTTAATATGCTAACTACCTAGGACTATAGGATGACTGCTCAACAAAAACAAATAACATTGTCCACTAGGGGTGTTAGAAAAAATCGATTTGGCAATACATCCCAATAGTTCATTTGGCGATATATGTATCAATTCAGGGCGATATTATATATATTATTTATGAGCATCCTTCAGTGTCTGACTCTTGTTTTCCGCTTCACCCTCCGACCGCTAGTTGGCAGCAGAGCACATGGAGCCTCTTTGAGCAGCTCTACTCTGCACAAAACAACAGGAAGACCTCAGCCAGAGGCAGCTTTTTTTGTTTTTATGAGACATGAACAACTTAGTTTTTTACTTGGCATGGGTACCAAACCAAAACTCTGAGCCATGTTTAGGGATGGGTACCGAGCCCCGGTATTGAACAAGCCCCGGGGCAACATTCTTCAAGACCGCAGTCAATTTTCTGTTACTTGATGATGATATTAATTTTGCTATTTTCGCTGAAGAGGAGAGGTCTGTCTGGCTTTTTGTCTGCATGGGGGGCGGGGCTGTTCAGACAGCATGCGGCGCGTGCACACACAAGACAAAGAAGCACACACAGGAACACTACCAAAGATATACAATGGCGCAAAGAGCTAAGTGGTCCAAAATGTGGCTCTTTCCTCCCTGTGCTGCGGCTCTCTGTGGTTTTGTAAAACAACTATCATGTTCTCAGATTGTCGTGGTGCCTTTAACACCGTCAGGTAGAGCGAGAGAGCAGCGTGAGCACGCGGAGAGGGCAGCTGTGAACGAAGACCAGAATCTGTTATGGGATGGAAAGACAGTCAGTGGCGATCTCGTAGGGGACACAAGAGCGCCCAAAAAAGAAAAAAATCCTTTTTAGACTAAGACCGCCCATTTCCGCGTAAAATGAATTAAATTTGCGTTATGGCGCGACTACTATCCTGTCACTTTGCTGCTACGATGAGCGTATGCTGCGCTGTCTGTGTAGTAAACGCTGGGGGGGGGGGGTCGAGAGGCGGGGGCGAGGCTTAGACTCATCGCTTATGATTCCAGACAAACTAGCAGCTGCTGCTTCCTTATACATAGTTTTCATCCATAAAATTTTTAATAATTTTTTGGGTTTACTGGATTTAAAGAAAAAAAATAGGAAGGAGTCTGCATCGAAATTATTTTTTTCCATCTTCTCATTTATCTTAACTCTGGGTGTTTGACAGACAGAAAAGTCTATTCAAGGTTGTGGAAAATGGACAAAAGATCAAAGGAAACATCACGCTCATAAAGAATAAAAATAATTAAATAAATATACTGACAGTATTTTGAATCAATACAAGTATTGCCAAATGAACTATCGGGATATATCTGCAAAAACCTTTTTTTTTAACACACCTAGTGTTGCAGCTACCTGTGCTTTCATCTCAGTGGGAAACTGATCCAAATGGCTTTTTGAGAGATTCAGTTTCAGACCCCTGGTCTAGCACATCCACGTGAAGTCCAGGTTTGTATTGTAACATTATCATGTATAAAGTAAAATGTTTGTTAAAAAAAACAATGCTGTTGCATAATGAGGAGATAAAACACTTTATGTTCTTAATTTGTTATTTTTCTATTTATTTATTTCGTTTTCGGCCTCAAAAAGTATCGCTAAGAGTATTGTTAAAATACCGGATCGATGAGCAGTATCAATAAGAGTAGTAGTACCGTTAAAACCTTGACGATACCCATCCTTAGCAATGTTGCTGCCAGTAGAAAAAAAAAAAATGTGGATTGCGGTGCTTTTTAGCGGGCTCAGGTGAGAATGAGTGAAGCACTGCAGCTTCACAGTGGCTAATGCACTTAGCTTCGGCCAAAATTCTATAGCAGGACAAAGTTTTGATTTTAGTTTAGTGACCTGATTGATCAGAGCGATGTGTGCAACGCTCTGAAAAAAGGCGAACGTTGTGGCGATGACCTTTACCAGTTTACTTGCTTATATGTGAGAAAGCGTGGCTGCAGCGGTGCAGTGCAGACGGATATGTAAGCAAAGGATTTTTGCCACATTAAAGCGTCTCCTTCATCCTGTCATGCTGCTGCATCATCATCACACTTTATTGTTTCTGCACAGAATTTGTGTTTTTTCCCCCCTTTATCTTTGAAGTACCATTCAGGCTCCTGTTTCACGCTCCATTTAAATGTACTGGAGAAGCTACAGTTAACAATATTGAAAGTAAACAGCACTTTATTTCCTCAATCATACTTTAGAACCACATTCATTCAATTTTTTTTTCTTATACTGAAATATATTTTGTTGTCGAAATCAAACAATGTTGACTCTTACCTTTCTATATTTTAAGTTACCAAAATAAAAGCAGTATGAATTTGCCTGGGTAAAAAGCAACTAATAGATGAGATACAGTTGCAGTGCTTAATATTGTGATCATTAATTGAACAGAATTTGACATTTTTATTGAAATGGGAGATGTATTGAAATTCAGGTAGAGTCATATATAAAAAATAAAAAAAAGAAAGAAAGTAAATGTGTTCCGGTACAATATCGGGATAAGTATCGTATCATGGGCCGCGTATCGGGATATGTCTTTTATCGCCATTATCCTGCCAGGGAGGGTCTTCCTTTTATTATTATTTGTTCTACTCTTTACAAGTGCATGACCGGCATCTACGAAGAGGCTTGGTACAGTATGTTGAAATGGTGCAAATCTGGTGAATCTTGCTCCAGGCTTTTTACCTTCACTGTTCCGACATATGAAAGACTTGCTGTCAAATAATTCCAGCCAGACACAAACCACAATTATTAATTTCTCCTTCATAATCAATTAATAAATGCTTGGCACTTTTGTGAATTAAAAAAGGACACCATCCATACGTTACTACAAAATCCAAGTCCCTGATTGGTCAGAGTTCAGCCTGGTTTAACTTTTAACATGTTTTTACATAAAGATCTGTCTTAAAAATTTGCATAGCCACGCATAAATGCGGAAGTTTTAAAGCCCGAAACGCGGTTTTATTCACATTTACATAGACTTTTTGTTGAAAATAATTGCTTCACCGAACGTAGTTTTCACAGTATTTAGAAAGTACTCTTTTACTAGCATTGATTGCTTATGCACCAATTTTCCACATACAGTAGAGTCTGACTGGTTTGATATACTGTTTTCTTGTATTTTTAGGAAAATCACGTATCAGTTGGAACATCAGCCATCTTGTTATGTACGGAAATTCTGCAGCCCTAAATTTAGCATTCAATTTTTGATGGGCTGTTCGGTTTCTGAGTTTTTTTAAAGTAAGAAGAGGGAATAATAGAGGAAATAAACTTGATGAAAAATAGTGGTCCATTCAAGCTCATTTAGCAAAGGGGTTTATCAATTGAAAATAAATCTTTGACCTAACTGAGACAGGCTTTCAAGTTTACAGATAAGCTTGAATTATGATATGCATTACATGAGTTATTGACCCCAAATTACATCAGCTAAGTTTTCAAGTGGGTTAAGCAAGTACTGAGGGAAACAAATTCCTAAGAATTTACTGACATTGTGGGTTGTTGTGTTATTGTCATATTTGTCAGATATATGGTTGTGTTTCAGCAGGTTGTCAAGGCTACTGTGAAGCAGAAAATAATATGTTTGGCCCACATTTTTCTTTCTATCTGTGTTTTGCTGTATACAAATATGGCACAGTTCCTTTAACAGAAACTTTGAAAATATTTTGAAGACTTTATTGCTATATTTAGTATGTTTCTAAACCCTCCTCTCATAGACCCCAATCCACACCAAAGCAACAGTGTTACATAACTGTAGCTTTAAGTGTATACTTTCCGTGTTTATTGAAACAATTTATTATTATTGAAACAATTTCAGTAGGAGAGTACTAAAACTTTAATTAAACAGACTTAACTAAACTGGCATCCCTGCCCTTAGACCCTCCTTAACACTGAACCGACATTCCAACATTAAGTGATGCCCACATTGCATCAGAGTTCTAACTAATACCGAAAAACACGGGAAAACAACTACCAAGTGTCAAAATAAATTTAATGGAGGTTTCATTAAATTCATGCCTTAAAAAGAAATACACATCATGTAATGAAGAGCTAAACAGCTGTCGCCTTCTTAGTTCTTGTAATCACAAACCCCTTTGACTTTGATGTGCAAGATGACTCTCTTGTGTTTCAAATGAGGAGCTCATTGACCTGCAGCTCTGACCTTAAAGCCTTAAAGTTCAGTAGGGTAGACAAAAAAAAGTAGATAAGTAATTTGTGGGAGGACAGCCTCCCAAAATATAGCTCTCCAAATAAGAATAGTTAAACATATTATTATTCTATATTATTAATAATATTTATTTTATTCATTTCAATTTTATCTCGAGAAATGCAGCCTGATGGTGACAAAGAGAGGCGAGGTAGTCCACACAGGAGGGATCTCACTCCCAGAAGGAACAATAGCAGACATCGAGGACAGTTACAAGTGCCTTGGAATTCTGCAGGCAAATGGCAACCTGGAGCAAGCAACAAGGAAAGTTGCAACAGCTAAATACCTCCAACGAGTAAGGCAAGTCCTGAGAAGCCAGCTCAATGGCTAGAACAAGACCCAGGCAATAAACAGCTACGCACTGCCAGTTATCAGATACCCTGCAGGAATAATAAGACGGCCAAAGGAAGAGATACAGACCATGGATGTAAAACACGAAAGCTCTTCACCATACATGGAGGGTTCCATCCCAAATCCAGCACTCTGAGACTGTATGCTAGCCGCAAGAAAGGAGGCCGAGGACTAGTGAGCGTAGACGCCACTATCCAGGATGAAACATCCAAGATGCATGAGTACATCAAGCTCAAGGCCCCAACTGACAGTGTGCTCAGTGAATGTCTCAGGCAATGGAGAGCAGTGGTGGAGGACAGATCCTCATGGGAGGACAAATCCCTGCATGGGATGTACCACCGGACCATAACTGAAGTGGCTGATATCAAGAAGTCCTACCAATGGCTAGAAAGGGCTGGCCTACAGGACAGCACTGAAGCACTCATCCTGGCAGCTCAGGAACAAGCCCTGAGCACCAGAGTGATAGAGGCTCAGATCTACCACACCAGACAAGACCCAAGGTGTAGGCTGTTCAAAGAGGCGCCTGAAACAATCCAGCACATAACTGCAGGGTGTAAGATGCTGGCAGGTAAAGCATACATGGAGCGCCACAATCAAGTAGCTGGAATAATATACAGGAACATGTGTGCAGAATATAGACTGGAAACCCCAAGGTCAAAATGGGAAACACCCCTGAAGGTGGTAGAGAATGAGAGGGCAAAGATCCTGTGGGACTTCCAGATCCAGACTGATAGGATGGTAATGGTGAACCAACCAGACATTGTAGTGGTCAATAAAGAACAGAGGAAAGCCGTTGTGGTGGATGTGGCAGTCCCAAGCGATGGGAACATCAGGAAGAAGGAACATGAGAAACTAGGAGAAATACCAGGGACTCAGAGTAAGAACTGGGAGAAAGCCTGGAAAGTGAAGGTGACAGGTGGTGCCTGTGGTAATTGGAGCACTCGGGGCAGTAACCCCCAAGCTTGAGGAGTGGCTACAACAGATACTTGGAAAGACCTCAGACCTCTCAGTCCAGAAAAATGCAGTGCTAGGAACAGCTAAGATACTGCGCAGGACCCTCAAGCTCCCAGGCCGCTGGTAGAGGACCCGAGCTTGGAGGAGAAACCACCCGCGGAGGGTGAGAGGGGCGTTTTTTTTTTTTTTTTTTATGGGTTTGTGTATGGATAAATGTGCGTACATGTAAATTATTCAATATGTATAGTATTTATTTATTTTAATCTTGTCCCATTTCTCCTTTAAAGTACATGTTTGAAGTAATTGTAGTTGTTGTTTGGTTACTATGCTTTGTGCATGCTCAAAATTCTGCCAGAGCAAATATCCAACCAAGGTGCCAAACGACCGCATGAGTAGACTCTTCAAACAAGGAACTAAAATGCAGAAAATTAGCAAGCAGCAGGTGGGCTAAAATGAACAACTTATTTAAAAAGAAAAAGAAAATAATGAACACATTTTATAAAATAGAGAAATTGAAATTTTCAAAAAGATAAATTATAGTACTACTATTTAATAATAATAATTGACAAATATTTTAACTTGTGGTATCACAGTGTTTTTTTTTTTTCACTTTGTCCCTCCCACAATTTTAATTCTCTCTCCTACAGTTTTCATAACATTTATCCAATTTAGGTGTTAAATGATTTTCAAGTTTTAGTACAGCCAATGGATTATTTGCTTACTCAGGAATTGGCAACACTGAACGCAGCAGTAAAACCATCAAAGTATATAACAAAAATCTATTTATCTATCTATCTATCTGTCTGTCTGTCTGTCTCATATATAGTAGATGCTGTAAGTATATAGATTTAGTTCATCATTTCATCTTTCTTTTATTTCATATTCTCCTCTGTACCGATACTTCTCATTTTAAAACTTTGGTATGTCAAAGAAACATGAAATACAGACCTATTTTTGTAACTAATTAAATAAATCCAATTCTAAAGGAACCACATCACACTATTTAAAGGTCATGCATTCAGTGCATGACACGGAGAAAAAAAAATACAAATAAGTCTACTCTATGTGGGAAGTCTTTGCTGAATTTAAATCTGCAAAAGCTTTACACTGTAGATGTCTGCAGCCAATAACGGCTGAAGGTCAGACAGCCAGTAAAGCTGTAAATAAAGATTTGGCAGGAGGAATACCACATACCAGGGAACCTTTTTCATTGTTTTCAGTCTACTGAAGCCAGAAATTGTTTGCAACCAAAAGCTAGTGATGAGTGGCATATCACTTGAAAACTTTTACCACAGTGGCAGCCTTTTAAATTTATGAATGTGTCTTTTTTTTGTCTTTAACTGCGTCGCACTGTATGTGTGTTTTTGTTTTGTTTATTCAAGCAAAAAATATATTTTAAGAATATTAGAACGCTAAATTAACCAAAGAAAATGAAAAAAATAAAATAAAAAAGTGCTGGTTTTATCTAAACTTAAATTTTTTTATTCCACTAAAATCAGCAGCTATTTTTATGCATAGTAATTTTGGCAGATATTTTTAAACCTATAAAAAATAATGTTTTTTTTTTTTAATGAATTAAAAATTCTTTTGAATCTCTTGAAAGAACATGAGCAGTGCAGCGCAAAGAAAAATAGAAAAACCCTAAAAAAATAAAGAGACAGCTCGTCTGTATTCTTCTGAATTGTTAAGCTGCAGTAGCAGCTGATGATTCTACTCAGCTTTGTTTGAATGGGTGTGACGGATCACTCTGTCTGAGCGAGCACACACACACGCGCACACACACACAGGTGCACACGTCCACGTCATAAAATTTTCTGTTGTGAAACTATAATTTCTTATGAATTTCCCTTCATTTTTCACAACTTAGACCTTGGTTGCACACTTGGTCATCACTAGTTTTTGGCATACACGCACATACAAATGTTTATTCACGGGAGCTCAGCAGCAGCAGCGTCTTAGCCACGCCCCCCTTCATTGACAAACCAAACCGAGGGATTTGTATTTTTGTTTGTTTTAGTTTCTTGAATTTTCACTGTATAGTTTAGGGGACTTAATTGTGGTTGAAATAAATGCGGTGAAATAGGTGAAATACTTTAAAATACATGCACAATAGGTGAAATACATTGTCAAATGAAATATTTCTGAAAATAATAATTGCTTCTTCTGAGTAGAATGCCTAATTAGGTGGGAGTGGCAAAAAGAGGTATGTAAAGAGGAAACTCACTCTCTACTATGGCAGAGGGAGTGAGAGTTTTAGTAGAGAGAGAAAAATGGGCAGAAGGAGTGCCGGTTTGAAGTCAACAGAAGGTGAAGTGATCTGAAGTCAGACCAATGCTGTTTTTACCCTCATCCCTGATTTATTTTTCTGTATCTCCCAAAGACTCTATTAAAAGGGGGGAGGAAAAACAATGAAATCGCTCCTGGCTTGCCTACAAGTTTTTGTTTTCCTGTTTTTCTGGACCCCACGACAATGGGACTTGATGTAAAAGTGGTTCTATTTAGTTTATAAGTTTAATATCCATCTAAACTCTTTTTTTTTCATTTTGTATGATAGACTTGGTTCAAAACGAAAACTAATCATAAAAGCAATTTATGGATGAACTCCAAGATGCATCCTTTTTTTACTGTTTGTGCACAAACAAAAACTATCAAAACTATCACAAAAAGGAAACAAACAATTTTGGGATTCTAGACTAGTTTTTAAAGATACATCAGTTTAATTTGATTTTGTTGCCACCTAACTTTTCTCATCAAAACAATATACACTATCTAATAAATAATCATTCATTTTCTAATCTGTTTTGTTTTCCTCCCGGGGTCACGGGGCTGCTGGAGCCTATCCTGACCACTTGCAGGTGAAGGCTGGGGACACCCTGGACAGGTCACCAGTCTGTTACAGGACCACAATTACAAATCCATGCACTCTCACATTCACACCTAGGGACAATTTAGAGTTACCAATTAACCTATGAACACATGTTTTTGGACGCTGTGAGGAAGCTGGAGTCCCCGTAGAAAACCCACGCATGCACGGTGAAAACATGCAAACTCCACACAGAAAGGTGAGGCAAGAGTGCTAAACACTGAACCACTGTGTCTTTAAGATTAAGATTTTCTTATTTTCAAACATGTTTGTATTGGTAACAAATTTCATAATTTGTAGTTAGTGATTCATAGTTGATATTAGTTTACTTTGAATTATCCGATTCACTAACCTAAAATGGATCCAGAACATCTTTAGCTAATATTTCAACCAGTGTGACTCAAAGATAAATACCTGGTACTGACGTTACTGACGTTGCTTGCTGGTACTGACAAGTGACGTTTTCCAGATTTCTTGAATTCCTTGCAAGTTAATCAAGTGTAAATTAAGTAGGTGCACAAACAAACAAGTAAACAATTATAAATGGTAAATCCATTCACATTTTAGTATCCCAAAGTTCAGCCCACAGTTGTTTTTCCACATCCAAATAATCCAAGGGAAACATTATTAAAACATTCTAGCACATGATCAAATCAAATCAAATCAAACTTTATTTATAAAATAGCGCTTCTCATGAATTTTGTGCAGCTTGAAGCGCTTTTACATTAAAAACAGAACACACAAATTACAGTAAAAACCCAACCCATCCTTCACCCTTCCCACTCCCCTCCGTTAAAACATATGACCCATGGCCCCACGTACAAAGAATGATGACTATGTAACTTAAATAAATAAATAAGTAAGTAAATAAATAAATAAATAAATAAGCAAACAAACATACAAGTATGGCTTGGCTCTGCTGTGAGGAAACGGCATTTGGGAATCCTTTCATACCAGGAGCCGGCCCGGCCATGGGAGCATCGCCACAGTGCCTACCCCAAGCGGGACAACACTGGGGTCCACTTCACAGCCGTGAAGCTGCAAAGTTAGACCCCAGCCGCCCCAGCAAGGGCAAGAACTGCAGGAACAGCCAACGGCCAAGCCGGCAAGCCCTGGAGGAAAAGATCCCCACAAGAAACACTGGGGCTAAAATCATGATAAGATACTAAAATTAAAAACATAAGATGTATTTAAAAACATAAAATTGAGAATAAGATGGATAAAATGAAAATAAATACCTAAAGTAGCATAGACTAAGACTAATAGAATAAATTAGCAGTTAAAATCAACTAAAAGCTAAATTAAAAAGGTGGGTCTTGAGCCTCTTCTTAAAAACCTCCACAGTCTCTGCGGCCCTGAGGTTCTCCGGAAGGCCGTTCCACAGGCGAGGACCGTAATGGCAGAACGAAGCCTCACCATAAATTTTTGTCCTCACCTTAGGAACAACTAAGAGGCCAGAACCGGAGGACCTCAGGGTCCGCGAGGGCTCATATTTTAAAAGAATATCATTTAAATAAGAAGGCCCAAGACCATAAAAACATTTATAAACCATTAAAAGAATTTTAAAATCAATCCTGAAACGCACAGGAAGCCAATGCAGCGATTTTAAAACCGATATGATATGATATGGTCACGTCTTTGATAAATTCAGTGTTTCCACACATGGGACTGGATTGATGGAGGGATCAGTCTCTGCTGACATCACATGTGTGTTGTCTGCTGTGATGCACTTGGTCGTTTTTATGTTATTGTAAAAAATACCCGTTATATACCATACCATTGATCCAAATGGTATTTATCAATATCAATTATAGATTTATCGACACTGACCAAAAATATAAACGCAACACTTTTGTTATTGCTCCCATTTTTTATGGTATGAACTCAAAGATGTGAAACATTTTCCACATACACAAAATAACCAGTTGTCTGAAATATTGTTCACAAATCTGTCTAAATCTGTGATAGTGAGCACTTCTCCTTTGCCAAGACAATCCATCCCACCTCACAGGTGTGCCATATCAAGATGCTGATTAGACAGGCATGATTATTGCACAGGTGTGCCTTAGAATGGCCACAAGAAAAGGCCACTCTGAAATCTTCAGTTGTATCACACAGCACAATGCCACAGATGTCACAAGTTTTGAGGGAGCGTGCAATTGGCATGCTAATAGCAGGAATGTCCACCAGAGCTGTTGCTAGGGAATTGAATGTCCATTTTCTCCACCATAAGCCGTTTCCAAAGGCGTTTCTGAGAATTTGGCAGCACATCCAACCGGCCTCACAACCGCAGACCACATGTAATCACACCAGCCCAAGACCTCCACAGTCCAGCATGTCCACCTCCAAGATCGTCTGAGACCAGCCACTCGGACAGCTGCTGAAACAATCGGTTTGCATAACCACAGAATTTCTGCACAAACTGTCAGAAACCGTCTCAGGGAAGCTTATCTGCATGCTCGTCGTCCTCATCGAGGTCTCAACCTCACTCCAGTTCGTCATTGTAACCGACTTGAGTGGGCAAATGCTCACATGCGATGGCGTCTGGCACGTTGGAGAGGTGTTCTCTTCACAGATGAATCCCGGTTTCCACTGTTCAGGGCAGATGGCAGACAGCGTGTATGGCATCGTGTGGGTGAGCGGTTTTCTAATGTCAATGTTGTGGATCGAGTAGCTCATGGTGGTGGTGGGGTTATGGTATGAGCAGGCATATGTTATTTGCGAAGAACACAGGTGCATTTTGTTGATGGCATTTTGAATGCACAGAGATACCGTGACGAGATCCTGGGGCCCATTGTTGTGCCGTACATCCAAAAACATCACCTCATGTTTGCAGCATGATAATGCACGGCCCCATGTTGCAAGGATCTGTACACAATTCTTGGAAGCTGAAAACATCCCAGTTCTTGCATGGCCAGCATACTCACCGGACATGTCACCCATTGAGCATGTTTGGGATGCTCTGGATTGGCGTATACGACAACGTGTTCCAGTTCCTGCCAATATCCAGCAACTTCACACAGCCATTGAAGAAGAGTGGACCAACATTCCACAGGCCACAATAGACAACCTGATCAACTCTTTGCGAAGGAGATGTGTCTTTTCATTGATCTTTTTCTGTTTATCCACGGGGCTGCGGCAGCCTATCCCGGCCACTTATGGGCAAAGGCAGGGGACACCCTGGACAGGTTACCAGTCTGTCGCAGGGTCACACATATCACACATCTATGGACAATTTAGAGTGACCAATTAACCTATGAAGCATGTTTTTGGATGGTGGGAGGAAGCTGGAGTCCCCAGAGGAAACCCACGCATACACAGTGAGATCATGCAATCTCCTCACAGAAAGGTCCCCCATTGATGTTCTGGTTCAAGACCCCCGCCAGGACTTGAACCGGGGGCCTTCTTACTGTGAGGTAATAGCGCTAAACACTGCACCACTGTGCAGCCCAAAAGGGGAACTTGTTAAAAAAAATAATTTGGGTGTAAGTATATATACACAAAAAATTAACATTTCTAATAGGCAAGACAGCCAATCATACAGTAATAGTTTTCCTGTCTGAGACGATGAACCAAAGAGTACATTTGACCATGTCTGTCTTTCAGGCTTCTCATGCTGGAATATCTGTTCAGTAAATACAAGAGAAAAGAAATCCAGTTCTTCTTGTCGTCCATGATGATAGAAAGGGTTTTTCTTTTAGTCAGACAAATGAAAGGATGAAGATAGACTTCATCTTGGCATGTTTTGACTGCTGGCCTGTAGTCTGCCTTAGAAGCTTTTGCACTGGCATGATGTGTCACTATCAGCTGTTTTTAATGGCTGCGGCCCACCCCACTGCACACAAACTGTCACTAGTCAGAACACTCTATTATCGAACCAGCATCTTCACAGATGAAGAAGAGGCATGGGGGAAAGACATGGCCAACAGGCATCAGAATGATGTCATTATCAAAATGAACCAAAAGTAGGAAAACAAAAAGTAGAAAAAAAGAAAGAAAAACCAGAGAATAAGGAGAAACATTCCAAACATCGAGAACAATAAAATAACTTATACAAAGATCTATGTAGAAACATTTAAAAATACCAGAAGCTGTGTTTAAGTTGTATAAGTAGAAGTTGGAAGTATCAATACCAAGCAAAGTATTGATACTAGCGTGATGAAATCGATACGTTTCTTTTTCTTAAATAGGTACAGCAACAAGCTTGAATTTACTTGCTGAGTTCATGTGAGTGCGCTGTCTATCTTCCCGCAATGTTGTTAGATTGGGCAAAAAAATTCCTAATTTGAGCAAAAACCACCCGATTTGGCATGAAAACTGCCCAATGGACAATGTTCTTCATGTTTTTCTCACTGCTGCTCACACCGTGCACCTCCCCTCACAGCTTCATTGGGCAGTGGAGAGATTTGTTAAATAACCATATATCTATATAGTTATCTATATAATGGCAGGATTCTTTGTTGTGTTCTTTACATTATTGTATTTACCGGTATTTAAACACCATATGGTTTTTGACCGCTGGGAGTTGCTTCTGTTTACTTTTTTTTAATTGTGACTGTTATTTTATGACTTCCTTTATTCCAAAAATATATGTTTGTGGTGTTTTTAAATGTGTTCTTGTGTCAAATTTCTGTAGATGGAGGAAATGTATAAATACAAATTAAGCTTTACATGCCTTTCTGAGTATTTTTTCATGAAAATAGCTAAGAATCAGGTGGAGAAATAAAAAGGGAATTTGAAAAAGAGCTTATTTGTGATGTAGAAAATATGCAAGGCAAGCTCCTTGGTCTGCTATGGGAAGGGGAAGAGGGAGCGGGGTTGCTCTGTGCACACGTAGAGGTGACTGACTAATGAACTCCTGTTGCTCTACTATATCTCTATTATCTCTTTTTTTGTGGCTATGAACTGGGAACGCCTTTACAACTAATCAAAAGATGACACACACACACACACACACACACATATATATATATATTCATTTGTTTGTTTTTTGCAACAAACCTGCTCTCCTTCCAACTGCATTACTGCATCTTTAGTGTGGCAATGATGGTCTTCTATGCTTCAAGACGCAACATTGCTGTCCTGTGATCTCTTTATGAAAGAAGGGACGTACAGTTTTTTTGAATGTGGTATGCAACTATGTCATCACCGTTTTTTGTTTTTTTCACCAATCTAACAGAATTCCAACTCAGGTGGTTTAGAATGTCAGCAAGGTACAAACCAAAAAGAGATTTCAAATATTTTACTTCTATCAAACACAACTCAGCAGTGTCACACAGTAGATTACATCGTACATTGATGTTATAAATCAAATCTTTGATTTCGATCAGTGGATGTAGAAAAGTGTTGTTTGCCTTCTTTGGGTTACATCTTGAATTCTACTAAAAACTTACAAAATGCAGTAATGACTGTACCATCATCCAGACAGGTTTGTAGGTACTACAGTTTGTGGTAACATATTTTTATAGCAGAAATTAAATGTGAATATGCATCAGAGTTGGTAACTTCCTGGTCACCAGGCAGCAGGATTTCTATTGTCATTAGGTTTAATTAAATGGACCCAATAAATAAAAAATAAAAAAAGAACAAAAAAGGTTAACAGTTTGTTCTTATGGTGAAATGTACACATTGACAGAAGCACTGAGTTGACTAAGAAAAGCAGAAACAAAGAATGAGTGCCGAAAAATGACCTACAGTGTGATTGGAAGAAGTTATTGTAACTCTAGTGATGGAAAGAAAAAGCATTTGGGATGATTGCAGAGCAGCGGTTTGAGGGACCACAAAGGTTTTCTGGGATGTGGGAGGATTTTCTGAGAAGCTGCACGTGATCCCAGGAGCAACTGAATGACAGTTCAACTGCAGAAACGGTCTGTCACTAAAGTACTCCTTCTAACATGAATAAAGTGAGTCTTTCTTCTTGACATTCCAAAATTCAGCGTAAATAAATCCTCTTTAAACAATTTCCTCCAGACTCTAACTTCAGATAATCCATACCTGAGTCAAAGAAACCTAACAAAGCTCACAACAGGCAGATTTACCAAGAGGGTCTGTAATCCAGGGCAGACTAGGATTCAAGCAGGCAGAACAGATACTCCGAATGTGGTGTAAGAGTTGAGAGAGTTGACACAGAAATGCACAATATATCGCCTTTATGATTGTGTGTGCGTGTGGGTGTAAAACTCAACATAAGGACTGTAGCCTGAGGCTGCACACAGATTGTATTTGCCTATTTACCACAAGAACGAAATTAGAGGTTTATTGGTGTCACAATTATTTGAATTTATTTCGCTCCCCATTTCTCTTCATTTGAAGTTAATTAATCTGATCCTTATCAAATTCATTTGTAGACCCAAAATTAGTTCAGCATAAGCTATAATCAGTTTTTATACTCTCAGTGTCTGACTAATGAGAAATGACATTAAACAATGTTTGTACAATTTCCAGAAATGTCACTTTGGATTTTGGTTTCACCTTTTCAAATACCTCAGTCTAAATTTTGCCTTTCTTCTAATCTGTGGTGTTGATGTGTTCCCATGTGTTTTGTGAAAATAACACACCCAATGGGACCTCCAAATGCACACACATCCCCGCTGTAGGTTTGGGCACAGAGAAGAGCTCTTCCATACCGGAATTAGTTTTAACTGCTGCAGAGGATGTATTGTGAACAATTCTGATTATTCAACCGGGATCTGACGCTATTAACACATCCTCTATCTCCTAATAGGAGGATTTTTGCTAAAAAAAAAAATAAAAAAAATAGTGAGTATTTTACACTTGGCTTCCTTATCCAAAAATTACTGTTAGAACAAAATGTATTACCTGAAGAACTACTTTTGTTTAATACAATTTCAATGTGATAAAAAATGATAAGTGTGTCCCCTTTATTCATTTGTGCACACATTTATGTTTCACGCTTGTATTAGGCTCATTTCGATCCCCTGTGTGACTCTTTTTTTAATATGAACATCTTCTAGAAGGAAGAATTCAGAGTTTGCTTGCTTAAACACCCACCCTGTTGACAATTGTTTTTTTTTACATATTCGTGTGTGCTTTTTCTGATAATAAAAGACATGTATTAAGAAAATTAAACTCAAAATTTTATTTGTGAGAATGTCTTTACTCAAATCATTGAGAATCAAGAGCAGACAAAAAAAATGCTGTTTGAGAAAGATTGTGTTTGTTATGTAGAAAAAACATTGGGTGGGCCACAAGCTCCCTGCTTCACTTCATTCTGATGCATCCATGTAGACGTCCAGATTCATGTTCTGTATATCTATGTTTTCTTCGTCTGAACTGGTAAAAATTGTACGGCTTCATAGCGCCATTATTTCTCAACATTTTTTGTTGGACCGCTACTGTTAGATTGGCTATGTGAGAGGCTGTATGCTAGCAGGAGAGTGTGTAAACAAATAGATGATGGGAAATGAGGTGGGTTTACTCTGCATCAACAGTCCTTCCCACAACACAGAAAATGTTTTAATGCGCTACTGCTGATCTGCAGAAAATATATGCCCCAGAAAATAACACAGGTTTTTTTGGAGTTTGGGTAAGAACAACTAAATCATAACTAAAAGTCCACTGGGAACGCTTTAAAAATAGATAAAAAGATAATCGGAGTGGGATTTTAGGACTTCCATTACTTCTTCTTAACCATAAGGTTTTAATCAGAAGATTCATTGTCTCCCTAAAAGCTTCAAAGCACCTAGACATAAGGAGAGATTCATATGACTTTAAAATAACTCCATGACACTACATTGGTCAATTTAGAACACAACTTCCGTTTCATAGCTTTCACATGAGTTCTTCCTGCTACTTTGCTAGATTTTTACTTTGTAAGTAAGATTGATAATCTTTAACAAATAATTATTTCCCCTTTTTATTAGGAGGGCAGTCCCACTTGAGATAATTTATTTGTGCTTAGACTGAACTAATTTCATAACAATTTGTTAATAATACTGTCAAATTTAATGCATCCATCCATCCATCTTCCTCCGCTTATCGGTGGACAGCTCCGCCCCTCTCTTCACCCGAGTGTCCAAGACACAGGGCCGAAGGTCGCCTGAAACAACTACAAAGTCGATCATCGACCTCCTGCCCAGGGTGTCCTGATGCCAGGTGTATTGATGGACACCCTTGTGCTCGAACATGGTGTTCGTTATGGACAAACTATGACGAGCACAGAAGTCCAATAACAAAACACCACTCGGGTTCAGATCAGGGGGGGCGTTCCTACCAATCACACCCCTCCAGGTGCCACTGTCATTGCCCACGTGGGCATTGAAGTCCCCCAGGAAGACAATGGAGTCCCCCGTTGGGGCACTTTCCAGTACCCCTTCGAGAGACACCAAGAAGGCCTGGTACTCCGAACTGCTGGTCAGCCCGTAAGCCGAAACCACAGTTAGAGACCTGTCCCCCACCCGGAGGCGGAGGGACATGACCCTCTCGTCCACCGGGGTGAACTCCAACACTTGGCGGCTGAGCTGGGGGCTCACGAGTAAGCCCACGCCAGCCCGCCGCCTCTCACCTTGGGCAACTCCAGAGTGGTAGAGAGTCCAACCCCTCTCTAAGGACTGAGTTTCAGAGCCCAGGCCGTGTGTGGAGGTGAGCCCGACTATATCTAGACGGTATCTCTCAACCTCTCGCACCAGCTCGGGCTCCTTCCCTCCCAGAGAGGTGACATTCCATGTCCCAAAAGCCAGATTCCATGATCGGGGTTTGGGCCGCCGAGGCACCCGCCCTCGACTGCCACCCAAACCACTTTGCACCGGCCCCTTTTGAGGTCTCCTACGGGTGGTGGGCCCATAGGAGAGTGGTCCCACGTCGCTCCTTCGGGCTGTGCCCGACCGGGGTCCGTGGGAAGAGCCCCGGCCACCAGGCGCTCGCCTGCGAGCCCCGACCCTGGGCCTGGCTCCAGAGCGGGGCCCCGGTGACGCCAATCCGGGCGACGTAATCGGGTCCGTGTTGTTGGTTTTCATCAGGGGTTTCTGATTTTGAAATTTAATGCAATTTGCTTTAAAATAATTTCACAAGGTACCCTAATTTTGACAATGATCTCGCCTACATGCATCAAGCACATTGATGTTAGGGTTTCTTTTTCTAGCAACTGAGTTCTGCATTTAGATCATTCCTCAGCATGAACAATGACTTGGCGTATGTATGGATTTCTTTAAGAAGCACCATTCGTTTTTAATACAAGTCATGTCTGGCCTTAGGGAGCCCAATGAACTTGCAGTCATCGACATTATTCTAAATTTAAAATATATACAATCCTAAGTCAAGTGAAATGTGGCACTCTCCTGCTGACATAGCCACAGATCTCCCCCAAAAAGATAACATATTATCATTACGGAGCTCAACAGTTTTTTTTTCATCTCACAATTCAACAATGACAGACACATTTTTGGCCTCTGTAAGCACCCTTCATAAAAACCTTGTATACTCATTCTAAATTTTGATACTCTATCTATCTATCTATCTATCTATCTATCTATCTATCTATCTATCTATCTATCTATCTATCTATCTATCTATCTATCTATCTATCTATCTATCTATCTATCTATCTATCTATCTATCTATCTATCTATCTATTCACATAAAATAAAGGTTGTCAAAACATGGACATTACTATCACATAAATGGAACTACATCAATGTAATGGTCCCTTGAGCTCAGCATTTTTTCAGTCCGGAGTTTATTAAAAAAGACTTGGTCATAACTGCCCTTATGGGTAGAGTGAAAACATTCATGCACACTTTTCTACGTGCATGCTGAAGGTGTCAGGTTGTAGCAAACACTTGTAAAACACATATAAGTAAGGGGCTAGTGGGTGAGACGCAGGTGTTGTACAGTTTTTATTTTCTATTTTCTATTCTCTCTAAATCCCGTCCACTGTGCAGGAAGCCCGTTAGTGCTTTTTAAGTGAAAGGTGTGCAACCTGGCTGTCAGAAATGACAACATTTTGCAATCACAAGATAGTTTGTGTGGGCATCCTACGGGCATCTCACAGGCACCCTTGGATCGTATGCACATCCTGTGCATAAAGCATTTGCGCGCTGTCAGTAAGGAGCTGGTGTGTGCACCTCACATGTCTATAGTGAGTTGTAGGGATACAGTACATCACTCGTACCGTGCATGAAACTTTCATTATTCTTACAAACACTTTATGATACATTAACCACATGGATGACAATCGCATGTTTCATTTTCATGACGTTCCTTTAAGGTGGCCGTACCAGCCTTTAAGGGAACTGCAAAACCCACCGGCCGTCCCTTTAAGATGCAGCTGCTTCTGTCTACGACCTCTTCACAGGCCCGGATAACCCCAAAAAAACCTGCAGCACCTGTATGTGTACATGTGACTACAGCTTTAGGGAGCTGTGGGAGTTGAGTGATTTTTAAAAAACAGCTATTCTGACTGACTGAAAAACTGAACCGAAGCGGAATGTAGAAGTCAGGTAACCTGTACATTTGAACAAAAACACTAAATAAAATTGACAAAGGGTTCGTTTGTATTCAAACCATGTTTGTCAAACAAAAGTGGAATTAACACATTTGAAATCTTCGTTTTAGATGAGAAGCATAACAGTCAAATCCGAACTGGTTAATTTTCAATGTCTTCAATGTTCGCTCAGAAAATAATGAAGTGTTTTAGGCTCCAACTCATCCATCTCACAAGACAAAGATATTTGCTAATGGTGCTGCGGCACTTCTCACATTATGTAGTCCAACCGCTTTTGCTCCTTTCCTCTTCTGTCCATGTTGAGCTGCTACCTCTACCGTTGCATCCACCTTTTTTGGATTGCTGTATTTGTGACTGCATCCACTGATGTGGAAAAAGCCATCATGTGGGCCAGTAAATCTGGAAATAGAGTATTTGGCAAGGTCAGTCAGAGGCAGGCCTTTTACTCTGAAGCTCACCCAGCTCAGGGTTTAAGGGACAATGATTTCCATCTTGGGAGAACTAGAGGTCGCTGCTGGCTGTTTTGTCAATATTTACTCTGGAGCCTAATGTACTAGAAGTCAAAACAACACTTGGGTACAATTACCAAAGGCTTCCCATGCTCCCGGTTGCATCATACATTGTGAAATGTGCAAAACCACAGCAGTTATGTGCTGACTTTGCTTGAAAAATCTAAATTTATAAATGATTAGATACAGTGGAAGCTCAAGGTACAAATCAATAAAGCTTGCTAGATGCAGTTAGGCTTTCCAATTAGGCTGACAGGTGGCTTTTTGACAAATACTACGAATGCCTGAAAGAGGCTAGATTAAAAAAGAACACTTTGTACTGTAAAGTGTATTGGTTGCTGTAAATTAGAGCAATTTGTTAAACTCCCCTTTATTTGCCCTTTTTTGTTGATCTTGATTTAGTAGACAGTCATGCTGCACACAAACTTTTGCTAAGCCACTCAGCATTCTTTATTATGTGTTTCCATATTTGTTTGGGTTTGTTGATTTATCGTAGATTGTTGGGGCAGACTATTACCATTAATAAAAATATGAATATATGTTAAAATTATCAGACAACTCAGGAATGATAACCTATTTCAGTACTACATAAACTGCATTGGAGTTTATAAATCAGTTAAACAACACAGCAGTAGTGGGGCTCCTGCATAGTTCAAGTGATTCAATGTATTCAAGGTCCTTGTTCACTGGGAAATGACCTAACCTCTCTCCTCCATCCCATCCTCAAATGGCCCTAAGGCCTGTATTGTGCCATAGTTAATTGAGTGAGCCTACATGAATTATTAACAATGCTTACTTTCCCTTTATTCTTGCCATACTGTCGATATTCAACCCCTTTTCACTTACATGCTGCTCCTTCTAGATAAATATCTCCCATATGTGGAATGAGTATACGACAATGCTGAATAAAACATTCTTGCAGCCCTGCGGGGGGAAAAAATAGATATGTTTACCCTACCAAACAGCTGCAGTGAACAAATCTAGAGTCAAGTCCTGGTGACTACAGTAAATTGTTACAATACATCTCTTTCGGTTGCCTTATTCTTGGGGTTTATACTACAGAAACTCTGGTTTAAATCATTAAAACAGTCTTGGATTTATGACATAATTTTTCTAGTGAGTACGCAAAGAGGTCAAACCAACGATCCAAAGACAAAAGAAAAAGCCAAAACCATAAAGTGGCTCTTTTGTAGCCAAGTCCTTGTAAAACCTTTTAGGTCATCATTGCTATTTTAAATGAAATATGTCAGAGAACATTTTAAAGAACAGGTATAGGCACATATATGGGCAAATTCTAAGCCAAAAGCAAATATTCAGGGTTTTTTTTTTTCTGTAGCGCCTTTGACTGCACTATACTGTAACTTCATCCTGTGGTGCATTAGAGTCTATATAGAACTTTAAATATTAAAAGTAAAGACACAAACACTACTGAGCAATTTCCAGCGAAAGCCGTCATTATTGAAATCATCGGGAAGTTTTGAAGGTATCAAAGATTATTGATCATGCATAACATGACAGTTCAGTGGAAAAGCTTTCATGGTTAATTCCTATGAAAATAAACACAAACTGGAATCAAGATGTTATGATGCAACTCTGGTCCAGGCTCTTGTAAGCCTCAGTTATGGAGCTTGGTTGGGTAAATCTCAGCTACTGATTCATGTCAGAGTACATCAGGTAAGATTTTGGACTTCAGCAACTCAATAAACAATGTAATGACTCTTTGTTGAATAATCTATTCAAAAAAGAATGGATCATCAATATTTTTAGATATTTATAGCAGTTAACTACAGTTGCAAATTAGCAATGATGTTTTTCCATGCAATGTGGCAACACAAACAAGTCAGAGAATTTCCGATAATCCCTCCTCCTTTCTATTGGAGTCCAGTTTTCAAATCCTCATTGTTAGAGCCTCTTTTCTGCACCATTTTATTTTTCAAGTAATTTTTTATTCAGGTTGCCTTATTTTTACATTTTAGAAATGAAATTCATTTCCACAGTGATGTTGTTTGTGTTTGAGTTCTCCACAACTATTTTTTTATGTCCTAACATGATTTATTGTGGTTTCTTTTTCTTTATCTCTGGTCCTTTTACCTTTCCACTTCTATCTTTTAATCTCTTCTCTTTCTCTCTGCTTTTTTCCCAATATTTTTTTCTCTCTTGCACGACGAGCACCAGTGTTTTCCCTTTTCTAAGTCAGCCAGCTCATCTCCCAGAAGAACGCTGGGCATGCAGGTCCTTGGTCCCTTAGCCCCTGTATTTCCCTGTTTGACTCTATGAAAATGACTTTCTCTGGGCTCTTATTAAATTGCCCATTCCTATGCATTTCATCACTCTCCCCATCACATGTTTGACTGCTAGAGGTGAACATATTGGACTTTGCAGTTAATCATTCTGAGAGAGACCCCCACTCTCACAATTCTTGCAGCTCTTAAATAAAGGTGCAGAGCTTTGAAAGCCTATTGTTTCTTCAGGCTCTCCACTACACATCAATAACATGTTCCATCTATACCTCAGAATATAGGCCTACAGAAAGTCTCTGGGGTAGTCCTTATTAAAAAGTTATGACTATCATAAGTAAAATTTGAAAATAGTTATTACTGCCAAGAACATGTTTCTCTTTTTATTTCTGTCTTTTTTTTGTCACTAGTAAAAAACAGAATTAAAAAAGTTTTGCATGATTGCCATTATATTTTATGTAAAAAGTAAAACGCTTCATTTAGTGCCACTTAATGAAAACTACGAAAAAGACAAAAAGTTCCACAATTAAATGCATTTTTAAGACTTTGCATATATTATAATTTTTGCTGAACCATTAGGAACTATGATGCTGTCTTTTTTGAGAAGAAAAGGAGAAAACCGGTCTCTCAGGCTTTAAAAAATATGTACCTGTGTGTGCAGCCAAATCGCTCTTAACTCTCACCCAGCACAATTGAACTATTTCTGTTCTTATGCTAATTTGCCAGTAATTGTTGAAGCCACACTGACAGTAATTCAAATGTCCATATTAATGTGCTCTTACTGTAAAATTTCTATTTCTGGGATGTCAGCACCTCTTGGCAGAGATGATATCTTTAAGGAAGAAACTCTCACCCTCATTACAGCTAACGGGCACTGAAATGGAACACCTTCTCATGGAGCCCAAAAGCGGAGTACATTAAACGTATTCAACTGCAATTAAACATTGACATTTATGTGCCAAAAGCACTGCAATGTAAGCTTCTTCTGTCAAGTAAAATTGCCCCGGATCTTTATATTCAACAGAATAAAATATAAGACTAACCTGACAATCATAAAGCGATTTAGTGCAAACAATCTAGCTCTTACTTTTAAAGTTAAGGGGTTTCTGATTTATTTTAAAATACAGTTCAAAATTTGATGAGATGTGAAACCTATTCAGTTCTCTCCAGGCAATGCTTTTTGAAATGGATGAGGTAAATCAAGGACAGAAGCTAAATATAAGGGCACCTGGTGTATAGTAGTAATATATGCATCTCTGTGTTGTATGTATTTTGTTAATGTAATCTACATTCTCATAGGACGTCAAAATAGAAATTTTGAGTCCAAAAGGAAGTTTTGATATAGGAAAGCAAAGCTTTTAACAGTTTCAAGAAAGAGTTTGTCTGTTCTTGTTATATTTGTCAAGTACAGCTTCTTATTTGCAGTGTGAGAAGTAAGAATGAACTATGATTAAAAACTCTAAACAAAAACCACAAAACGTAGAAGTCTTCTGATCTCCAGTTACCATGGCAAGGAGTGTTGACCAGGAGAGCTCAAAACAGGAGTAAGACTGGGTAAACAAATTTTAATAAAACCTTTTCACCGTATTTTTAAAATGTATTGAGGGGGTCAGTGTTAGTGATGTGGGGACAGAGAGCATTTCAGATAAATTGACAGCTCTGCCCCCCATAGTGATAAGATAAGCAAAAGATCCAGTGACCATAAGCTACCACACAAAGGCTTTGCTGCTTGCATGTCCTGCTACCTCGGCCACTTAAGACTTTAAAATAATACTGTGGTGTTTTAAATGAAGAAAAAACAAACCTGGAACCGATTTCCATCTTAGATTTTTACATACAATAAAACAAAACATATCTGATTCAGATTCCTGTTGGCTCATCCGTGCTCCTGTGGTGTAGCTCGCCTCTGGCTTGCCTCTACTGCTGCTCCTACACTTGGCTATGGATCCTGCCTCTGGCTTGCCTTGCGCCCCCAGCCGTCCCCAAACTCCATCTGGATGAAGCTCATCTGCTGGACTTTTAAACATGTAGTTGTAGGGTTAGATAAGTTAATTCTTCCCTAAGAGTTCTGGTACATCGCCTGTCCGTCCTGGGGGAGGATCCCTCCTTCATGGACACCCCTGAGGTTTCTTCATTTTTCCGGAATCTGTTTTTTAGGGGTTTTTCCTTACCGCGAAGGACGGTCTAAGGGCAGGGATGTTCAATTTAGTTCAGTCTGCTTAGTTAAAGTTTAGTATTCTCCTATTGAATTCTATGCATTTATGATCCTTTTGATTGTATTTTCACTTTACACTTACCGGTATGAAGCCCATTGAGACGACTGCTGTTGTGAATTTGGGCTATACAAATAAAATGGAATTGAATTGAATTGAGCCTAAAATGGGGAGAGATACTCAAAAGTTGGGTGTTTGATTGAAATGTTCCTTGAATGAGAACATTTGTTTGACTAAGGAAAATATTCATTTTATATACCTTTTTGACTAAATAAAAGAATTCCCTTTTTCGAGCCAAGATTAAACAAACAATTTCTAACTTTATATTAATTTGTTTAGTGGGGAGCACTTGTCACACAAACCCCTACAAAATAAAATTTTATTTTGTAAAAATTCATTAAAATCTCAGACTCCGTCGCACTGAAGTATGGCGCTCTCTTTTTTTCACCATGCGTTTCCATGGTGACTCCGGAAATCGTCGATTCATTGAGAATGTCTCTATGTACTTGCTGTGCACTTGCATTAACCCAGGGTTACCAAGTCAAGAGTAATTACGCTAATTCATATCCGGTCTTTTGGAACCGGCATACCCAGAGTAAGCAAGTTCAGGCGGATTTCAGCCAGAGTTCAGGGTTAAAGTCAGGGTAGTTTAAACCTGCCTTCTGGAATACCCCCCTGGATCCAGATACTCGAGCCACCTCAACTGGTTCCTTTTGATGAGGAGGAGCAGCTGCTCTAGTCCAAGCTCTAATCGGGTGACAAAGCTCCTCCCCCTATCTGTATGGGAGCGCCCAGCCACCCTACAGAGAAGCCTCATTTCAGCCACTTGTTTGCAGGACCTTGCTCTTTCGGTCTTGACCCAGAACTTATGACCATAGGTGAGTATTGAAATGAAGATTGTAAGTAAAAATGAGAGCTTTGCTCTTTTTCTCAGCTCTCCTTTTACTACAACGGAAGGGTACAGCAACCGCATAATAGCGGACGCTGCGCCAATCCACCTGTTTATCTATCGATCTTCCCTCTTTCATGAACAAGACCCCAAGATATTTAAAGTCCTCCACCTGGGGCAGGAGCATTACTCTCACCCAGAGAGGGCAAACTACCTTTCTCCAATCAACAACCTTGGCCTCAGACTTAGCGTTGGTGACCCTCATCCCAGCCGCTTCACACTTGGCTCCAATGCACGCTGGAGATCCTGGCCTGATGAAACCAACAGAACAACATCATCTTCAAAGAGCAGAAAAGAAATCCTGTTATACCCAAACCAGACTCCCTCTGGCCCTTGGCTGTACTTAGAAATTCTATCCATTAAGACTATGAAGAGAAGCGGTGATAAAGGGCAGCCCTGCTGGAGTTCAGCATGAACCAGCAGCAGGTCCAACTTAGTGCTGGCTATGTTAACCAAGTTCCTCCAGTCATATAGAGACTTAGGAAGGCTCCCTGGACACCATTCTCCCAGCGCACCCTCCACGACCAGGATGGAAATGGTGTTCATGAATCTGTGGTTAGACTGGGCTGAGGAGTGTGATCCCCTGGCAGTTGGATCACACCATCTAGTCCCCCTTCTTGAATAGGGGAACAACCACCCATGTCTTCCAAGGTACAGTTTCTGACTGCCATGTGATACTGCATCGTGATACATAATAGTATCATCCATAAATGAAATGGGACTGAAAATAATATGGTTGTGGAGGCGTAGCCATAGCACTAATCTAGGTTCGGGTTAGCATAGCAGCTGGGGAGCATGCTGGATGTTTTGGCAGGAAGGAATGTCAAGCTGATCATAAGTTATTTGAGTTCCTTGGTGTCTTTCTCTCCTTGGTAAATGGTAAGTTAAATCCCCTTGTTGATCATCTGTACTGACTGATAAAGGCTGTTGTGATGTGTTTCATCAGACAGCTCTTTATCATTCAAGTTGATTTTATCAACAGAATTAGACTTTTCCAGCCTTACCTTAGTGCAAAGCTGTGGAGCTGGTTCTAAAAGAGATGGCATTTTATTTATCCATCTGTCCATCTTCTAAATCCGCTTAATTCCTTATGGGGTCATAGGGTTTTTAGAGCCCATCCCAGCTATTATTGAATAAAGGCGGGATACACCCCGCACAGGACACTAGTCTGTTGCAGAGCCACATAATCACGCGCGCACAGAACACCTAAAGACAATTTAAAATTGCAAATTAGCACATGAAGTCTGTTTTTTGGACTGAGGGAGGAAGCCGGTGTGCCCAGAGAAAACCCACACAGATACGAGGAGAACATGAAAACTTCACACAGAAAGATCACAACTGGGATTTGAACTAGGGCCTTTTCACTCTGAGGGTGACAGTGCTAACCACTACTTCACCATGCAGCCCACACATTTTATTCATTTATTCTTTTTGCTGACAGGTGTTTTGTTGTCACCTACTTCCTTCACATTTCAGTGTTTTGACGTTGAGGGGGTATTTTGCCTCTCAACTTGGAGTTTATATTCGTCTCCTCAACCTCATCAAAGTTTTTTCTCTTTCTTCTATTTGGTTTGTCATAGTGTGTTGATTCTGGTTGCTTGTGAAACTTGAGTAGTCACAAGGTATGAGCAAGTTTCTGTGCAGAACACAGCAGCATTCCTTGCCTCTCTGGTTTTATAATCTGGCATATCAGATATGATGTGTCACATTGCTGTGTGAACTGTGCCTTCACAATACTTTTGGTGTTTACGTGCACCATCAGTGGGGATCAGATTTTTGACCAGAGCATGCTCACCTGGTTAAAGCCACTTGAATGTCTAAAAGGGGCTTTACTTTTGACAACTACAGTTAATGTTAGCATCCCCCTTTTTTTTTTTTTTACAATTCAGATGCATTTTTCCTTTCATAAACCGACTGACTAACTACAGATGGATACACACACTCCAACCTAAAAAATGATTTAGATTCTAAATCATCTTGTCATTCTAAATAATTCTAATTCATTTTGTTAGCAGTTTGTGGCTGTACTTAAAGAGTACAAGATACTGCCGTCACTACGAGACTAAACACGCAGTTTTATCCAAACACAAAGGTGAGCCGCAAAAGACAAATTCTAGGGAGTTCCAATCTAAACTTCTTTCCCAGCAAGCCACCCTCATGATGCCCTCGGCAGCACAGGACAGCGCTACATTGACTAGCTATGACAGTTCAGCGGTAATTGCAGAGAGTGGGAGATTGAGAGAGATTCAAAGAAAAATGTTACTTTTGTCTCACTAATGTGTGTTACCTTGAAAAGTACCAAGTACAAATAAATAAACTAAACTATATTGTTTTTTCTCTGCTTTTATTTCATGACATTGCAACAAATTATTGTAGTTGGCCCACGGATCGGGATCACATTTAGAATTTTGGCCCTTTCAGCGAACAAGTTTGGTCACCCCTGATTTAGAATCACCAATGAAGCTATGAGACATTCTGAACTGTGAGAAGAAGCTGAAGTGTCCAGTGAAAACCAATGCACAAAGAGAATGTGCAAACTCCACACAGAGAGATCCCAGTTGGGAATGTGGGAATATCCTGCCACAGTCCAACATCTTTCATAGGTTCATTGGTGGCGCTAAATTGTCCCAAAGTGTGAGGCCTGGTGATGGACAAACAAACTTTTCAGGATGTACTCTAATTCACCTTGAAGCGTCCTGGATAGGCTCTAAAAACTCCAGTGACACTACACACAATTAAATACGAATAGGGTATAGATAGTTAAAGTATGGATAGATAGGTATGTATAGGTAGGTATGGATAGATAAAACATGCAGCTGTCCTTTGAACACAGTCAAGCTTAAGATAATCTGATGAAGAAAAAACACAGAGAGCAGAATCACAGTATTCAAACAAGGAGGTAACAAAGGGCTTGGGTGTATAGATACGATTTCAGATGTCAGAGGCAGTGGGGAGTTCAGAATTGGAGAAAGGCTGACAATAAGAGAAACATTGAGGAGCGGTAAAGCAAATAAGAAGAGTTTAGGTTCTTGTGAACATGATGAATTTTGCCTTTGACAAACAGCATTAGGGATTTAGAAATGTCACGCAAGTGCAGGTGGGCGGCGAGGGTTGGAGTACCTTACTTAAAAGTGATAAAGACTTGGTGTTAACTACATTTGAAAAGAAATAAACCAGAGTAGAAGTCAGATTTTGTTTGAGAGAAAAAAAAAAACTTCACTTTGCTTTTGAGTAAGCAGATTCTGAGTTAACCAAAGTGGATGGCACATTGGTGAACAACTGACCCAGTTGGTGCATTGAACAAGGAGATGGCTTTGGAGGTATCCAGGCCGAAGTACCATGAGACCCATGGTGAATGTATCAAAAAAGGGGCCAAATGCAGACGTTCAGGTGCAGGTGGAATGTTGCTGATGGTAGTAGAAATAGGTAAAGCTGAGCAGCGGTTCAGTTGAAAACAGCTGTCAAAGATTGACAGAGGAGTGAAAGGATAGTCCATGTTTGTAAAACCCAAATGTAAGTCTTGCTGCAACATAAAACAAAACAAAACACCACCTGGCGTTGATATTTTATCAGAAGCAAGCAAAACGTAGAGCTGGAGGATGTAGGTCACAGTGGAGTGTAAAATCACTGTCACTTGACAAAAAATCAAAGTTTCCAAAGGAGAGTAATGAGCAGCGGGAGCAAGATGTGCTAGTCTTTACTCCAGAATGGACATAAATCTCTCTGATGTGAGGCTGGGCAGGCATTACTTACTTGATTAATGTAGATATATAAATTAAAGCCTGTTTTTCTTACTCTTCATGTAAAAACTTCTCTATATAAACACAAGCTATGGCAACAAGTTAATTGTTGTATACATTAAAAATTATTTTTTTCTTTTTTTTTTATTATTGATTTTTGCTTAGGACATAACGTTTTAGAAAACTTCAATATCAGATACAGTCCCTTAAATTATTATAGCCAGATGAAATATGCACACAGTGGGTAAAGATTAATAATTCTACTATTTTTTCAATCCCTTTTTTTTCTAAATGATATTCTCTTATTTTTAATTAAACCATCTTTTTCAATTGTCAACACACAGTTATAATGAACTGTGAGCTGTGGGAGCGCAATAACACATTTTGTTTAATATGTTTTCTGTTTTGGCTGTAAAAGCTGCTTTTTTTTGGCAAGATATGTAATGTGCCAGATTAAAAAAAAATACAAGCCACATTTGCAGAGAGAGGTCCTTACTAAATATATATCTTAAAAAAAATAAATAATCTATAATTGGTTTGATTTTCAAGCAGGACAACTATTTCAACTGCATAAAAAAGACTTTTAACAAATTACCATAAAAGTATTTGGAATCTTTTTATAATGAGTCTGATTTGGGTCAATTGTTGGGTGTTCTCCCCGAAGTTGAATGTTTTAACAGAAATCTAATGGTATGTGTGCTAGTTGGACACTACAACAAATGTCATGAATGACTGTGAAGGGCATGAATAAAAACATGTCCAGAATTCAAAGAATGAATGAACAGACACACGATCCAACAAACTTAAACATGACAGAACAAGAAAATAGCAAACGTTTAAATAAATATATCAAAGATCATTAGTTTGAAAAAATAAAAAAAGGAGTGTGTCACACACAGGATGAGTCAAAACAAAATCAGGAAAACAAAATATTAACACAGAAGCATTAATAAATAATTTAGAACAATGAAAACAAAATCTAGTCAAACTAAATGTGCTCATCTTCACGGTAACCCTCTTCAAAAAGTCAGATAGAGGACAACCTAAAAATGATATTAAACCACTTCGATGGAGTGGACTTGAAGAAAGGCTTAGAAAAATAAAACAAAAACAAAAAACTGAAAACTTAAGATATACAGAACCAGTCTGAGCATCTCCTTGACACCCTTGAGACAGCAGTTTGAGGGGTTGCCCTGTAAACCCTTTTAACCCTTTAACACTGGAGCTGTCATCAACAACCTGTAAATGACCAATGGTTCTTAGACATACTGTATTTCCTCAACTGTCCATGTAATCATTGTGAATCAGCTGATTTTGATGCAGTGAAAGGCGGTCTGTTAATGCTCCGGTTTCCAACACATTACTGGCGTAAAGTGTCACATATCGGCACAAAGCCACTTTTCTCCGCAACAAAATGTAAGTTGATTGTTGTGTCAGAAGTCAGAGCTCTGTCTCTCCCTCTGGTCACTGGCGGGAACCATCTCCAGAGTCCTCCCAGCAACCCCAGCGCACAGTTTCTGGATGCCAAACACCAGACTTTCATTTGCAATCACTTACAGAACACTACTATGGTGAGGCTCACTTGGTGCAAAGTATTGTTTGTCCCCTCTGCCTGCGTTACTGAGCGTTACATCCTTACGTGATCTTCCTATTTTCCTGACTCCAGTTTGTCTTTGTTTCTTCTCTGATGCATGCTTGTTATTGACCTCTGCCTGTTGGACCCTGATTTAGCTTTGCAGACTTTTTGCTGAGCTAGTAAACCTGCTGCATTTGCAACCAGCCGTCTGCCCATTTTGTGAAAATTGTACAGTGTTGCATATCAGTGCAAGGCTGCTTTTCTCCACTTCAGATTCAACTGGAATTACTTTAATTGTGTTAATGGTTGAGTTACATTACAGTAGTCGAAAACTCGATGTCGACTCGAGTCGAAAAGATGTAAATCCTGGAGCTCAAGCTCTGATGTTCAGGTCTGATGTTACTTAGACCAGAAAAGGAAGGACCCTTTGAAAAAGGCAAACAGATTAAGAAATGTGGTGGTAATTTATCAGAAATTCGCCTCTAAATCGTGGGCAGGACTGCTGGTGTGGAGTAAGCCTGGCCTGACTTCCCATCATCCCTTTGTTTACACTCTCTCCTCGTAAATAATAATAATAATAATAATGGATTGGATTTATTTGCACTTTTCCAGACGCTTAAAGTGCTTACATTGTGTCCATTATTCATTCATTCCTCATTCATACTTGGTGATGGTGAGCTACTGTTCTAGCCACAGCTGCCCTGGGGCAGACTGACAGAGGCGTGGCTGCCAGTTCGCACCTACGACCCCTCTGACCATCACCAGGATCATTCATACACATTCACACACCAGCGGAGCCACACTGGAGGCAAGGAGGGTGAAGTGTCTCACCCAGGGACACAGCGACAGTTGACTGGCAGGAGCGGGGATCGAACCGCCAACCCTTCGATCATTGGCTGACCTGCTCAACCGCCTGAGGCACTGCCGTCCTCAAAGATTACAGTCCCTCACAACCCCAAGCTACATTACTGGTGCAACAAAAATGACGAGCAATATCCAAGCTATCCAGCCGTTTATGGAGTGATATTTATGCTATTGCTCTCATAAGTTTCAGTTTAGAGTGACATTGCTGCCATCAAACAGTCTGCTGATTGGTATAGATTCTAACCAATCAGGTGTCTCATTCTCGTATTGTGCTTGAAGGCAGACATGGACTTTGGACTTTGTATCGGTTCTGTTCAAACACGATTCTGCCGTTTTCAACCATTCCTGCCCGTTTCTCTCAGAGTTAAACACAGAAGGAGCAGCAAAGCCACTAAAACGTCCAAGATCCGAGTCCGTCCAGCCAGCCGGAAGTTACATTTATTACAGTTAAGATTTGTATCAGAACTATTGTTTCACGATATTTTTTTTTTTTAACTTTGGACAAAAGCACACAAGTTCTTAAAAATAACACGCTGTGAAAATTGACACAGAAGTTGAAAGTCTCTCTTTCTCTCTCTTTTTTTTTTTCAAACAAATCTTAGAGAAAATCAAACTTTTAACCAATATGGATTCACAAATCACACACAGATCTGCTGATTTAGCGTAATGTCAGCAGATAAACTTTACAGTTTATTTTACAGATTCAGAAGATCCTCAGCCACAAACTCACAAATCTGACTAAATAAAAAAAATTATCAATGCATAAAAATAAAATAAAAAAGACAGTATGAATTTTTTTGTAATTATTAAAAATGAAATTTTCTTCAGCCAAAGAGACAAATTTGTCTTTTATCGAGAGTAAAAAGAGCTGCTTCAGCTTCCGAGCCTTGGTACCAAACACCATGTTAGATAAATATAGTGACGGCAGCTTTGCCACGGCGAACTGAAACTTATGAGAGAAAAATCACAGATAGGAAAAAAGTGGGAAAAGACACAATGCATACAAAAGCATTTGTTTTGCAAACTCAAAAATATTTTTTTAAAGCAAAAAAAAAAAAATTAAAAGCAAAGAAAAAGTATTTAACACTTGTGCTATCCTTTGGGGTCCAGATGACCCGATCCTTAGATTGAGGGTTATCCCTTCCATGACAAAGGTGGATAAAGGTGAAGAGCAGTTCATGTAATCCATGACAACCAGTGAAGATCACAAATCATTGAAGAAAAAATGTTCAACGCACTGTTTTGTGGGTCTAGATGACCCAACTCCCAATGTGAAAGTGCCTTGGATAGCACAAGAGTTACAAGCAAATATTTAATATTTTGTGTGTTTGTTTTTTTTTTCATTTTCTATACCGTTTTGTCCCTTTCGGGGTCACGGGGCTGCCGGAGCCTATCCCAGCCACTTGTGGGCGAAGGCAGGGGATGCCCTGGACAGGTCGCCAGTCTGTTGCAGGGTAGAATGTCCTCAATTACACACCGATCTCACTATTTTGTTTTGCACTACTTGTCAGGAAACAAACTTTTTTCTGAACAATCCGCCATACTGTAGCAACACTACAATGGCTGCTGTCCATAGCAGGATAGCATTAAAAATGCTCTGGAAGGACTCAAAGCTGAGGATACAGTGACTAAGGTGCTCACCTGGCTTCTGAACTCCCCAAAATCCAATACGTAAGCTGTTGGCATCATTAAGAAACAAGCACATCCATAAAGACCTCCAGTTAAAGCCCACTGGGCTCATTTGATCTGTGGCTGACATCCAGACACAAGACACTCCTGGTGATGCCTCTGGAGGCTTCTGACTGCTCTGAACTCGCTTGGAGGATGGAGGATGGAGGAGGACTTGTTGGTAAATTTACTTTACTTCAACTTAAAGACTGAGTTTGAGACCAAAACTACATCATTTACATTTTGACAAAATCTACTTTATCATTGAGACCATAATTTTTCACCTTATACAAAAACATCAGGCAAACTGGGCAATTTTACATACAATAAACCACAAGTTTTGACGGCTATTAAAATACAAAACCAGCAAAAAAAATAATGCAGCAAAAACTGCTGCCAGATGGCAACATAAGAATGAAACAAACCCACTAAAGACCTCTGGAGGATGAAGCATTCTATTGCAAACTCTTGTTGCATAGCAGTCAATAAATGGCATGTAGTGTAGGATGGATCCATTGCTTTGTTAAAATATAGATAAATATGGAGTACAAAAAAAAAAAGTCAAAACAATTGGGTTCCCAAGCCTTCTGTGACCTACAAGAAAACAGAATAAAAAGAAATCCTTGTAAAATCCACAAGTGAGAACAGTCATAATGATCACCTCTGACCAGTCTTTCAGTAGTTTGTAGAAGCAGCACAGCTTATCGCACATGGTTAAAACAACAGAGCTTAGCCCCGAGCAAACTAGAGACATGCTAAGCAAAGATGCACTGCTGTCATCCTTTGAGAGGGAGAACTTATTTCAGGGAGATGAATGACTGAGCGCGAATGAAAGGAGACAGAGTTTGAAACAAAGGGAATTTTGTTTTGCAAATATAACAAACAGGTCAGCTTGGCTCCCACTCGAAAACTGTTGCAAAGGAAAGAAAGAGACAAAAACGGAAACAGAGAAAGGGAAATTGTATTTTAACAGTAACAAGCACTCCCTGGAGTTTGATAAGGCCCTTGAATGCTACATTAATGAAATATTTTAAAACGTCCTTAAAGAATAGATTGATGTGTCAACCATTTTATTAATTTATTTATTTAACTTTTGCATGTGTATAGGATTGTAGACTTCAGCACCTTTTTTGCCCAATATTTATTTAATCATTTACTTTGGGGTGGAAAAAAGAGAAGCCTGTTGGTCCCTTCCCATTCCTTGTCCTGCCTGCCCACACCAGCTTCCTGAGGATGTGATCAGACAAGTCTGTTTCCCTGAGATAAGGGGTTGCTAACCACATCCCCAGAGCTGGGAGAAGTTGGCACAGAGCATGCTGGCAGTCTGCTCATGTAACAGACTCTGCCACTTACACTGAGAGGGAAACAGAGGGGTGTTGGGGGTCAGGGTAGCACAGCAGGTGAGGGAAGAGAGGGTGAATAACACTGGCTGTAATGCAGGTAAGACATTGAATGGGAAACATTTAGTTTTGGACAGAAAAAAATATTATTGACTTAAAATTCATTAAAAAAAAAAAATTACAGTTCTGCTTGTTAAAAGTGGGGAAAAAAAACAAATGACAAAGAAGAAAGTAACAAGAAATAAATGAAATAACATTGATTAAAAAAACGCAGCAATCAATTGTATGAAAAAAATGAATTGATTACTTTTTTAGCTTTTTAATAATAATAATAATAATGATAAACTTTATTTGTATAGCACCTTTCAAGATAAAAATCACAAAGTGCTTCACAGTAAAACACATTTTAAAGAGATTACAGATTCAGCTACTTTCAAAGAAAGCAAATTTAAAAGTCCTGATTTGTTTTCCTGTCAGTCTTCCGTAACGCTTTCCTTTCTTTAGTGTAGCACTCTCACCTCACACAGAGGAGGCCCTGGTTCAAATCCCGGCTGGGACCTGTCTATGTGGACTTTGCATGCGGATGGATGGATATATTTTTAGTGATGGTCCTAGCAAGGTCTGCATGAAGTCACAGAACTGTTCAGATGTTTGCAGTGGCTCCAGGGATGGGCAACTCCAGACCTGGAGGGCTGCTGTGTCTGCATGATTTCCAAATGTCCAAGCCCTACTCATGACTGACGACCTAGTTCAGGTCTGTCCAGCTAACATGCCAGCGCAGGGTATTCAGGAAAACATGCAGGGATGTGGCCCTTGAGGCCTGGAGTTGCCCAGCCCTTAGATTAAGTTCAAGACATTAAGACTTACCTACAGTGTGATCAACTCAACAGCCTCTCATCATCTGAGGGATAATGAGCTTTTTTTTTTTGTTTTCGCTAAACCACAACTGCATCATTCCATTTATTGAAAAATGTGTCAAAGACTGATCTCTTCCATACCTGTGTATTGACGTTCTCAGTCTTGCTAAAATAGCTGCTTTGAAAAAACAGCAACTTATCCAGTCATGGAGAAAAGAAACATTTTTACACCACCTTATTGAAAGTAGTATAGGTTGTAAAGGAAACTGATGAAGCTGGAAGCCAAATCAAGATCAGGAAAAGTGATGCTGAAGCTTTGCTCAGAAAAACACATGAAGTTCTAACTATACTTCAAGCGGTTGGTCACATGGGATCGTATTGAAATAGTAATAAAGGTTAACATCAAAACCTGTAATTCAAATGTTTTTCTTGTAACCGAATGGTAACTGGAATACAATCCCAAGGGAGTGCAACGTGTGCCAGTCCTTGATTATAGAAGGTTTTGTCGAGAAGAGCATCTGACGTTAAACCAAGCCCAAACAATCAGGTGAATCATAAACAGACCTTTCATACCAGATTGATTGTTGTTAACAACAACCACCGTCAGTGCTGTTGACCTGCAGGGTGTCAGTGGAAATTCAACTGCTGTTGATCGAAGAAGAAGAAGAGAAGGAAGACACATTTGTAAGCAGAGACAGAAGAATTTTTATCGTGGGAACTTTGACAGAGAAATATTGTGGAAAGAAAAAAGCTGAATATCCTGTCTGTTAAGGAGACCAGACGGAAAGGGAGCAAGACGTATGGATTGGGAGCAGGTTTGGGTCAGTCTGCCCCAGGGCAGCTGTGGCTACATCAGTAGCTTACTATCACCAAGTATGAAGGAGGAGTGAATGAATAATGGACACATTGTAAGCGCTTTGAGCGTCTGGAAAAGCGCAGATAAATGTAATCCATTATTATTATTATTATTATTATTATTATTATTATTATTATTATTCAAACTGTTTCATCATGGGATGGAAACAGGAACAAAGTACTGTAGGATCCTGAAGGAGGAGTTTGGTCAAAAGTTCTGGAGGTGAAGAGAGTGTAAAGAAAGATGATGAGTGTGAAGCTTGAAGGTAAAGGTGTGATGTAGTCAGCGCTCATGCCCCTCAGGTAGCATGTGAGCTAAGGGAGAAATTCTGGAGGGAGATGGATAAGGTGATTCAGGAATTCCCTGGAGGGGGGGAGTGGGGATTGGGGCAGACTTATATTTGGGTGAGCCCTTTATTCATTTTGTATGCATGGAGCCCGTTATGTACTGTATGGAGTATTAATAAAATGCATTATTATTGTGAACAGCCTTGTTCCACCTGAAAATTTAGATTTTGGCTCATCAGCCAATTAACTCAGGTGAGGCTTCCTAACATGTAAGGTATTGCAAAGTATTCAGATAACTGAAGGGAAGAGTTAAAATGAAAAAAAAAAAAGTTCTACTAAAAAGTAGTTATTAGGGTTATTAGGCTCCAATGTTTTTTTTTTCTTCTTTTAATTATGTATTTCCATTACTAACTAACTCTGTTTCCATTTGAGGCAATACCAACCCCACCCGAATGCTTGTTTTTACTGCATGACAATGTCCAGACTGATTGACCTATTCTCAAATTTGCAAAGTCATCCAGGGCAAAGATGTTAAACTCTCCAAACGAATCTCAAGTTGTGGGCATATCAAGGTCTGAAGATGCCATCCTGGTGTAAAGACTGGTACCTCACATGAATTTTAACATATTTGGACTACACTATTTGTGCCAACATTTGTTCAAATTAACAACTGGATTGCCCGATAGCATGAATAAAATAACACATTAACACCTGTCTTACAAACATACCAGTTTGAACCTGTTAAACAAATCTGTTAAGGTATAAAACTGAATTTTGCCCCTATCATTAGCCAACAAGGCTCTTCGGCAGAATACAGTGTGTGATGTTACATTTATGCTTGAAAACTCTAAGAAAGTAATAGTCATAATTTTTAAATAGCTTCAAGCTTTGCTAAAAGAACAAAAAGCTAAATCAATACTAATTATTAAAATAAACTGAAAAAAACAAATGTATTTTGTCAGCTAAATTTTTACATATTAAAGTGTAAGTGCATAAATGTTTTATTTTGTTTCCTATTTAAAGCCGTTAAAGCTCGTTTCTTTTTTTTCCTCGATATCTGCTATCTAATTATATCTCCTACTGAAGCTATCTTTCTCATCTCTTCATGCATCAGCACACACTAGAGAGACACACGAAAATACAGATAAATACCTCACAGACACTGTTTATACATACAAAGCCACAGGGACCACACTCAATACAGCTCCATCTCAAGGCTTCACAGCTCAACATAATTTTGCATGCAAAGGTAATTGCATTTTCCAAAATACATAACTTAAATGTCTATACCTTTTAAATATATCAAATACCGTTAAATAAAAAAAACAAAGGCTTAAATATTGGAGATTGGTCCATTGATCCAACAGACATTGCATTTTGTTAAAGTTTTGATTCTTAGTTTTTATTAGTATTTATTAAACAAAAAAACGTATTTAACTTATTAAGTTTATTTGATTAAACTTAAATGTATATATAACTGGGTAAATATATTTGATATAAATATATTTGATAGTAAAACTACTTTTGCCATTTCCTGTGTAAACATAAGTATGAGGTCTTACTGTACAGGAAAACTATCTTCATTGAATTTAAAAATCTTTTACATTTAATTAATTAAGGTAGACACTCTTTTCAGTTTACGTTTTCAGTGCAAAGTATATCGAAGATAATTTTGGCTATGTCTTCCTTTTATATTCCTCTGTAAAAAAAACACTGAAATCTTCCATATATATATATAATATATATATTATATTATATATATGTATGTACACACACACACACAGTCAGGACCATAAGTATTTTTATTTTGGCATCCTGGTATTTTTATTATCTGTACTTTAAAAACACTTGAAGGGGGTAAAAATGTTGCAATTTGAAATTAACCAGCATGAATAACAATAAAAACGAGTTAGGAAGGTTTTTTTGTTTTTTCTATGGTAAAGAGGAGAGTTATATGCAAGCACAATTTCCACAAACATATTTGCTGCAATAACTTGATTCCTGCATAAATGACATTGTGAAAACATCACGATGCATCAAAATATTTTGCTGTTTTTTGTTCACTTTTACTCTTTTCTGCACAACAAATAAACAGTCATAATCTTCTAAAGTACATCTTTTTATAAATAATGAAATTAAAATTAAAATGGAACAAGTGTGACAGCAAAGTTTTTGAACACTTCGTCTGAAAGAATGTGTAGTAAAGTAGAAAAGAGAAAAAAATTGCTTTTTATCATTTTTGCGAGAATATCTGAGTTTTTTTCTTCAAGGCTTTTGTTCCATTTTTATCCAAATGTCATATATTTTCCTAGCCTGGTAAATTGAAAAGTCTTTAGGAAAATAATAAAAAACAACTATATTTAATATTATTTTCTTTTTTTTAATGTCAAGTTGTTTGTATCTATTTTTCCTTTTTTATGATCCTTTATAGATTTGACAGCAGTTCTATGACATGTTCCTACGAACAATAACATTAAAAGCTTTAAGTTTTATTATGCAAGCTGACCTTAAAGAACAACACAAGAAGTTGCTGTAACCTCAGTGTGTTAAATCCCTCAAATAATTGTGAGATGTGGGAGCTATTCAGGGAAATGGTAGCTGGTTGTGCAATGAAATGCTGCAAATCATGACAGATACACAGAAAATTATCTGTTTGATTTGCCAGTGTAAATATGTGCACTGCATGTCTTATCTCAAACACAACGGGTGCTTCCTCAGAAATGTTCCTCACACTAATCATTTCAAATCACAGTGATTGCTCTCAGCAGAAAATTAATCTAATTTTCTGTCAAAGCTGCTGCCAGTTACTTAAGATGTGATCTCTTTCATTATTTCACACTCATTTCTTTCCTCCCTCACTTTCCCGCTCATGCTTTAGGCTGTGGTTAATTAAAATGGAAAGGGAACGATTTGCAGTCGGTAATTCAGGACAACTTATATTGGAAGTTAATTATAGAGCCCAATGAATCATATAAATGACATTTTCAACTAGTTGAGGAGGGAAAAAAAATTCCAACTTGTTAACAGTTTCAAGTGACACTTTGCTTAACAAAATTAAGGTAAAAACATAGCAAGAGTAAGTATTAAACTAGGGCAGTTTTATAAAAAATTATAAATTGTAAGTAGTCTTACCTATCTGTACAGATATGATAAAGTCAAAACTTGCATCAGATGACATGGGTATTCATATTTTAGAGGGATATAATCTCACCAAAAGTCACTAAGAAACCTTATTTAAAGTTTATTATAAACAAATTGCAGAAGTGTGTGTGTGTTTCTTTTCTTGGATATAAATCTGGAAATTAAAGATAGCAATGTATTCAGAACTGTGACTTTCTATTGGTCAATACACCAGATTTAAAAAAAAAAAACAAACAAAAAAAAAACTGTGCACTTCGAATTTAAAATAAAGCAGTTTGTAAAGCTCAACCAGGAAGCTTTGATTTACCAAGCTGCCACTCGTAATTACCTGAGCCTCCTTGAGACAAAAAGTCTTGTTATCATAGTGCAATTGTGTTTTGAGTTCTAAATCCTGTTTTATTCATTTATATTACTATTACATTTATGGTTAATTAGGCACTAATTATATTGACCAGCACTTCAGTTGACTAATACATTGTCCACTTGACCTTTAGGTGCTTGAACATTGTAACAACAGCCAGTGTGAGTTAAAGGCTATTTTGTTAGCATTTGAGTAATAAAAGAAAATATGAAGTGCCCTAAACTTGATAGGAAAGTCTAAAATTACTGTAAAGACTAGTTAAATGCTTCAAGGCTGCTTTTATGTACATATGTTATACATGTTACCCTATTGAGACCATTTCAAGCACAAATACTGACTTTATGATGACTTAGAGGCCTTATTAGGACCGGGGCTGAATGCAATCCCCAAGTTTCTGGTTAGTTATCAGGCTAAAGTGGGAAGGAAGATTGGGTTTGGTATCAAGTTCTTCTACTTGCTTCCTGCCCAATCCTCTCAAAAGTTGAAGTACCATAGGTGCTGTCAGTTTAGGATGCACTGTGCTTCAACTCTTTTTTTCTCTCACTGCTTCTAACCCATAAATGCGTTTAATAGATATTCCTTTGTATTTTTTTTTGTCAGTCTTCCTCCTTTTCCCCTAATGGTTACTAAACACTGTTACTAAGCATATCTCTTTTATCTTTGAACAGATATTGTTTCATGCTCTCTCCCTTCTGCAGTGACCATCTTGTTTTTCCTATCCTATAGATGTTCCATTGATTTTCTGCTTGCTTGCTTTCTGTTCTTTCACTTCTGCAATAACTAACCATTTTTGCCCTATATATTCAGTTAGTCTGTCTTCATCCTGTTTTGTCCGTGGTGTAGTGATTATCTTACCATTTTTGTTTTCATCTAGAAGTATTTCTGTGTTTTTTCTCTGTCCTGTCAGTCCCTAACCAGATAGTTTCCTGAGCTAAGTGTGTGCTGCTTAAGGTTTTTATTTTTTAATCTTTCATTTGGAGGGATTTTTCCTCCCCACTGTTGTTATACTACACCAAAAAATGTTCCAAAGTAATATTTCAGTCACCTATAAGCAGTTGTTAAAATATAGTTTGGTGCTTTGACCCCATTGGAATGGTCAGGACAATTGAGTCTAACATGGTTTGATATGTATTGCCTTTTATGTAGCATAGAGTAGGTCTCTAAATGAGCATGCAATGAGTGGTATGAATGGTATACATCTGAATTGGACAAATATGTTAACTGGTGAGATTCTTCATAAAATGAAACAAGGCATTATTTAATGTTTTGTTGGTTGTTCTACCAATCACCGTTGGGTATTTACTGTTACATATTGGAACTCTTATCATTTCACGCTTTTCTCAACAACTTTAGTTTTGTTTACAGCACCAAAAATGCAATAAATCTCCACTAAAACCACCTTTGGTTTAAACTCTCTCCTTAGGACTTGACTTTATTCTCTGATACCTGTATGTGGTGGAACAATTGTAAGGGTTGTGCTGAATTTGGTTCCCATGTATTTCATTGTGTAGTTTTGCAGACAATTTTTTACCATGAACAATACCGTCTGCTCTTGTAGCTGGATGGAGATATGTTCATTCAGATTTAAGCCAACTTGCCTATGACATCATACTGCTACAGTGGTACAAAGAAGCGTACCAACAAGCCCTGTATCTCTTCCAGTTTTTGGACATGGTATGTCCATAGTCTTTTTCCATACTCAGGGCTTAACTCAAGCAGCACAGCATTCAAAGAAGCCTGTCAAAATACTACTAATTTAAATGTCAATAAAGGCTTTTACAATTGTTGCTACCAGTTTACCATTAGGCCACCACTGTGTGGCGCTGTTCAAGAACTTTTAGCTGCCCAAACTATTCAAGAAGGCCTGTTTACATGCAATACTTTCCTAACAATGTGCCACTGCTTAATGATGTGTGCACTTGCAATATTAATGACGCAAAGCCATTCAGAGGATCCTCTCAATACAACATTTAGATATTTGATAGGTAAAAGCGCTGTGTATCCCAAATGCTCTTTGTCAGCTAATCGGTGACAGAATTCCAGTCCTGATGATTCCCCAAAAGGAACACGGGAGTCAAGTGTGAAAGAAAAGCAGCAGCATGCTTCTCAAATCGAGGGAAATAAATGTGAAAACATCTTTAGCATTCATTCATCTGTAAAGTGGAGATGAATGCTTGTTTCACAGTGATGACTCACTTTTCCAGCTTTCATTGATTCACAGAAAAAACTGCATGGCAGCCGGGGTCCATTAACCATGATACTCTTCCAGGATGCTTGTTGTGTAGACCATTATTAAACTCCAGTTAACAGCTGCAGAGGACCACATTAGCCAAACAGAGATTCTTTGTGCATGACACACTCCCATATCACAGCACAGCAAGAGCACTAAGAGACTTTCTGCCATTGTAAGACATCTGCTTTCAAACATTAGGAATGCTTCATAGCCTCTAATGGACTATTCAGGGTAAACACGTCCATTTCTGAGAAGTGCTACATGCTAAACTATTTACATTTATTCATTCTGTATTTAATAATTTTAAAGTTAATATGACTTTAATTATTTTTTGAGAAGGAAAACGTGTTAGGAGGATCTGTCTGCAAGCATAGCATTCTTAAAAACAAGATATACCACATATGTATGTTATAGTCCTAAAAGAGCACATTGCAAAAAGTTTCTTTTTTGTTTTTGGGGAAGATTTTTGCTTGAGTTAAAACAGCTAAAAAAAGCATTTTCCTGTACAAGTTTAAGTAGGTGCAATGATCAGAAAGCATATTTCACCCTCCATTGTCCACAAATCAGTCCAGCGGAAACAAAAGGGAGGTGTAAAATCAACATCGTTATGGCAGAGCTGTGAAAAAAGAGCACTACAAGATCATTCACTTAACATAACCCCATGTATTTTAGGGTGAGAAGGTCCAGTGGCTGTAGCACGATGGTTTGGGCAATTTCCTAGTTTGGCTGAGGGTTCAAAACCAATGTTTGAACGTTACCGAGCAGGACCCTTAAATACATATTGCTTTAACTGTTACAATCCTGTAATACAGGCTAAATAAAAACATCAGATGTATAAAAAATAAACATAAACACCAGATGCAATTGATTGTTAGCTTGAACTACTTTGTGAAATGTATTGATATGGATGAAGACATCAGTCTTGGGGCATCATCAGTGATGATGATGGACTTTGTACTAACACTACTCTAAAGACTAATTTGGCAATTTATTAATGCATTGTGAATGCATTGTGAATTTGATACTAACTGAGCCATCTGCAGATGGAGTTCTGTCTTTGTCACAATTTCTGCTAACTTTTCAATAGTAACATTCATTTAATGGAAACTCTTGCAAGATCTGAAGTCTTTATTAATTTCACCCATACATGCCTGAATTGATTGCTAATCATCCATCCATCTTCTTCTTTACGCGCTGTATCTCTTTCAGGATCACTGGGCTAACGGAACCTAAACTGACCACTATTGGGTGAAGGCGGGGTACACCCTGAATGGGTCACCAGTTTGCAGCAATTAGATAAAAGTATTCTTCATTGTTTTTTTCTCTTTAAAGTTGTGCTAAATTACGTGAAGGCTTGAATTAATTGGTACGTTGCGAGTTGGCGACATATCCCTGAAGGTGTTAAATTCAAACTAAACGTTTGACAGCTCAAATAAGCCCATAACACTGACAGACAAGCAAAATGACATAAAAACAGCAGATATTGAGCTATAGCAAGCAGAAAGAATGGGCTTTTACAGCCTTTTCCTCTCTCTTTTTTTTATTTATTTAACATAAGAAATTGCAATTACTTTTGGGATAGGGGAAATTATGCACCAATCAAATTTATGGTATGAGTTTTCAGACCAACCTTTAAATTCCCTCTGTATTGCAAAGTTAATTACAGAGCTGGTACACCTCAGTCAGTCAATAATTCTGAAGATCAGGCCACAGATCATTGTCTTAGAATAGTAGAGCCGCTATACTCGATCTTCACCATATGACCTACCTTTTCAATTAAAGATGAAAATATTTCATAGATGGGATGATTTTGGCATAATTGAAGACGCTATTCATCTAAACATAACTACTCATCCTCTGCAAACCCTCTATTCCATGGTTTATTGGCATGCTGGACAAGGTTTTCCTAAGACTGTCTAGCAGTATGGCATGATGGAATAATACCAAAAAGTTCAAATAACTTCTTAAATGCCACAGCGGGGACATTCTTTAAGCATTAGAATCACAAGGAAGAGAAAAATGAAAGAAGTATTGTACTTGTGTTATCAAGGTTACATCACATCTACCTTGGCAATATTCTTTAAAAAATGTTGGACTGCTTCTATATCTTTTTGCAAGGTGGTTGAAGAAACCCCTTTTATTTTTCCAATAACCCATAAGCCATTAATGCACAAAGACTCCCTGTTTAGCAATGTTTTCTTTTATCAGTGCTGTAAATCCTACAGTTTATTAATCTTTTATAAACAGTTAAAATAAAGCATAAGTACAGAGTACATTTTCTTGACAAGACTGCAATTAGACAACATATAAACTCTAGAACACCATTTGGGTTTATAGTCTTCCCCTAAAAGCACCTTTGAGTGCAGCTGTGCCATAAACAGTGGCCATTATTTCTACGCTAAGGAAGGATGGCATGGAAAAAGCAATGTCTTTCAGTGGTTGTGTGCTCTCGCCTCTTTTATTAATTCATTTTAGTATGGAGGAAAGCCCTAGGGAGCTGAATGTTTTAAAAAGCCATGATTAATGAAAGATTTATCATGAATTTTGTAGATGAACAGGAAGAGTTGTCACTCTCTGTTTGCTGATGTTTGGATTGGGTTAGAAGGAGGAGAAGGGCAAAGGGGAAACGAGTGGCAGATTCTGTTGTGGATGGGTGGGAGTTTGAAGCTGAATGCCATGAGGAACAAGGAATAATGGGAATCAACCACTGAAAATGGTAGGAAAAGAGGTTTTAGGATCCATGAGATGTTGATAATGTTCCACCAAGCTGCATGGATAGACTTTCTCTGAAGTTTGAAGGAATGAAATGACCCGGGACAAAATGTCACTTCTACAGGCACGTTTTTATTATGACAGCAGCTGAATCTTCTGAATTAATAGATAAAAGAAGAACAAAATATTACTAATAGTACTATGGTCTCTTGTTATAATGCAGTTTATCTTTTGTGGTCTCACTGTTATTTATTTTTATTTTCTATTTTATAGCATACTGTTTTGCATCCTGATTGACTGTGGACCACTATATTCAAATCATCTCCTCTGTGCCGTACCTTCTGTACAGAATACGCTCAGTGTGCCAAATTAAAAAAAAAAATCTTTAATTGCAAGCAGATCTTTGTTTCCATTCTCTAATACTAGTTTTTTAGTTCCTTTCTTAATTTAATTTTTTTTTTATTTTTACAAAGGTTAGAACTTTGAGATTTTTTTAAATAATTAAAAAAAATCTTTATAAATATAAAAAGAAAAATGTGACAATTTTCATGTTTGACTTAGAGAAGTGAATAGTGTGTAGTGAGGATTTTTATTTCCTTACAGCATCTATAAAAATTGTTAAAGATAAAGCTGATAACGTTGCATAGTTCATTTTATGGAGGGCTATTTTTGTACATAGCATCTATGACAAACAAAAGTCCACTGTATTCCAAAGTTTCTTATAGAAACATATACAAATGGTTGAAAAAAAATAAAATAAAGGGAAGGTGTTTAAACTTGCCAGAACCTGTAAGTTGTTCACAGTTAGACTTGTCTGTAATGCTTTTCCTTGATGCAGTAATAAACAAATTTACCAGAAACAGGTAAAAAAAAAAAAAAGCCGATTGTTGTTCGGGTAAAAAAAATAAAATAAAAAAATAAAGATTATTCTTAAAAGGTATTTTGAAAAAATATCTTTCCATGGCAATAAATAAGATGTGTGTGTCTTTTATTTATTTATTTTATCTAAACAATTTTGAACCCAAAGCTGTTTTTGATTATTAACTAGGTTGTATAACCTGCAGTAAAGAGCAAAATTGGGTTTGCTGACTAAAATGCAAGTAAATCCTTGATAAAGATTGTGCCACGTGATAATTTTATAATATTGAGTTTTTTTCACCAATTTTAGCTTTCTTAAAATAGATCAAATGCGGCATCAGAGAGCACTTTACAGGCTGATGTGAAGTACCACCTACTAGTTTTAGGAGAAAATGACTTAGTTGTCTTTTTTTTTTTTATTTTAGGAGAAAATGAATAGTTGTCCATAGCAGACACCACTACGTTCCTGAGGGTTACAGAGAGAAGCCTCCATCCCCTTGTGCAGTTCTGGTGCAAACATGATTATTGCTCACAGGCTGGGGATAATACATTTTAGATCAGCTGTTTTTTTCTTTATGGTTTAAGGGTTTTTGAATTAAAAGAAAATCAAAAAAAAATGTTTGACAATAATTACAGTGAGACTATTAATACCAAATAATAACATAATATTTTAATAGAAAAAGAAAAAAAGAACCAACAATCGACTTTTCATTTGATAAAATAGTATTAAAATGAAATATTACTGGTCACTGTTGGACAATGAGTGCTGAAAGTTGAAATGTTTAATAAAGTAAATAAATTGCCAGCTTCTTCATGAAAACAAAACAAAAATTATATATATATATATATATATATATATATATATATATATATATATATATATATATATATATATATATATATATATGTATTGCCATTTAAAGCTTAGTAAGTCTTTACTCTTTATCAGACATTTGCTTCTCAGACATTTCTTCCCTAAAGTTGAATGTTTAATAAAGTAAATAAATTGCCAGCTTCTTCATGAAAACAAAACAAAAATATATTATATATATATATATATATATATATATATATATATATATTATATATATATGTATTGCCATTTAAAGCTTAGTAAGTCTTTACTCTTTATCAGACATTTGCTTCTCAGACATTTCTTCCCTAACAAACTCTAAAAAAATCTTGTCAGTTATGATAGGGACAGGTTTTATTTTCACAATTCATCTATACTATTTTCTAGTTATTATTCTAAAGCAGCATGAGGTAATTGAATGCTAGATGATGCAGAGTATATTTTGCAACTTGATTTTGGTTGACATCTAACCAAAATTTAGTTCCACCTAAAATACTCCATGTATTCCTAATTGGCTATTCCATCGCTGGTTTTGCCAAAAGTATAAACCCTTTCATAGTTGTTTGAATAGTCTTCTGATCACAAATTCCTTTTTTTGTCATAAAAATAAATGAAACTTAGTTAAGAGGATGCGATGAAGCTGCATTTTAAAATGTATGTGAGACACAAACACTGTCACGGTTATGGTAGAGTTTTTTAAGCATTTGATCAATGTGCAGACTTTGCTGATGCTACCTTTAATAACTGCTGTTTTCAACAGGCACTTGGTGGGTATCAGACTCAGTGCATGTGTGCTTTTAACAGAATGGTGGCTATGGGGCAGCTTCTGTTGTGCAGTTTGTGACATTTGTCAAAACAGGAGGGGATATGAGTCAACGTCGAAACACAGAATACAACTTATAAAACTAGTAAAACATCAGAGTAGCCCTGTGACAGAAAACACCACAAAATGTAACTAATATTATGTAGTTTGCAAAATTCTGTTTGTCTAAATAAAATCTAATTTTCTTTCAGTCTTTTTTTTTATGTACATGCCAGGATATTCAATTAAAGAGTTAAAGACATTATTTTAAGTTTCAGTCACTTAAACCATACATAACTCAAAATAGGGCTGGACATTAATGTAATAGGACATAGAAGTAATAGGGGTAGGATTGTTCACGGTCGCTTCCTCTAACTACCTTCTGATCCCCCTCTGATTGGAAGATTGCAGGTACAATTCCCGTCTTTTCCCGCCCATGTGTCGAAGTGTTTATGAGCAAAAACACTGAACCCCACCTTGCCTTTAGTGGAAGGTTGGCGCCAGTGTTCGGCAGCGGAGCCGCCACCAGCTTGAGAATGTGTGTGTGAGACATCCCCCCCCCCCCCCCCCCCCACACACACACACACACACAAAGAAAGAAACAGAAATGAATGTAGGCTGAAAAAATAAAGCAGATGCTATTCTTTAAAGATCTCAATCTAATTTACCACCCTTCAGTTTGATCAAACGTTGAAAATAAGCACAACTAAAAACGTTCCCTCTAAAGGATAGAAATTTCAAATTGGGATGAAAATTGGGGGAAGACATGAAAGTTCTCGACCAACTTGGGACGGTAAGACCTAAAGCTGATAAGGTCAAAGGAGATACCAGTCGACACTCAAAAGACACTGGTTTGCCTGAACAAAATCAAATCTCTTATAGGTGGCTGAAGAAGCATTTGGGAAAACATCTAAACAACTAAAGCTAGAAGGAACTTTTGCTATAAATGTGTCTGACTAAACACACTAACATCCTCAGCAGAAGAGTCCAAAGTTTGGCCAAAAATGAACAGCAATAAGTTGTTTTAATTTACACACAATGAGAGCAAGAAATTTCAGTGAAGTATATTATTATGGAGCTTGCTCATTTAAAGTAAAAGAGGTCAGTACTGCAGGTACCACAGAAGAGGAACTTGGCAGGAAACAGAAGACTTGGAGAAAATTATTCACTGTGTCTCAAAACTTGGAGATGTGAGAAAAATAATTCAGTCCAACCTCTGGCCAAGGGGTCTGAAGGAAATAAATGTTGTACGTTAATGCTGTGTTCACACCAAAAGTGATTTGTGTGTCAAATTTGCTTCGACCGCCTCTATATGGACATGCGGCAAAATTGCTGCCCAACGTTTGCCCAAAATGTGTTCATAAACTTGTTATCCCAGACGCGTGTTGGAGGAGCTACTGCCAAAAGTTTTAGTCTGATCACCAAATGGAGAATCGTCTGTGTGTATTTCATTTACACTGCAGGAAAGACACAGAGGATGTTGAGAGACCACAAATATTTATTCTGAAGAGCTTTACTGATTTATCAGTAATCACATCTCAATGTCTGAGTCCATGAGATCATTGAACATGTCATGTGCCCCAAGCTGAGCCCCTGATTGATTGACGGGACGTGTTGTCCTCACCAAAGTTTAGATTTTTTAACTCTGGACAAGCCGTGATGGCCAAATCACACTGCAACGTTCAAATGCTGGATTGACGGGCCAACACTCAAACTGCACCACAGAACCACAAATCACATCTGTACATTGAAATAGCATTGAAACTGGACGTGTTAAGCTGTGTTCACACCGAACGTGAATCACGTTCGGTGTGAACACAGCTTAAGAAACCAAAACAGCTTACGTTGCTGTTGGTGCAATTCCAATCTCTGCGGTGAATGAAGCATAGTTAACATTTGTGTCTAGGCTTGTTTAAGATACAGGTAGCTCCTGTGACTTTAAGGGGTGTAGATTCCATAAGAAGAAAAAGGTGATGTTAAAGCCAGATGAAAGAAGCCAAAAGATGGAATCAGCACACCTTTGCAGAAATAACAACCGTGCAACTGAAGCTGCAGCTGTTACGGGTGGTCAGAGAGGATAAACCCAGAAGCAGGAAGACTCGAACAAATCCATCAAGTTTTAAGATTTTACTTGAACCAAACAAGACCCAAACAGAGAAGATGCTCCAACACAAAACACAGAGAGAACAGAACTTAAATAGGGTGCAACATGATTGCAGGCAGCTGTGATCAATTAGTGAGGGACCACAGCTAACATGCCAGAAATGCAACCAAAAGAAACACCACTAGAGGGCAACCATAACATAACCCCCCCCACTAAGTCCGGCTTCTAGACGGACGACACGGTTGATCAGGATGGTCCCGATGAAAGCGATCAATTAGACCCGGGTCCAGAATATGACGTCCCGGAACCCACTGTCGATCGGCAGGACCGTACCCCTCCCAGTCTACGAGGTATTGGATTCCCCGACCAACCCTTCTAGAGGCGAGAAGACTGCTGATGGTATAGACTGGTCCCCCATCCACAAAACGGGGAGCTGGAGGAGATGGGACAGTGGAGTGGAGGGAACTGTCTCTCACAGGTTTCAGCTTGCTCACGTGGAAGACCGGGTGGATCCGCAAGCTGCTCGGAAGGTCCAGTTTGACTGCCACAGGATTGATGATCCGGGTGATGGGGAAAGGACCAATGTACCGGGGATGCAATTTCCGAGCTCCCCCTTTCAATGGCACATCGGATGAAGAAAGCCACACTCTGTCCCCCACCTTGTATTCAGGAGCTGCCGATCTGCGTCGGTTAGCCACAGCAGTGAACCGTTCCTGATTCTGCAGAAGTAGGTGACGATATCTGCTCCATGTACGTCGGCAACGCCTCACAAAAGCAGCGGGACCCGAGGTTGAAGCCGATTGTTCCTGGTGGGGAAAAAGAGGTGGCTGATAGCCATAGGCAGCTTGAAAAGGGGAAAAACCAGAGGAATCTTGAAGGGTATTGTGTGAATACTCAGCCCAGGGCAGCTGAGAAGACCAAGTGCTTTGGTTCTTGGCACACAAGGCTCGTAAGGTTGTTTCCAAGTCCTGGTTGTAACGCTCTACCTGGCCGTTGGTTTGGGGGTGGAAACCTGAACTTAGGCTGACCTTGATCCCAAGGAGTTTGCAGAATTCTCTCCAGAAGGCGGCAACAAACTGCGGTCCTCTATCAGAAGTAATGTTCTGCGGAAGGCCATGTAAACAAAACACATGCTTGGAGACAATAACAGCCAACTCCTTGGCTGATGGCAACTTCCGCAGAGGCACAGCATGGACCAGTTTGGAAAACCTGTCAATGATGGTGAGGATGACAACATTACCCTTAGAATTGGGTAACCCAGTAATGAAGTCCATAGAGATGTGGGACCAAGGTCTGGAGGGCACAGGTAGAGGTTGTAGGAAACCGGCGGGTGGTTTTCTAGGTACCTTGACGCTGGCACACACAGGACATGAGGATACGAAAGCCCGAATGTCTGAGGACACTGTGGGCCACCAAAACCGCTGGGCCACCAGAAACGCAGTCCTTGTCACTCCAGGGTGGCAAGCCAACCGGGAGGAGTGCCCCCACTTGAGAACTGCTGGGCGAAGAGAGGGCGGAACAAACAGGCAGTTAGCAGGACATCCAGTAGGAATGGCAGTCAAATCAGGGACTGAAGATTTGACTCTGCGCTCCAAGGCCCATCGAGACGCTCCCAGCACTAGATGCGGAGGAACAATGGTGGCAGCTGCCGTAGAATCCTCGGATTCCTCCTCCCGCTGAAATTGGCGTGAAAGAGCGTCCGCCTTGATGTTCTTACTGCCAGGCCGATAGGAGATGGAGAAATTGAATCTGTCAAAAAACAGGGCCCATCTGGCCTGGCGTGGGTTAAGTCGTTTGGCTGCTCGAATGTACTCCAGGTTTTTATGATCTGTCCAAACTAGAAACGATTGATCAGACCCCTCCAACAGGTGACGCCACTCCTCCAAGGCTAACTTCACAGCTAGCAGCTCCCTGTTCCCTATGTCGTAGTTTATCTCTGCAGGAGTGAGCTTGCAGGAGAAATACGCGCAGGGATGGACTTTGTTATCAGACGCCCTCTGGGACAAAACAGCCCCCACCCCAGACTCAGACGCATCAACCTCCACAATGAATTGTTTAGAGGTGTCCGGCTGAATCAGGATAGGGGCTGCAGAGAAACGTCTTTTTAGCCCGACAAACGCTTTATCAGCTCCCTCATCCCAGACAAAACGTACCTTAGCCGAGGTGAGTCTGTGAAGAGGTGCAGCCACGCCACTGAAACCTCGGATGAAACGCCTATAAAAATTGGCAAACCCCAGGAAGCGCTGTAACTGCTTACGTCCAGAAGGAACTGGCCACTCAAGAACAGCCTTAACCTTGGCATTGTCCATCTGAACAGACCCTGGGGTTATCACATGCCCGAGAAACTTAGTCCGAGTAGTGTGGAACTCGCATTTCTCTGCCTTGCAATACAGCTGATTCTCGAGGAGGCGTTGTAAAACGGCTCTGACGTGCTGCACATGGGTGTTAAGGTCTGGGGAAAAAACCAAAATATCGTCAAGGTATACAAACACAAATCTGTTAATCATGTCCTTGAGTACGTCATTAATAAGACACTGAAAAACTGCGGGAGCATTTGTAAGTCCAAAGGGCATAACAAGGTACTCAAAATGACCACTGGGAGTGTTAAATGCAGTTTTCCATTCATCCCCCTCCCGTATGCGGACCAGATGGTATGCACTCCGCAGGTCCAGTTTAGTGAAGATCTGGGACCCCTTAACCAGATCAAAAGCGGACTGTAACAGAGGGAGGGGGTAAGTGTTCCGGACAGTAATGTTATTCAACCCCCTGTAATCGATGCAAGGTCATAGTCCTCCATCCTGCTTTCCCACGAAAAAGAACCCAGCCCCTGCTGGAGAGGAGGAGGGACGGATGATTCCAGCCTGAAGACTCTCCTGTAGATAATCCTCCATGGCCTCCCGTTCAGGTAGAGACACAGGGTAGATGTGACCTTTAGGTGGTTGAGTCCCTGGTAGGAGGTCTATTGCACAGTCATAGGGGCGGTGGGGAGGCAGAGATTTAGCACGAACCTTACTGAATACTTCACTCAGGTCATGATATTCAGAAGGAACCATGCGTAGGTCTAGAGGTTCAGGAAGCGGTTGCCTATCAACAGAAGATCGTACAGCTGCCGCAACCAAACAATTTAACATACAAAAGGAACTCCAGGACAATACACGTCCGGAAACTCAGTCAATGTGAGGATTATGTTTACACAACCAAGGAAAACCTAAAATAATCGGGGGCTTCAAAGAGTCCACCACATAAAACCACATGAGTTCATTGTGGTTACCTGAGACAGTCACATTTATATTTACGGTACGTGCAGAAACTCTGTACGTGATTGAGCCATTTATGGCATGAATTAACAACACAGTAGACAGAGGCTCGACAGGAATGGACAGTTTGTTCACCAAGTCTTGTGAAATCAAATTACCATCAGAACCGGAGTCGATCAGGGTCTCGAACTCCTCCCTCGCTCCTGCATGAGTCACTAGGACCTTTAAGGATGGCCGTGATGGTGGGGTAAAGGAGGAAACACGACTCACCAGATCCCTCCTATACTCAGGCCGTCCCGAACAGTTCCAGAGGAAATGCCCGGACTGTCCACAGTACAAACAAAGCCCCGCCTCCATATGCCTCCTTCGTTCAGCTGGGGAGAGAGGTCCTGAACGCAGAGGGAATGCAGAAGGGGCACCTGCAGCGTGGGCTTCTGCACGTCCTCGCTCCCTCATTCTTCGATCAATGCGAACCGCCATGTCGATCAGCTTCTCCAGCTCGTCTGGTACCTCCCTCGCCGCTAGCTCGTCTTTGAGTGCGCAGGAGAGACCCTGAAGGAAAACGTCCACCAGCGCTTCGTCCGACCAGCGGGTGCTGGCGGCCAAAGTCCGGAATTCCACCGCGTAATCCATGACACTACGAGAGTCTTGCTGGAGACGGAGAAGCTCCGCGGCGGCTGTTCGGTGGGGCGTGGTCGGATTGAACACTGAGAGCAGGTGAGAGGAAAAAACTCGAAAAGAGCTGCAAAACTCGGCACGTCTGTCCCATTCTGCCAAACCCCAGCGCTTGGCCCGACCGGTCAGGAAACTCAGAGCAAAAACCACTTTGCTCTGCTCAGAGGGGAACTCACTTGGTCTAAACTCAAAATGGAGCTGACAGGAGGACAAAAATGCTTCACAATCCTCAGCTGTCCCATCAAATGGCTCAGGAGATCCCAGCTGGATCTGGTCGGAAGAAGATGGGGAAATGAGCTCTAATGTTGAGAGACGGTCACGGAGTGTCTGTAATCCGGCTTTATATCCCTGCAGTTCTTGGTACAGAGCAGCAGAGTCCAGATCTCCATGTGGCTGGGGTAAGTTTCTGTTCTCCATACTTCCCGCTGGGTTTAACATGGTTGGAGCATAATGTTACGGGTGGTCAGAGAGGATAAACCCAGAAGCAGGAAGACTCGAACAAATCCATCAAGTTTTAAGATTTTACTTGAACCAAACAAGACCCAAACAGAGAAGATGCTCCAACACAAAACACAGAGAGAACAGAACTTAAATAGGGTGCAACATGATTGCAGGCAGCTGTGATCAATTAGTGAGGGACCACAGCTAACATGCCAGAAATGCAACCAAAAGAAACACCACTAGAGGGCAACCATAACAGCAGCAGCATGCATCGTAACGAAACAAGCCACACCCACTGTGAGGAAAACACCCAGTAGTCATTAGATTTCATGGCTGTAAAATATGTTTTCATAATTTACAAACTGCTTTTCAGTCACAGTCCTATCCACTCACTCACACACACTGAGCTACGCTGCCTAACATCAGCCCCAACCTGTAACCACCAGGAGCAATATGAGGTTCAGTTTCTTGACCAAGACACTTCCACACAGGGTAACCTCCAAGTTTCCGATCAGAAGTTTACTGCTGTACCTCAGCACCATGGTGTCCAAAAAAATATGGCCCCTTTGGAAAGTACTAAAAGGTATATGTCAAATACCAGTCAGGCTTTTAGTTTAGACAAAAGTGGATCAGAGACACATGCAAGTTCAACCAATTGGGTGTTACGGTGAATAGGGAAAAAAGGGAAAAAGGGAAAAAAAAAGAAATAGAAAAAACATTTGAATTTCCTGGCCTTTCTGTCTTTGTAACCTAACTGCCACCTGGAGCAAGTGATGGCAGGAATGCTGAAAAACCCCACTTAGTACATGCCACCAAGCACCCTTGCATCAATTCCACCTTGAAGCTCTGCACTTCTTGATTGCTACCAGAGAGCATTAGATCACCTTTAGTTCCCTCAGTGCTGCTGCACAGCATGTTCTCTGTCTTGCCCAAATGCTAATACTGGCCCAAAGAAAAGAAATGAATAAAAAATCTTGTTCCATTTTCATTTGTAGAATCATGATTATGTTAGGAAATTGTATTTTCACACATGATATGAGTCTAAGGCCTGAAACAGGACATGCAATACAATTCTTGATATGAGTTTTTTCATGTGTAGGTGAACATATGTGTGTTTTTTTTTTTTGCTTTATAACGATACTGGGATGATATTTCATATCATAATTAGTTAGGTATGTGGTAAAACAGTGTTGAGGAAGGACTAAAATCCTGCCCAAGCATGTGGTTTATGTATAATGCAGCATATGGAATACATTTACAAGTGTTTCACAAAGATTCAAACTACTGTTCAGCTAAGACACAAATAATCTACAGGCTGTCTGTTGACTGAATTTTAAAATGCAACTTGATTTTCAATTAAATTAATTTATGTGAAAAGAAGTAATTCACTGATTCCCCAATGCAAGATGCCTGTCATTAGCAGACAAATCTAGATTTAAACCTTTGACTTTAGAATACGTATATACCTGCTACACTATTATGACATAAAAACCCCAAACTGAAATGTAAATTGCTGTAATAACAAACTAAATAAATCAATATCCTTTATCCCTTTGTCCCATTGTTTCAGAAACAAAACATTTCAAACACACGTCTTTCAAGGCAAACACTTTCATATCTTTTGACTTGAAGTTAAGAATTTCAAGGACATTTATTGGCCATTTAAAATGGGGATGTTGGGTGGGTTTTTTTTTTTTTTTTTGCAGCCCAGCCAGCAAGGCCAAGTGGGCCCCATATGGTTTAAAAGTGGGCAGAAAATGTTTCTATGGTGGCCCCACCTGTGTTTGCCCACATTAGCTTAAGTGGACACTCAGTGGGCTGGCTCGCTACGCCAGCCAGCTGCCCGGTGGACAACTGAGCTTTCCACTGGGCAGTGGAGTGTCCGGGTAGCCCTAGCCAGCTGCCCGGTGGACAGCACTGAGTGCCCACAAAGGCAATGTGGGCAAACACAGGTGGGGTCACCATGGAAACTGCGGACAAATCCATCTGGGGCCCACATTTTCTGGCCACTGTTAAACCATATGGAGCCCAGTTGACCTTGTCCGCTGGGAGGAGACACTGTCCCAGAATGGCACAAGAAGTCTTATGACCCAACCATTAATCTCCAGCCTCTCAGGTATGTGCTCTGGCCCAATCAAGAACAAGTCAACTTCAACCACTGTCAAACATCCTCAGCAATTGTTGAGGAGATGTGATTTACCAGTGTTAGATTCATGATGTCCCTTTTGTTAACTGAAAGTACTTCTGTAGCTTTGTATCTGTAATTTATGCATATCAAGTAAGGGTTTTCTTTTTAGAGAAGGACAAGAGTCAGAGAGACCATTATAATTGAAAAAGTGAGCATTATAGGTGAGCGTATTAAATGACAGATTAACAAATCTTTACATTTTTAATGTTAAACTTCTAATTTCATCATACAGAGTAATTTATACATAACTCTAATTCACAATGCAGCTCCACTGTTAATATAAAGTGACAAATGAATAAAATAAATGTTAGTTATGTATTACATGCAACAAAACAGGTCCATTTGAAGTACCTTAGAACAAGTTAAAATACTGATTTTTACTTGCAGTAATTCTTTTTTTTAACCTTTCCTTAATAAAATCCTACATTCCACTATTTCACCTTTTATGTCAAAATGTCCTTTGAATTTTTTTGTTTTGCATGACAGCATTTAAAACTGGAGAATAGAAAATTGTAGAACAGAAAAATGGAATTTCCCATGAAGGTTTAGAGTCACGGTTAAATCAGTTGAACACATAAACAATTGTTTTTTTTAAAAGGAGTTAGAAAAAAGGTGCAAAGTTAAAGTTGTTAGAAAAAAGGAGAATTGTTGGGTAAAAAAAATCTTCTGAGCTTCTGAGCACATTCAATGACTTGCCTTGTTTTTTTTTTAGTTTTTTTTTTATAGGGTTTGCAATGAGCAGAAAATGACAAGAGGCTAATTGAAGTGTCACTCTGCTCTAAAGTCTATTCCTTTTTTTTATTATTTTGCATTGAGAGACAACTCATCATATGTCTGAATAAGCCATTAGCACTTAAAATAGATTGCTCTGCAGTACTGTCTGAAGACATAAGAACGTTCTTTGGTTTGATTAACAGTTAAGAAAAAAAAGGTCAGGAAAGGAAATGATTTTTTGAAGGGCAAACAGAGGGTTTTTTTTTTTAAGTCCAAAAGAAGAAATAAATGAGGGCGGTCAAAAAAGTATTTAAATACTTCTTTTTAGAGTTCACTTGAATAAAGCTGTCAGACTTTGTCGAATCAAACACAGGGCACAGATGTAACCCTTTAGAAGTAAACTGTGGGGGAATTAAAACAAGGCAACAAGAACAAAAGGGGTGACACGTCGCATGAGCCTACAATGACTAACTGATATTTATGAGCCTAAATAAACAGAGGATTTATTATCTAAACCAAAAAAAAAAAACTGCAGATGAATATCCATATCCAGGATCAAACTATCTGAGAGGCTGACCTGAAAGCCCAGACAACTCACAGAAAATAGGGAGTATAGGCTTGAGACTTGGTCACAGATAAACAGTGTCAAAAACAGGCCTAGAAATGTGTTCCTGAACATAAGATAGAGATAGCAAGGCTGAGTGGCTACAGTGTTCCAGTGACAAGACAGTTCTAAGTTTAGGGAAGAATGAACACAGTCTGGGGAATTGGTAATCTCACCTGTTTTTTTAAATTATATTAGATGTCCCATGACAGTCGAATCAGAGTGCAGTATGATGCAAGACTATTTTGCTGTATGTCTAGTATTAATGTCAGTGGAACCTCTTTGTAGAAGCTAATTAAAGTTTTATTTTTTATGTGGCCATTTCGAACTTCTTTCCAAGATCAAATTTAAACTCTTTTTGAGCATGGACCAGGGCTGCTCAATCTTGGTCCTCGAGATCTCACCCTTTGTATGTTTTTTTTTTTTCCACTCTACCTGCACTGCTTTCTACTCATTACCTGGATCAGTTGGGCTCAGTCCATCATAACATGGAAACACCTGAGTCGGTTAATCAACAGCAAAGGGGAAACAAAGTGCCAGAAAAAAAGGCAAAGTAGTAGATCCAAAGGACCAAGCTGAACAGCCCTGGTATAGACTGACTTCAGTTTACAAAAAGGATACTGGTGGAAAAATGGCTCTGGTGCTTTATGTAACGCACAGATCTTGGTGAAAATTTCAAAGGGCTAAGCCTTTATTTTTGAGACAGACATGTTGGTTAATTAATTGATCAGATTTGACTGAACAAACTGTTACTGCCAATCTGGAGGACGGCACTGTTTCCCCACTCCCTCTAACTTGCCCCCAATAATGGTGGCGTCTTTAAGCACAAGTCATTTTATTTGTCAGAATATCCATTATTGCTTTTCTACCTACTTTTAACATTTTTTTGCTAATCTTAACTTTGTATTTTTAATATTTTTTTCGTCTGTATTGCAATTCATTTAAGTCATACACAATCAATAAAAGAATGTTGTTGGCTCTCACCTTGAACGTTCAAAATGTATGATTGACAGTAGCCTGAGACCACTTTCAGTGGAATAGACATGTGGACTTTGACCGACTCGGACCAATCATTGCTTAATAACCTCATCTGGCTCCAAATAGTACCGTCTGTATTGGGGAAGAAACGACTGAATAGGCTTAGGAGCTGGAAGGAAGTAGTTTTCCATGGGTGATGTCACACTCACTCAGTCCAATTCTCTTATATTGGCCATGATAGAAACCTTTAAGTTATACCTTGGCTATAACTTTCAAGAGGCATTTGAGGACACAACTTCATTTTGTGGAGTAAATTAAAATTCTCGTCTCTAATGACCTGTCGTATCAGTGAGAGACTTTCAAAAAGATAAGCAGTTGCTCAAGGGAGCTATCGCAATCAGGAAGGAGGACAACAATGAGCTGTTAAACAGGATACTGCTGCTATCTGCAAAATTAACACTGTAATCATAAAATTGCTCAAGGTTTATTTAAGTATATGATCACTTTTAGTGATGCTTTCATGCGTAACTCTCTTAATTAGATTAACTAAATTATTCACAACATAAATATTTGAATCATTGAGTTTGAAAGTTTAAATTCACACATGTTTATTGCATGCATACTATTATTTAAGTGCATATTTATAAAAGTATTTTGCAGTCACCAATTCTGCAAGTTGTCTTACTCAAAAAGATGAGATGGATCTGTATTTGTTGTAGCTTACCAAACTTGTACTATAACATTTGGACAGAAGGACTGACAGATGATATGAAGATTAAATTTAGTGATTACAAAAAAAAAAAATTATACAAGCCAAAAAAGGCATTATCAAATCTCTTTCTCATTCATGCGCTTTGGCAGGAAATGTGCTCGAATAAGGTAGGGACTTAATGGAAAAAAATACGGTAAGGTGTGACAAAAACAAAATCTAATAGGATTTTTTACACCTGCCAAAGATACATTTGGCGTCCCTCAAAGTAAATATAACCACACAAACTCCTGAACACACATGCACAGAAATGCGCAGTATCAAGACTCAAATTCATTTTAATTTCTATATGTGCTTTATCTTAAACCTGTCACAGCATGTCTGTTTGAGAGAAAGGGTTTTACCTTTTTTGTTGTCTTTTGTTATACTGTATAGGAAATGGTTACTTTTAGCACTTCTTTTGTTTTCTTTATATTTGCAAAATATTACCAAGTGCTTTGCTCTTTCTTTTATTTGCTTATCTTTTCACGAGTTAGAGTTTGGAATAATTAAAATGAAGTACAACGAAAATATGTATTTCAAGAGTCATCTTCATACATTTCTTATTTTATTTAGTGACATAATCCATCAATCCATCCATCCATTCATCCATCCATCCATTTTCTTTACCAAAGGGATGTCCCTTTTGGGGTCACAGGGTTGCCGTAGCTATTTTTGGGTAAAGGCGGGTTCACCCCAGGAAGGTCACCAGTCTGTTGCGGGCAACTCAATCACTCACACACTTACACATGCACACCTAATGACACTTTAGTGTAACCAATTAATCCTTGACGCCTGTTTTTGGACTATGGGAGAAAGCCAGAGTGCCCAAAGAATTAATGACAGAATTTTGCCATGAATTTGATCAAAGGCATTGTCTTCTTTATTTAAGAGTTCAGACTGTTTTTGATTTACCACTGCCACCTAAGCATAGTGTCGCCAAAACAGAATTCTACCCCTACCCCTCCTGCTTCTCCCTACCCCTACAATTTTAGCCGTAGTGGCGTCCAAACTTGTCTTTTTAAAGTAAAGCTATAGTGACTTAGGACGGGACATCCCTCTGCCGGAAGGGTGTTCCGCATCGCACTGTGCCACAGAAGAGACACACATTTCTTAATGTGGGTGTGCTCTAAAGCACAGAAGTTTACATTTAAATGTAAGTAATGAGTTTTGGTTTAAAGTTTAAAGTTATAAAACTGATTTTGTTGTATATTTTCCGAGCACTGGCATCTATGCATTAACATACCTCACCGGCGACAAGTTGTTTATATAAGGGAGTATCAAATTAATTATTTAGGAATGTAGCATCACACTAAAGACTGAATAATAGATTACATTTTGTTTATGCTCTCATTTTTATAAGTCAAGTATATGATTAAAAAATATGATTATTAGTTTTAAAAGGGAAATTAAAGAGTTATTATTTCAGTGTTTTTTCCTTGCAAAGTTATTTTTTTTATAGTCCAAAAAATAAAAATAGGTCTGTGAATGCCTTTGTTGTACTTACTTTGGAAAATTTAAATTATAAACATTAGTTGAATATAATTTACTTGCTGTCCAGATTTTTCTTGAGGCGCAATTTGGATATATAAGCAAATGCTTAGCTTTGGGCATCTGGTATGCAAAGACTCTGAGACTCCTTTTGCATTTCCAATTAGGACCGCTGAGGGAAAAAAAAAAACAAAAAAAAACATTTACATCAAGTTAACAGAATATGATTATTGAAGGCTATATTAGAAAAAAAATATGCGTTTTGTGGACATCAGCATTTTTTTTTTTGCTTAAACAACAGAAGAAATCTGATTTTTTAAGTGCTTGCTGTTCAAGCTCACAACAATCCATATGCTTCTCCTCACAACAATTAATGACTGCCAATGTAATCATGTTAAAATGATCATGTTTAAATAAACAAACAGTAAATTCAGAATTTTTTTACCTTAGTTTTAATAAACAAAAACAGTTTCATAATACAGTCCCCCCTAATACCATGTGCTCACCAACTAAAACTAAAACTACATTGAAATACAGTTTGTTTTTGTTTGCCCTCCCTGTAGCCCATGTAGTCACTTCTCTCCTAATGACATACAGTGAGTCCTAGCCTGAGGGCAAATCCACCATTCATCACTCAGTTTTTACTTCCCTTAAAACTGTGAAAGAGCAGCAGTGGTAATGATTGCAATGAAGACGGCTGTGCTGGATGCTTCAGATGCAAAACAACAGGCATCCATTTCCCAAACAAGATGGGTTCCAGCTTATGCAAAACAATGATACCTGACAAGTTTTCTTAAGGTGCATGCTGCTGACCATTGGTCTGTCCCACTGTAAATAAACAAAGCAAACAAATCTATTGCATGATTTTTGCATGTGAAGACCTCATTGCCACTCTGCAATGGAAATGCAAGTCAAATGGATGGGAGTCAAATGGCCCATTTGGCATGAAGCAGTAAGAATTTGACTGATTCTGTCGGGTTGTAGGCTGACGAGAGGACAGGATTTTGGTGCGGAAAGACAATTTGATCAATTTACAGAAACAACAAGCCGCTGACCTGAATGTGAGCGGAAAGCTAAACAGCAGGATTATCTAGTTTGCTGCAAACATATGGTCATGGTGTGGTGTAATGGGATTCTGATGGGCAGACACTGACATTTTGATTATGCATCAGATAGTGTTACTTACTGTCATTCAAGCTACACTATGCACTCAATGTGGGTTTACATTTCACCACAGCCTTTGATCGTATTTGCATCTCAGAAAGGTAATTAAAAAGACTCATTAAATGACAGAGCTATAGGCATGCCTATTTTTATGCAGTACTTCCATTTTGTCAGGGTGAGAGCTTAACAGCTCATCTCTCTGAACCCTGCAGGTTTTTGTTTTAGTCTGAATTAAATGCCTTTTCAAAGCTTAATTATGTTTTAAGTATATAGCAGCAGGTCAGCAGAGCGATGTCCAACCGAGAATAATTGATGTAACAAACAAAATACGATGAATGCAGCAAAATAATAAATGCAAATATTTTGTTTTAGAATAATTCCTATCCATTTCTTCATTTTTATAAATATAATAAAAATTATATTTAGTATAGCGTTAAATACCTTTTTTTTTACTGTGTATTAATGAAAAAAATTACATAAATTTATAATGCTAATAATTTGTAGTTCAATTCTGCAGTGTAGTGTGAAATCACTGTTTACAAAAACAAAAGAAACAAAAATACACTTCTTAAAAAAATAAAGGGAACACTTACAAAACACATCATATACCTGAACGAATGAAATATTCTTTTGAAATGCTTTATTCTTTACAAAAATGCATGTTCTGACGACACAACCATACCAAAATTATTAATGGACATTACATTTACTATCCTATGGAGGTCTAGATGTGGAATCATAAGTAAAAATTAAGTGGAAAAACAAACTACAGGCTGATCCAACTTCAATGCAATGTCTTTAAAACAAGCCAAAGTTATGCTCAGTAGTGGGTGTGGCCTCCACATGCCTGTATGACTTCCTTGCAATGCCTTAGTATGCCTCTGTTGAGGCGGTGGATGGTGTCCTGGGTGATCTCCTCCCACACATGGACCAAAGCATCCGCCAGCACCTGTACAGTCTGTGGTGCAACCTGATGTTGGTGGATGGACAGAGACATGAAGTCCCAGATGTACTCAATTGGGTCTCAGATCTTGGAAACAGGCAGGTCAGTCCATTACATCAAAACCTTCATCTAGCAGAAAGTGCCAAAACACTCTAGTCACATGAAGTCTAGCATTGTCTTTCGTTAGGAAGAACCCAGGGCTAACCGCACCAGCATACGGTCTCAGTAGGGGTCCGTGAGTCTCATCTCAATACCTAATGGCAGTCAGGCTACCTCTGGAGAGGAATATTACTTGGAGAGCTGTGCTGTCCTTCAAAGAAATGCCACCCCAAACCATTACTGACTCACTGCCAAGCCGGTCATGTTGGACGATGTTGCAGGCAGCAGAGCATTCTCAGCTGTGTCTGCAGACTTTGTCTCCAGACTCAGTCACATCATTCACATGTTGTCATCTGCGGTGGTTTTGGGGCTGCGGTCAGGGTCTTCTGGTACCTGATGGAGGCTCCGTTTGTTGAGGGGGTCAGATTTGGCACCTGGGTGCGGGTGCCACATGGTCTCCCAGACTTGGGTCTGAGGAGGCTGCTGCAGGTCCCCGCCCTGGAGGGAGGGTCCACCTACACAGGATAGGCTGTCCATATGCACCTGGGGCTGAGATCACCTCTTCTCTGGCCCTGTGGTCCCCCTCCCATGGTTGCTGCATGCATTTGGGCCCTCCATTCTCGGTTTAGACCTTTCCCAACAGCAGCGGCTTCCTAGTCCAGTGGCCCTCCCTCCACGAAGGGGGAGGGATCCCTGATGTCTTGGTCCCAGTGGTGCGGGTTCTGGCCCTTGCCCTTGAGCGCTGAGCCTCTCCAAATTTCAAACAGTGGGTGAGCCTGGTCGGGCCATGTTTACAATGCTCTTCAGGGACCCCCACTTCTTGGGTGTCCTCCTTCCTTGCTCTCTCTTCGGCCTCGTGCGGAGTGGATGGGTGGCTGCCAGGAGTGTGGGGTGGGTCTCCCTTTGGGGGCCCTGGCTCATGCCTGGGGTTGGGGTGGGGGGATGCTCAGAACTCCTTTGTGGTGGTGGGCTGCTCATCTGGGGCTGGGGGACATGCTCTGGGGGCCCCCAAGCACGGTGGTGGTGGTGGGGGGGTTCTTCTGGCTGGGCTGGAGCTTGCACTATGTGCTCTTGTGCCTCCCTGCTCTCTGGCATTGGGGGCCCCTGTGGCAGTCCTGCTGGCCCTGGTCTGGGTGTCTAGCTGGATTGGGTGGCCGTGGTGCAGCGGTAGGGCGGTCGACCCATGATTGTAAGATTGCAGGTTCGATTCCCGCCTTGCACGCCCATGAGTCGAAGTGTCCTTGGGCAAGACACTGAACCCCACTTTGCCTCTGGTGGGAGGTAGGTGCCAGTGTTCGGCAGCGGAGCCGCCATCAGTGTGTGAATGTGTGTGTGAATAGGTGAATGGGTTTGTGACTGTAAAGCGCTTTGGGCCTTTGAAAGAGCGTAGAAAAAGCGTAGAAAGCGCTATATAAGTATACGCCATTTACCATATGATATGATTGCGCTACGGACGGATTTCATCTATCTGCTATACAGTGCTGGTGTCGGGGGGTAGTGGTTACCACTGCCGAGCCCACCTGATCCAGTTCGGAGGGGCTCTTGGTGTGGGGATGACCAGGCACCCCCCCTTCTATTTTTTAACATTCCATCATCCACCTAAGCAGTACATAAATACTCACTCGAGCACAGGTATACACTCACCTTTGCACAAATAGTATGCGTGCCTGAATTAAATGCTTGACATGTGATGGTTTGTATGCATAAGTATGTGCGTGTGAAGGGTAGTTGTACTGTGTACATGTTGACATATTTGTATGTGAAGATTTTTGGAGCCAACAGGTATGTTTCTAACATCTGAGTGTGTGTGTGGACAGGGCCCACTGTTAGACAAACATTTACACCTGACAGTAATGAAGACTTCCAGCAACTTGTTGCTTTATGATTCCAACCCCCCACCCCCACCCCACCCACACACTTCTATAATCATTCTTCTTTTTCCTTAACCCCCCCTTTTTTCTCCCTCTCTTTTGTGGCTTTATGCCCCCCCCCCCCCCCCCCCCCCCTCTCTAACATCCCCCTATTATCTTCCCTCTTCTTCTTTTCCTTCCGGTCAAACAAAAAATGCCAGAAGCATAATCACTATATATAAAGTGTTGCATAGTTTACAAAAGGGGTTAATACAAATACACACCTTGTGTGTCAGAATGTTCATAACCCCCTGTTGTAACAGTAAAACATGTCCAACACAAGAGGATTTCAGCTCCCATCTCTTGGACAAAAAAACTTTTTCAAAAGTTTTGTGTTGCAAAATTAGCATATCATAAAGGAGCAAATGTTTTGGTTTTTTTTTTCTTTTTTTTCAGCATTGTGCTAATAGAACTGAATATGACAGTTCATATAAAGTCATTTGAGGGTCTGCACACCTGCTTGTGATTATTTACCAATTGCTGGTACTAGTTAGCAGTACCCAGCTAAAACATTCACCTTGCATTTAAGCAGAGGCAGAAACACATTTTTTTTTTTAAAAATCCATGTTTTTTTACTTTTGCTAAGTGCATAATAGCACTTCAAAGGAACATGTTGTTCTGTTACAGTGATTTCATACCGCAAAAATGCACTAATCATTGCTTGAATAAGTCACCAGGTTGTCAACCTATGTCTGCGGTGTTTTTTTTAGTTTATTTGTATTTTAATACATGACTTTAAATTTTAATTGATAACCTGCTTTGATTTTAAATTAAAGTTTTCTTCTCAGAAAGATAAGCTCCCTGGCATGCATCATCACTCTGTTACTACTGAAAAATTACTGAAGTTTTCAAGAAGCTGAACAAAGTAATAATCTATAGAATCCACATTTAGCTACATATGCCACAGGTTTGAATGGAACTATGGTTATAACTGCATCTTGAATTTTTAGATAGTAAATAAAATATACTGTTGACAATAAGTTCCGGTATGGTTATTTAAATGAGTGCTTTTCCTATTTGGTCTGAATTTTAATGGGAGAGATTAAAATTCCCTTTGATATTAATGAATAAGAAGAAACCACATTTTCATTAGTTTGCATTACCTCCAAAATTAAGACATAAATAGCCCAAAATAACAAAAATAATGTCAAATTGACCATGTTATTTCTAACAGTTGCCGCAATAACAGCTTGAGAGCAACGTCCCATGCTCCTCAGTAGCCTCATTATGTTGCTCTGAGAATTGCTTTTCACTCTTCCACAAGAACTACACATAGTTCTGCCAGGTCACTTTGGGGTGAGGTATGATCATCCAGTCTATGCTTCAGCTGATCCCATACAGGTCAGAGGCTCTCTGACTTCCTCAAGTAACCCTTCTGGCTCAATGTAGTTGAGCATTATCATCCATGAACAGAAAGTTTAGGGTGTGCTGGTGGAAATTTGGATAATGATGGCTCTATGATGTCTCTGAGAAATTGCAGTGACTGGGTCATCTACAATAACCAAATGGGTTTTTCAATGACTGGTGATGCCTGCCCAAACTATTGCGTCTTCTCCACCTAAGCGAACCCTGGGGACCATGTTGACATCAGTGTATCCCTCACCTCACCATCTCTAGCAACACTGATAACCATCATTTCTGTGCAGGTTGACTCTTCTATGATCAGTAGGTAGACCATTGCTGAATTGTCCTGGTGACATCTCGTGCCCACTGCAAATGTTCACAGCGGTTAAAGTTAAAGCAATGGAGTTGATTGTGAATAGTTTTTTCTGGAAATCTTAGTACTCCTCACATCTGGTAAATGGGCCTGCAGCTGTGTGGTATTTGTTTAACAATGTCTGAGTGATGAGGTCCTTAGATAGATTGGCTGCATTCTGTGACTTGTGGAGCTCCATTCCTGGGCCTGTCACATACTGCAAGTAGTTTTGTGTCTTGATGCGAGTCTTCTGATGACACTTTGAGACTCACCATGTTTACATGTAACATCTGACTGCCTACTACCAACCTGAAGGTGCAATGGCCAGGTGGCTCTGGTCGTCTGTTAAGCGGCATTGCGTTTTCTTGGCAGTTTGAATGATGAACTTGGAATAACTTATTTGCAAAATCCCTTTTTATACCTACACAATGTTAAGATTGACGCCACATTGAAAATGTCTTTTTTTTTTAGAACTTTTGGGGTTTTTGGCCCAAGTAAGTAAGACAAACTATACATAGTTGATAGTATTAGGTTTAAAGGTTGTCATCTGGACTTGTTTTTTTTTAAGTTTTTCACCTCTTGTTCAAAAGGCTTTGTCAATTCTGAAAATAGTTGGTAAAAGAGCTGGTTCATATGTGCTCGTGGGGGAGGAGTCAGACCTGAAACTGGAATGTATTGTCTACTTAGACTACATGGTTTTGGGTCATTAGGAGTACTTTGTCCTCAGCTGGGGTTGGGGAGACAGTAGCTACCCTCCCCAACCTCGTCATCTCTTTCAGCTCTTTCACCTAGGTGGAACTGGTCCGGTTTGTTTCAGAACACTGCTGTAGATGGATGGAAGAATAAACCTGAAACCACCATTCTTATAAAGAGAAGGTTTATCTTTCTTGAAAAAGATAGCATCTTTAACTCCTTGCTCCAACCATCCTTTCTCTCTGGCTAAAATTCGGACTTCACTGTCCTCAAACGAAGGCCATAAACCACTCATTTCCGAACGACCCGCAAGTAAAGTTTTTTGTTTTTTTTTTCCTTCACCTCTTCCAATATTGTGTTTATTATTGGTGTGTGTAACAATGCAGTATTTTTAAGATAAATTCAAACTTTCAGCTTCTAAAGCTTTTTATGAAACTTAAACTGTCCCACTTTTAGGTTTTGTGCAGAGCATTAATCCACAATTAATTCCAAGAACATCATCAGCTGTGTTCCATTTGGGAGGATGTCTCTAATGCTAGAAAAAGGATCATAAAATTGATCTTATGAACATCTAAGCTTCACGATTGGGGTATCAACCCCTTAAATCTATCAGTAAAAAGTATGAAAGAGTTTGTGTTAACTGGAATTAAAATTGATTACAAAGCAAGTGTCCACAGTGGTTTTCATTTTGAAATGCAAATGAAGAAGATACCAAAAGCATTATGCATCTCCCAACAAGTGCTCTTTTTGATAAAATATGCTGCCATCTTCCCTATTTCTCCCTACACTGTTTAATCCCATTCATTCAGGCCCGCTTTGCCACTTTTCAGGCTTGATTGGAATGAAAATCTAAAGCATCAGTGTTGTGGATGGAGCATCTCTGGAGAATCATCTGACTGACAAAGATTGAGTGGATGTCCTTCCTTGAAAGACAACTGGCTGATTTACTAATTTTGAAATACAAATTGATGGCAACACACTTTAGCACACAGGGACACACACAGTCACTGGTAGTCTTTCGAAATGTTCTGCGTCTCAGCAACAGAATTTCAGGCCCAGGAGAAATAAGCAGATATGTCACTTTCTATTCTGCTCAGAAACAGAGTGGCTGTCCATCATCTTAATGTGTCAGTTTTTAACCATGAGGATGAGTATGCATTTCATCCGAGGAAAACAAGACGAGACAAAAACAAACTCGTACTGTAGAGAAAAAAAGTGAGGCTTTGCTGAAAGAACAAAAAACTCATGTTCTTATTCTATTCACATTTTTCTTTATTATAAAGTAACCAGTTGTTGTAATTTTTCTTTTTTAATCAATCAGTTCCTTTCTCTTAATGACTTTATTCCATGCATTTGAAATATTTGAGTCTCTCATCCTTCATCTATCTGGAACACTGAGAGTCAATCAGGAAGAACAGAACTACGTGGATGCAAAACTAAGGAAGTCAAAGATGATGAACAGTAAGGGGGGGGGGTTTCTGGCTGCTGCTGCAGCGGGGGTCTTGGTGTGGGGATGGCTGGGCACTGTCCCTCCATTTTTTTACATTCCATCATCCACTTTAGATAAACATGAACAATCACTTGAGCACAGGTGTTAGCTCACCTTTGCACACATAATTTGAGTGACTGAATAAAATATTTCACACTAGTTGGTTTGAAGGCACAAGTGTGTGAACATTAGTTGTATTGCGCACATGTTGAAATGTGAACATTTTTGGAGCCAACAAGTATGTTTATAACATTTGAGTGTGTGTGTGTGGACAGGCTCCGCCCTTATAGACTTGTATTACATCTGAACCTAAATGCAATGAGTATAACCATCCAGCAACTTAATGCATTATGCTGCTTCATGGTCCCCCCCCCCCCCCAACATCCCTCTCTCTTCTTCCCTCCTTTCCTTTTCTGTCCGGTCCAACACAAAAGATTTTCAAATATGATTAAAATTAATAAAGTTTGGCCTCGATTACAAAAGGGCTTTATTCAGACATTCCTCTGGTTTGTCTGAAGATTAATAACCCCTGTTGTTAAGGTAAAATATGTCCAACACAAGAGGCCCTCAGCTCTCATCTGTCTGCCCAGCTGTTGGACAGGACAAGTTAAAAAAATTAAAATAAAAAGATGATGCAAAAGAATATGTGGTTAAAAAAATGTTCTTTGTTGATGTTTAGAGTGTGTGATATTACAAAGTAAATAATAAGATACGGTTAAAGACCCACTCTGATCATCTATGATCTAAGTCAAAATGTTTCCAGTCGTCTTCTGGTTATGTTTTTCATTTTTTAGCCAGTTTCTGCAGAGTGACTGTAGTTAATAAGAAATTTGCCTCTTAGTTGCAGGTTGGGCTGTTGTTGCCAAGTAACCCCGCCCCCCTTTCCCTTACCATTCGCTGAGAGCTCTGTTTGAACAGAGTAGGGAGCTTGTTGCCCCGCCCAGCCTATTTTCTACATCACAAATAAGCTCTTTTACTGATAGTATTTCTTTGTCTGCTCCTGAGTAATACTCATAAATGCAATTTTGAGCTCAATTTTGTAATCAAATGGCACCCATCATTAGAAAAATGCCCCCAAAAAAGCAGTAAAAACACAATTTTCATCAGAGTGGGTCTTTAAAGGAAAGTTTTTTGTGGTGTCTGCCAAATGCAGTTAGCTGGTTTTCTTAAAAAAGTCAATTGTAAATCAAATTATTTGGAATTTTTCAAATTTCTCTAGGTATTTGCATGTTCAAATTGTAATTTCTAAGTAGAAATGCATGCATTCTTACCAATACTAATAATATACTGTATTAATAATTGTATATATACCTCTTAGTGGTGCATAATAGCTATATATTTAATTTGCTGATTGTTTATCCACTTGAATACCTACAGACAATTTATTTTTTAAAAACATTTTTTTCATTAAATGCAGCAAATAAAGATGGCACAAACACGTGTTTTTGTACCAATGTCAGCTTTGCACAAGGGTTTTCAAGATTGCAAAGTGGTGGTAACTGAAATTCCCAACGAAAGAATTCAGAATGTGTCCTCTTTCTATGCATGAAAAAGATCTGAGGCATTGTAGTGGATAGAAACAGACTGTGTTCTTTCCAGGAGCAGGCTCTGCTTCTGTACACCCTGAAACCCTCCTTCATGTGTATCACCATGAAACACATTTGCATAATACCTGCCTGGTAGCTAGTTTGGCACACCTCAAACAAAGAATGAGCTCCTGTCATGCAGTCAAACATTTCTGACAAATTTGCTTGCCAATCAAAAAAGCTTGAGGCTTTGACTGGGTTTATTAAGAAGACAGGCGAGCTAAAGGTTTCAGACGGAAAGTGAGAAGTGATGCAACAATGAAAAGAATCAGGGGAAAAAATGCAGATTATTGACCTTTTCCAATATTCATCATGATCGTTTTTGTCCGAGCAGAGTACGTAGACATGCTGACCCAGGTGTGCTATTTCATGTTTGACTACATTTATTGTACCATATATGGTTTAGTACTTGTGGTACTTTCTTTTAGAGACGTGTTTTTTGGACATTTGATCTAGGAATTCTATATGGAAAGTGAGAACCAGTGGTGCGCATGACTGATGGTTAGCTTTGATAACTCTGTCTGTTACAGGCCACTTTAAAGACACTGTCAGTGGGAGATTTTAGTGAACCAACAGAGTGAATGAAACAAAACAAATCAGAGAAATGAGTGATCTGAAAGACCCACTCCGATAAAAAAAATATGTCTGAGGTGTTTTATCATGATCTTGTATTTTTTTTCTCATGATGGAGAACAGGTAATAAAAAATTGAAGCTTAAAATTACATTTCTGCATAAGTCTCTATTCAAATAGGTTTGAATCAGGAGCAGTCAAAGCTTGTAGCTGTGAAACTACAACCGGAGGGCCACAAGCTCCCTGCTCCACCCTATTCTGATACGTCAAGTTGTAGATGACTAAATCCATGTACGTCTTCCTTTTGCTTATGTGAGATGTGGGACCGGGCATGCTCTGCGCCGGCAGTCCTACCCAAAACTCAAAGGTGACTTTCTAATAAACTCCTGCCGTTCTGCAGAAACTATGTCCTAGAAAACTACACAGATTTTTTTTTTTCCTTTTTCCAAAGTCCACATTGTCTTTTTATCTATATGTATCTATATTTAATCTTTATTTATTTGCCATGAAACCCACAAATAATATTTTGTGATACCAAAGTGACGTGTGGATACCAGGCTCTATGTATAACAATTAAACTGCAATGGTTTTCACCAAAGCACGCATTCCTTTATTTCAGATGAGTCAGTTTCCTGTTAGAAAAGACGCCTAATTAATGAAGTGACCTGACTGAATGATCTGCTTGTTATGGGGTAGATGTTTATCCAAACAAGCGTTGGTTTAGAATAACACCGTAGATGATTTACACCTTCTTCTGAGTTTAGTTCAGACATAATAAGATAAGTAAAGTATTTTTTTTTTCTTTTTCTTTTCTTATTTTATGACTTTACAGTATGTAGTGTCAAAGCCTGGCAGCCTTATAATTACAAACATTCACTACATAATACATCCTTTGGATTTTTTCACAAGATCTCTTCACTGCCACACAAGTCGCTTGTATACATTTATAGCTCTTGTTGCAGAACTTGATCTTTCTTTTCTTTTATGCAAAAATGTTCTTTATAGTCACATATAACGGTCTAAAAACAGCAGCTCCTTATTTTGCTGCTTTTCTTTTTTTTGTCTTAAGAAAAAGGTGCTTCTGCAATTTTATTAAAAATCTTGCAATTATTTTTAACCAAAAATATGTTTTCATTGTTGACGGACAACGACCTTTAGCGTGACAGGAAGTGTCCTTTGAGGGGTCAATGTAGGTGGTGAATGAATTGAGTGATGACACATGAAAAACACAAACCGGCAAGCTGAGATGCTTAAATTGAATATGACATTATGCAGATTATTAACGACAGTAGAATTTTGTAAAAACCCCAAGAACAAACCTGTATTTGTAATTGAGACAGTGATCATGTAGTTTTTTTTCCTTTTTGTTTCCACTTGTTTTGATAATCAGAAGTTAAAAATGCATAGATGTAGTGGTTTTTTTTCGTTCTCACAATGAAGCAGATCTGGATCGCTGTCTTTCTGTCAATTCTATAGAGAATTATGATCACAGGTGAAATAATAAGTCTCTTAAGCTATGAGAAAATGAGTTTCCTCATGTCTGTGCCTTTGAAAGATTATGCACCAGGTTTGACAGCCTTTGAGCCATTTTCAAGACTGCAAAACATGTCTTTTTTGTATCAATATAAAATGTACATACAGTCAGAAAAGGAGATTCACACACATTTTATTACATCAGTAATTGTTTAACATTGCATTTTTATGCGATACAATGAACAGGATGACTTCATTTCCGTTGTTGTCAGATATATCTAAATACCTCAAATATTTCGAAAATGTAATCCAGGATAAGGTTTATCCTACAAAATCAAAGTTTATAAGCCTTGTACATATAAATTAATTTCCCCGTCTAGCCGATTTACCCTTACTGCTCAACCTTGAAGCGCATAAGCTCCATTGTTACTCTTTGCCCCCTCTCATCATGTTCTTACACAAAATGCAAATCTGTTATCCTCTGGCTTGGCCGCAGTGGGGTTGTTTTTTTCTGTGTAGCTGTTAGTCGCACTGATGAAAAGACCACCTGTCATCCACAGACCCTTTGATTAGATTAGGAGGTAAGGGAGAGATTAAATTGATATGAAGTAGACTCAAACCCTAATGCCATCCTTACTGTGTCGTTACAAACGCCATGGTCTGGAGACTATTGGCATTGTTGTCTGTCATAAGTATGCAGAGATTTAGTTCTATATCAGTCATAATTCATATATCAATAATAACAGGGACATGGTGGGCAATTCCTTCATGTCCAGCTCAAGAAAATACCTTTCTAGTGCAATGCATGTAATGTTTTACTACATTAAATAAAACCTTATTTTAATTTCATATCCAGTATGAATGGTACAGAGCCCCTAAAGGGCCATTGAAGAAAAAAAAATAGAAGTAAAAAAAAAAAAAAACTAACGGGTGCACACCAGTTAGTATCGGTGCGCACCCATTAGTTTTTTTGTTTTGTTTTTTTGCTTCAATTTTATTTTTCTTCAATGGCCCTTTAGGGGCTCCGTAAATTGGCCTGTTTTTACATTTAACATATATGCTTTTTATCTAGACACCACATTACAGCCCTGCATGTTTGTTTGTTTTGTTTTTTTTTTTTTGCCCGATCCCTCAATTCTAAGTAAAAAAAGAGTCTCAGAAAATAAGTGTAAAGGTATGTACACAACGGGCATGTGACTCGTGTAGCCCATGGTGTTCACACTGGACAAGCAGGGAGGGGCTTCTTCTTTTTCTACGTTTTACGAGTAATTACAATTATTCATTTCTCCTCTATGATCCAATTTCAAGTGGTTTGCACTTTTGTGAATTAAAGTGGACATATCAATTCGTCACTGCCAAATTCGAGTCCCTGATTGGTCAAAGTTTGACCTGGTTTAACTTGCAATGCAGATTCAATGAACATGCGTTTTGCACGTAAAGTCTGACAGTGGTTGCCAAAACATAAGAAGTTATGCATGAGAGTTTTTAACACTCGTGCAAAAAAAGCACAACCTTACACAACAAAAATCTAAGTGTCGAAAAAGGTGGTGATAGGTTAATGATCTGTGATTTTGGTTGTGCAACTAAAGAGAACACTGAATTATACAATTATATTAGCTTATTTATAAGATTCTGTCTTTTCCTTACACAGGCTCTTTCTTACCAACAATAATTGTCCACACTTCAACAAATAACTGATAAAATAACCAGAGGAACCTTACCAAATTTCAAACCAGTTATGCTGTTGGAGCAGGACTGTGGTACTTTAGCGAATGCTACCAAACCCCAAATGAAGCACTGTAGCAAAAACGGATGGGCGAAAATTTATGCCACACTGGAAACAAATGCTTTCAGTAGAACTTGTTAAACGTTATCGTAACACCTATGGAGTTTGAAGCTTGTTTTGTATGTGAACTAACAGTAAAGGTTTATAAAAGTAAAAGAACAGGAAAAGTTTGATGTTCTTTTTCCTCACTTACTTCACGTCTATCTACAGTTGCAGCCTGCGTTCTTGCTTAATCACTGTCACCTCTCGTGTCACCCTGAATTTGCCCTCTGAAAATATGACAGATACCAACATGTGTTCTGAAAATATAACATCAAGCAGCCTCCCATGGATTTAATTACTGCATCTGTGGATTAACAACTTAATGTGGAGGGACTCAGAATAATGAGCAGTGGAACCACTGTGACCTGGAAAGTAGCAACAAAGCTGAATAATTGTATGGTTAAAACAGCATTATGTAAAAATAAGGCATGCTTCCAGCTGCTAACAAGGTACTTATTTTGACAGGTTATTTCGGTCAGACTAACAAGTTTCTGCTTTTGAAGTCTGAGGCGTGTTTGTTGACAGGAGCAATAAGAATTGAGGCATGTTTACAAGTGGATGCAATTGTTAGACATTGAGCAAAACAGTTTAAATGGATTCACCCACGATCGGTATTTCACTATATACCACAAATTTTAGTCTCTGTGAGATACATTAGGGCTTTAGATGCAATGCTTTTTTGTTTGTATGTTTTTTCTTTTGTTGAGGACATAGGTCATTTCAAGAAAGCAGCATTGTATTGGCTCAAAAATCTCATACACATCCGTGCTCCTTTTTGCAGTGACTCCGTCTTACCAAATTTATAGAAGCACAGATGGAAGAATGGACGAGAAAAGATTTGTAGACAAGCAAAAAGACTGCAGCACTGAATATTTACCCTTACAGGTAAATGCTGTATACGCCAGCAACTGTTTGGTAGCTACATAGTACAGAAGAAGCCGTTTTTTTAGTCAGTGGAGTATTTAGCATGCAACCAAAAATGTTTCATAGCTATTGGAATTATCAACACACTTGATGTGAGGCATGTATTGCCTTTAGCCTTGTCAACCAGTGCAGTGGTGATGATCACAGAGGGGAGATGTTCTTTTATTAAACTAGATATTAGCAATATTAGATTCAATCTAAGGCGTTGAATAACTACACTTTATAAAACAATGTAATTCTGTCAATCTACAGTCTGTGTTACAGGTGTCTAATAATGACTGTCACATGACACCACACATAAAATAGGATGTCTTTGAAGACCCGCTTCAATGAAAATTGGGCTTTTGCTGTTTTTGACATGTTCTTGTATATTTTTCTCATACTGGAGGACATATATAAAATAATTTAAGATTAAAACTGTGTTTCTGATTAGTCAATTCGCTTTGGACTGGGAGGTGATGAAAGCCGGATGTTTGAAAAAGATTAGATTTGACGCAGCTACTGACATGGGCAGGAAATATATGGCTTCCTTTGCTGCAATTCTAAATCCTCCACTTGCAGACAAATGTACATTTTCCTTTTCTTGTCTGAGCTGCCATTTATCTGTAAACTGTGTGGCTGGATACCGTCGATATTTCTTGCCATTTGTCTTTGTTGCGCTAATCTTAGCTTGGGCCTGTGAGCCACGTGTGGCTAGCATGAGAGAGTGCACATATCCTGGGAAAAGGCTAACTTCAGCGGCAACAGTCCCATCCACAACCAAAAAGTGAATTTCTAATGAGATCCTGCAACACTGTCCTAGAAAACGACACAGGTTTTGATTCTTTAGCTAAAAGCTGCATAATTAAAAGACCACTGGGAACAATTTTACAGTACAAAAGAATACAATTGGGGTGTGACTTTAAACCCTTTGATGATATCCACAACAAAGTGTTACAATATCCTTTTTAAAACGAGATAAAGATAAAAAGAAAAAGAATCAAAAACATTGACGTTCAGTGTTTATGTATCCACCGCTTCAAAATGGATCCACACATGTTTAACATGATGTAACATTATTATAAAGATTTATCAACAAATTTTGCATTTTTTCAATACGGCAAACATTAATTTATGTACTAGTATGTACTAATAAATGAGTTATTCTCTCCATAAAGTTTTGAAAATAGCATCACTTTTCCCACTGAAAGTATTGTTGAGATGTAATGTAGGTAGCCATTTTGAAATGTGCAGGAAAAGTCTTTCTACTGCCCCTTTGGGAAAGATGGTGAACTACAGGACAGAAAAACCTGTTAAAAGCAATGGTGTTTTAAGGAAAGCTTTGATAATGATACTGAAATAGGGGTCGCAGAAATGCGTGTATCAATAATGATACGAAATGTTATACAGGGTTAGAATAATTATTTTTATGTGCTTTAATTATATTATATCTCGTCATCATAAATGGGGTTATTTTACTTGATCTGTTTTATGCTTTTTTTCTTCTATATTGGGTTCTGTCAGAGTGTTTTCTATTGTCAAATTACACCAAGTTTATTTGTTAATTAACCATGGCTGGTTTCTATTAGTCAATTAACCCTCATTGCGTTTTAGAGTCTGGGCTTCAGTTTGTCTTTGTCAGATCTTTTGTTTGAAAGTAATTTTGCATGTCCTTGTTTCAGGTTTTTCCGTTTTCCGTTTCATAATTTTTCAGTTTTTATTTTTATAATTACCTTCTTGCTCACGAGTTAGTCTCCATTTGCGACCTCTTGTCAACCACCACTTTTCTCTGTGCTTAAAACATTTTTGGAGTTTCCTTTTACCTTGAATGTTGTAAGGAGTAAGATGGCTTGAAATAGATCAGTTTGAAGCAAATAAAAATGCTAACAGATTCTGTTTACTTACGTGGCACACCAGTGTCATGGAAAAAATGAAAGCATGAACAATTTATTTTGATTTAGCCAAAGTGGAACCAGAAAGGTCACCCTAACACATTATTTTTTTTGTGATGAAACAAAAAGAAATTCCCTGACTAAAACAGAAAAAAAATTTGATTGATAGAGAAATTAAAATAAACTTATAATGCTCTCATGCCAGCGCACACCCCCTTACAACTCCAGCATAACATTACTGGTGCAATTATTCGAGTAAAGAAATACTCAGAAATGCAATTTTCAGCTTAATTTTCTTTATGTATCACGAGAACATGTTAAAAACACCATTTTTATTGGGGTGGGTCTTTATTAACAAAGTTGTTTCTTTGTAACGTTCAGTGGAGCATCATCTGAAGCCTGGTGTCGCAAATCGTAGTGACTAAGTATGCATGTGGTTAACCCCAATATAAGCAGAATGTTAATAACAGTATTGTCTTAAATGCTAATGTGATCTTTATTCAGCCAAAGGGGGATCCAAAAAATGCAGCACCATCCAGAGATCCACCCCCACACCCCTCTTAAAAAGAGGCTAAGGTCTCAGAAGAAGAAGGGGTGGGGAGAGACAGAGAGAAAAAAAGTTTTTGTTGATGTGTGCGTTATATGTAGCTTTAGAGGTCTCAGTCCTATTCTCATTCTAATTGAGCAGCTCCCTCTCTGTTTCTCCCATGGCGGCTCCCGTTCCCAGAGTGAGGACCCGAGCCTGGCAGCTTCGCTCCCAGCCTCAGCCACCCAGACAGCCAGGCTGAGAGGATGTGAGGGAGGGAGTGATGGAGGGAGGAGTCTGGAGCTCCATCCCCTGACTCGGTGTGTGGGAGAGCAAGAGAGAAAGGGAAAAAAAAAGGAGGTAGGGCGAGGGGGGGGCAAGTGAGGGCTGAAGACAGTGAGAATGGATGGGCAATGAGAACCCGTGCGAGCGAGAGAGGAAGAGGGAGCGCGTGTATTCCAGGAGTCAGCAGCGGGGACGCAGAAAGTCTTCAAGCTCACATCATCAAGCGCGTCGGGCAGAGCAGACTGAAGAGTAGCACTCAGAGGAAAGGAAGAATTCACAGAAGAGGAGAAAGCCAGACCACCAGCCCTCCACTGGTAAAAGGAGACACCACTCAGTGACTGTAGTATCGTCCTACCGGCAGCACAGAAGAACCCGATCTCATCTTGTGCTTTTCTTTATGCCTGCCAACTTCAATTTCACACTCGCCTACTGTTTTCCTTAGGTTTTGCCCTCTCCGCTCTTCAGTCATGATCCCTTGGGTCCTTCTGATCTTGTGGATCTCCGGACATGGTAAGTTTTCCAGATGAAGTTGCTGATTTTTCACATCTTGCGTGGTTGTGATTGACTTGCTGGCTGAGAGATCATCTTTTTTGCTGCCATAATGTGCGTTTAAAGAGCTTTGTGTGTGTGTGTGTGTGTGTGTGTGTGTGTGCACTGTGATGTCGGATGCAAAAGAAAAACAGGCAATTTGAGGACGATGTGGGCTGAGGCGCTACAGAGAGTTACAGCTTCCACTTTAGTTTGTCATAGCTATCAGACCAGACAAGTTAAATACTTCCTATGCGGGCTTAGCATTCCTGTCACACACACACATCCCCTAACAGAGACCTATAACCCCCATTCTAGTTCAGTAAAGCATTCATTCCTGAGTCACATTGTTTTGAACTGACAGCCTGTCCCCTCGAAGTTTAACTACAAGGAGTCTAATTAGAATAGTGAGTTCAATATAACTTAAGAGGAGAATCGTAGGGACATTGGCAGCTTTTTTGTATTTGCTGTTATTTCTATCATTGTTTTCCTAGTCAGTCTTGTTTGTAAATGGAATCGGGATGAATTAGTTGTTTGCCCAGATTGCCACCAGGTGGTTGTCTTTGGAAAACAATCGATGTGGGTAAAGTTGAACAGAACTCTACCCCTGCGGTGTCAGTATGTGATGTGCCGGAGCGTAAGCAGCCTGTTGGTCAGTTCGCAGCATCAGAATGGCTCACAGCGAGCGCCCCGGCTTATGCTGCGCAGGGTCAGGGTCGCCGACAAAGCCGCCTCCTCTTTTTAAAGTTTGACCCTGTCAGTCTGGACGACATTGTAAGGAGCGCAGCGACTGAATGAATGGCCCCATGTATGCGTGTTTTTCTCTGTGTAGTCTTTTCCCAGAGGGGAATTGTCCCCAAAGGAGCATAGAAGAAGCAAAAATCCGCCTCCTTAAACCAGAGATTTCAGTTTGCTGACACCTTTTTTGCTGTCATTGAAGCTCAGATTTAGTAACACGCTGCTAGAACAGCCGCAACAAATAAAACGTGATCATTTTCTTTTGTGTCTCACTGTTCCACATCTTGACTTGTGCTCAAGCACACAAATCGCAGAAGAGTGCTCCCTGATTACATCAAGAGTTTTTCCCAAATATTAGAAGACCTCAGATTGAAGATAACTGTTGGAGCTTCTGAATCTCAGTCTTTGCTCTGCTCATTTTGCCTCCTTCAAAACTTTGCATGTTGACACAATCTGCTGAAGTGAACCCAGAGAGAGGACAGCTTGGAGGAAGTGTTCTCTCTTTTGTTTGTGATGGTAGAGAACAGTTATGGTACATCCCGCGCTGTGCTGCAGATGATGCCGCTCTGAATGTATCTGCTTTGCTGTATTCTCTGATTTCACTGTCGAGTCTTTCGGGGCCATCTGTGCTTACTGTGTTGCAGAAATACATAGTCAGTCAGGCTGCTTCCACTCTGCTAAGCCTCCAAGTTTTGCATCCACACCTCATTTCTTGCTCTGAAGTTGCCTACATGTCCATTTCCATGTATTTTCATTTTCTGCAAGTCTGGTGCAGAAGCAGCGTCATAGTAATGTTAGACCGTAAAACTGCTGTCTTAATTTATTGACGTAAACATTTTGCTTTGGGCTATTATCCTTAATAAATCCCATTTTCATTAGCATATCATCACAGGTTTAGCTCCGGCTCTGCAAACAGCTAACATCATATCTCATTTAGAACAAAGTGGAAGTGAGGCGCAGGCATAACTGGATTGAAATAGGATTTCTGCACATTTCAGCAGAGTCTGTTATTACCATAATATAAAATACTGCTTCCCTCTACCAGGTAAACAGCGGATAACAACCCACCTCCTCACTGCATGCCCCTTGGGAGAAAGAAGTGCTTCCCTAAAGCTTCCTGATGTACAAAATACGGCTCTGTTTATGTGCCGAGCCAGTGTCAGCAGAAAGCTGCGGAAAACAATCCGGTTTTTTATGAACGGAGGGGAACCAGGAGCTGTGGTCATGGCAATCATAATCCGAGATTCAGATATCCTGTGAGACTGTATGGAGAGGGAAAATCTGAGAAGCCTGAGCAGCATTTCTCTTTTAACTTTGAAACAGAAAACGGCCCAAAACGAACAAGCGGGAAAACAAGGGCTGGAATAGGTGTACGGAACTTTTCCTCCTAAGTGTTCTGTTAGCAGATCTGGGACAGCTTCCCTTCATGCTGTCACTTCAACCAGTGACAGATGACACAGCGCTCGTCAGAAGACCACGGAGACAGATCTCAAAGAACACATTAATCTCAGACCAAACTTGTCAAGGACAACCTCCATCTCTCATCCACCTTTTTTTTTTTAACACCTCAAGTTAGAATCCTGTCTTACATTTAAACCTTTGTGTCAATTTTCACATTGCAGTGCCGCAGTAAAAAAAGAGAAAAACTGATTTTTTTTTTTATCTCTACAAGAGGTGAGATGCAATCCCTTTATTTTTTATAGATATTTACCCCCCCCCCCCTTTTTTTTTGTTTTGTTTTGTTTTTGTCTGTACTGTGAGACTGCTCGATTTTGCACTTTGGACTAACATGCGAAAAGCACATTCTGAGACTTCTGAGAATGCCGTCAGGGCCAGTTACCGTCGTCTCCATTCGACCGTTCAACGTTTTTGTTTTTCTTTTCATTTATTCTAGTATTTATCATTTGCTGTTTGTGATCGATTGTGCTGTCCGAACGGGTGAAAGGTTGATATATGGAAGAGCATGAGGAGCTCCATGCCAGGAGGAGCAGTTTAAGAATAGTCTTGATCTCAATGTGCCAGAGTTAGAAAAACGGTTCAAGAGAGAAATCACACGCCGTCAGTGTTAAGTGTCTTTTATCAGTCCCTGTTTTCATCTCCATAACCCAATGGCAAGTTGAACAAACTTTCTGTGGTTAGAGGGCAACCCCTAACTTGAGTTTTGCCTTCTAGAGGCAAGGCTTCCGTGCAAAACTGTAATCCCAATCTTCTTAAACACTGCTGCCCCTTCTTGGCCCTTGTTACCATCATTATCTTCCACCCCCCACTCATCTATCTCCTGTCCAAACCTCAGATTTTGCCACCCAGCCAGACTAAGCTGTTTCTAAGTCCTGAAAAGCATGTCTTAGTACCCCCCAACATCCCGTATTTCATTTACTGCTGTCTATTAACTGCCGTCTGACGACTCCAAATCCTCTTTCATGGGCGGCAGGCTTTGATACATATTTCCCAACTAGAGTATAATTAAATGTCTTTTTGGATGTCTGTTTGGATGTGTGGACGTTTGTAGACGGAGAAGTCATTCTCGCTGTTCCAAAAGAAAAAAGACAGACAAATAAATACTGGTGTTACAAATCCCAAACAAAAAAAAAGGAAAAAAACAACACACACATTCAACCTCATTATTATGACTGGCTATTTGTGAGTAAGATGCACTGCTGTGAAAAACATGGACTGTAATTAAAACAACTCAAAAGGAATTAACTGAGATGTCTCCATCAACTAGCAGACTAAAGCGGCCTTCACGCCGCCCTCGCTAGCCCGCGTTCACGCTACCACTTACTTTCAATGAAAAGTCAATGTCAGTGCATGTAAATGTGCATTTTGTTTGGAGATTTCGCAATCAAAACTCTCCTGTTCACGCATAGCTGCGCACATTTTTAGACCGATTTTGGGCTCTGCGTAAAAAACGCGTGGCCATTGAATCCACATTGACAGTTAAACTAGGTTGCACTTTGACCAATCCAGGATACGAATTTGGTGGTGAAGAATGGATGACATCCCCTTTAATTCAGTCTTAACTTTTTAAAAATTGAATATGAAGGATACATTTAATAATTGTGAATCGTGCCCAGGCCAGATCACATGACATAGAGTCTTATATATATATATATATATATATATATATATATATATATATATATATATATATATATATATATATCGCAATAGAGCTTTGAAGAAAGAAGCTTGGAGCAAGATTCACACTGCTTCGAAATTTCACACGAAACCTCCTCCAACTGTAGGTGGCGCAAGTAATCAGTAGGAAAAAAAAAAGGAGAAGACGTCCCTTCCTGCTCGTCCAGTGTGAAAACCACGCACATTAAAGAACCCATGTTCTTGAACGCGTGTCACATGCCCGGTGTGAGCGTGGCATAAGAAGGATGGACTTTGTGTCATCGGGCTAAAAGATACCATCAACAGCGGCAGAATACAGGCTGAATTAGTGACAAACATTTTTTGTTTTCCTGAGGAAGGAGTGTTTTTCTTTTCTTTTTTTTTTTTTTAGGGAAAACTATGACAAACGGTGATGAGTCTTCCCAAACATCCATGATAGGCACGCGGCGAGTGTCTCATGATGTCATCAGCTCATGATGGAGTCCAGCGTCATGCAGTCTGTTTTGCTGTTTGTGCTCCATGTCCCATCAAGGCGAGCCAGCTTAAGTCACCTCAGTTGCTGTGACCCCTGCTCATTTCTGTGCCGCAATAGATTATGCCCACTGTAATCCTTCTGAGCCGAGTGCCCTGTTGGATATTTATGGTAATAAGTGAACATATGAATAAATAATCTTGGAGGCTGCTGTTGGACAGCTGGAACGTGTAAGTTCTGATTTTTGTCACAGGCTTTTGCATCTAAAGGAATGTATTTTTACGGATTCATTAATTTTTCTTTTAAAAAGGGACAGATTTGATGATGGTTTTCCCAGATATTTCAGAGAATCTGTCAATAAACATGTTTCTTTTTTCTTTTTAAATAATATACTTAATATGATTCAGTGTGTGAAAGTAATATTTGTAAAACAAAAATATGTACTGATGCAGGGCGTATACTTCATTTTAAAGGACTACGTAATCCAGGAAAGATTTAAAAGAAATGCTTGAGATCTTCTTGGAAAAACAAGCAACAATCTGTCTCTTGAGACACAGTCAGTCAACACAATCAAGTTGTTTACTCTTGGGGTTCATTATCTATCATGAAGACCCTCTTCCCGGTCTCACCAATTTTCTTTAATACCAACTCCAAGCCCCTCATCTCCTCTCTCTGACACTCTGCTGCTGGATTTCATTCCTCTGGGATGAATTTATCCAGATTGGAGCACTCAGCAAAAGGGCATTATCCCGGATTACATGTCTGTTGGGCGGCAGTGTTAAGTAATTCAACCAGATGCCGCTGTGATCACTGGGTCACCTGTGAAGATGGTGTGGCAGCTGCACTTTTAACACTTTGCTGTCAAAGCCCCGTCCTTCTGAGACCTTATCCTCAGCACACAGGTAAAATGATAGCGGACATAGGTCATGTTTGTCATAGACAGTCATGCCATCGCTGTATTAAACAGAAAGAAACCCCCGTCTAACCCGGAGTGGGATTTTATTTGGTTAGAGATTAGAAAATGGATTACTCCCTTCTAAATTGCTGTTTAATGCAAAGGAAACAACACGCTGTTTTTCTGCATAAGCACCTAAAGGAGCCTCCACTGTGATTTGTTTCCATGCTTTTAGTTAGGGGTGCTTTCTAACATAGTTTGTGATTATTTTTGTATTTTTTTTAGTACCTATAGCGGACAACACATTGGCACAGCTGAACTACACAGTTCCTTTAATATGACCTTGTCTTTTATCTTTCAATGCAGTATCTTTTCAGCTATGTTTGTCTCTTCCTTTCTACTTTTTTTGCTTGCAACTGGCATCTGCAGCAGCTTGATCCACACAGGTGCTGTACAAGCTGTGTTCAAACATAACAATGTTGAGAATCCTGTTCTTTTTTTTTTTTTCCTTCTTTGTCAAAATCTCTGCTCTGCACAGCCAATGAATTAATAAGCCTTCTGTTCAAGACATTTTAGCTGAAGTGTTCATTTTTTTGCTACACATTGAACACCATCAGATCATTCAAAGTTGCCAGCACGGAATTGAATCAGTCTCATATTGTCTTCCTTAGTGATCCAAAATGGCTGCATTTTCTGAACAGTAAAAAAGATTAATTAGCCACATTTGTTTGTTGTTTGCTAACATGGGTGATACAATAAGCTTGAGCTTAGATTTTCTCTCAAAAAAAGAAATAAATAAAACAGTTTTACAGAAGTAAAGCATTTCAGTTTGAAAAGAACATTTGCCTTTATATGTTTAAAATATTGTTTCTTTTGTGAGTCAGCTAATAAATGAACGACTGTGTTTATACACTAATTGATATCTTTGTAAAAAGAAAATTCTATGCAGACATGTTATGAAAGGCACTTATGAAAAGAAGTCTGAGCTATTTGGTGCATAACGCAGATTTATCAAATACATCAGTATGTTAGAATTGCAGTGTCCGTTATCTCTGTTATCGAAAAAATTGCAAGCCGCAGCAATCCTATTGAGAAGAAAGCCAGATTTGCACCGATCTGTTAGCCGTGCGTCCCTCTTTCGTTGCGTGGGGAGTCCTTCTCACGACTGTCAGTTTACATGTTCTCTGTGGCATCTCTGGTCCACCTCCAACCCACCATGGCTAGATGAGGAGTGGTTTGTCCCGCCACCCCCATGTCAAGTATTTTGTACCACTCTCTGTTTGTCGTCGTCCTGACTCTGTCCTTGTAAAATACATATTTTGTGTCATAAATTACGTTATATTTTTGTACTTCTAAAATTAAATTGTTGTCATCTATAGCAACAATGGAGTTATCCGCTGTGTTAGCATGCGCAACTGTGTGGGTATGTCATCTTCAATATGAAACACCTTTTTTAGAAAGTTTTATTTTGAAAGTACAAAACTTTTATTTTGAAACTCGACCTGTTTCGCGTTTCTCTGGCTTTTTGCTGTAAGATGAATGCATTGATGAATTGGAAATAGAACTCTTGCATTAAGCTTGTGTTGTGGAGAGATGGACATCAGGCACAGACATGACGGAGGCAACGTAAAAATTCCAATTGATTAATGTACGTTTATTTTTTGGGTCAACACAGCGGAGATACACCACAGACAGACCAGTGTAACTCCGGCGGAAGTGGGTGCAAGATGGGCCATGTCTTTTTAAGCTTTGATTACTTTGTGTGTTTGCCACTTTGTAATTTATTTATTTTGACGTATAAGAAATGTGGCCCAAATGGAGTAATGGAGTAAAAAACGGTAAAAAAAATACGCACGAATGAGTTATTATTCTAAAGCAAACCCACTTGCAGCTTCTTATCTCCTTTGATCAATGCATGTTGGCTGAGTTTCATTTACAGATCTGCCTATGGTAGGAAGATTGTACTTGGTAAAAGACAAAAACGTTTTAGTTTCTTTCCTCTGGGTGGTGCAGGATTCTTTTTTGGATCTACAGCCTGAAGTCTGAGGATATTACATGATTGCATGGCATAGTACTGTCATCTGTTTTTGCCTCTGTGAATAGAAAAAAATTACATCCGCACAATCTGAGGGCTGCATCGACATAATTGCGGAAAACATCTACAGAATAGAACGGAACATGTTTTATCTCAAAAGGCATTTAAAGAAATAAAAACTAAATCTCAGTGTGACTTCCTATTGTCTTAGAGGAAAGTAGGACTACCCTACGTACTACCCCTCCAATTCAATTGCCTACCTGCTGTAAACCTTTCTATTCCCCTCTCCCACTCCTCAACTTCAGCATTGTAATGCTAAAGAAGTAAACCAGGAGGGAGTGTTTCCATTCTGGGCCCCTCACATGCATGTTGTGTTTTCATCTGTCCGTACATGCACATGTACACGCCACTGTGCACTTCCCTTGTGCTCTTACGTTTATTGCTACGAATGGTGAACAGCAATATAAATGCAAATCAGCCTTTTAATGTGTTCAAGCTGAACATAAGCAGGCAGAAGGTTCTCACCTGCAGGTGACTGTGGATGTGTCTCTGCTTGCCATTACAACAGCTGTGCATGTTAAATACTGGCAGAAGATAGTGCACGCAGGTATTTCCCTTTGTAAGCAAATCTTGGAGCTGTTGTGTGTGTCTGGGCTAAAATATTATAAAGCCGACTCATGGGAACGGTTGTAAATCATCATTGTGCGGGACAGTCTCACGCTGTGATGTGCCGCTGGCGTTACCTCTCAACTTCTGCGCTTCCATCTTGGCATCTAAATTCAGTTAAGGGCTTCTCCATGGCTCTGGCAGCACACGTGATATTATTTATTAAAAAAAAAAAGATAGGCAAACTGTTTTCTCTGTGGCACCAGGCACCAATGGAGAGAGGCATGGCTTTTTGAAAGGCTATTTGATCTGGCACTGATACCAAAGGATGTTTTATTCAGCAAGGCACGTCTGACACCAACGTCGCACAAACTTGCTCCCCGTCCAAGCCAAAGTTTTGAATATCTGCCAGGAAAGGAGGAGGAGGAGGAGGAGGCAGGTTTAGCAGGAAGAATGAAGGATATCTAATGGCTGCACCCTCCCCCGACACTCCCATAGCATTTTAGGTGAGCACAACTCCTTTTTCACTAGATGCCAAAACGGGCTTTGAGCCACCTGCCTGTCCCACTAAGATAATTAAGCAGTGAGGAAGAAAGATCCATTCTCTTGTGGGCACCACAGTGTCAATATGGGGGCTGGAAACTGTTTTTCACACCACCCCTACCCAGCAAATCTCTTTTACAACTACCGATTTGGGCAACGGGCCAAGCCCTAATTGTGTATTTGTTGTTGGGAAAGCTGGAGAATTTGACACCAACCATAGAAACTCTGCGACTTGAGCTTCTTGGTATTCATGGGTGTAAATTCAATGGGGTTCTGTGTTTTTTAGGAGTTTATGAGGCAAAGCATCATCTGGCAGAGCTGTCATAAAGAAAGACACATCCTCATTGCACACACTTGCATTACAAAAGAGCTGCTCTGTTAGTGTGCAGCATGAGCACCGAGAACTAAAGGATTCTGTAATGCGCTATAAATAAAGGTTTGTATTGATCCTTAAATGTTAATATATCCTAATATAAGAATGAAGCACCATTGATTGTGAGCCTCTGCTTCTGGAGTTTTTAATACGGTACTGCAGGGATTCAATCTGCAGGCTGTAATACAAGGCCTATTTTTATACGCTGTATAATTTAGTGTCACAGACAGGATCAGCTGAAGGCAATCCCTGAGTTTTTTTCTTTATTTTTACCTCTCTGCATACCCCAAAAGGTACTGCAGCCTTTATGTGTCTTGAATACTTCTTTTTATCAATTAAGTTCTATGAGTGTATGTTTACAATTCTTCATTAAAACACACAAACACACACACATATAACTAATTTTTAGACGCCACTTCACTATTTACTTTGCTGGCACTAAAGCCAAATAGTTTTTATTTTTTTTTTTCACACTACATGTTGTATTTTATTTTATCAAGTGCAGTTTAATACTGTGGGGGCTGGCACGAGCAATGAAAAAAATGCTAATGCACATAGGGGAGTTTAAATGATTTGCCATCCTTTCAAATCTTTTGGCAGGGGACTCAATCTGGCTGGCATCCTAGGGGAACTCACAGTGGTCATTGCTCAATCCCTGGGGGACATTAGTGCAAATCACAAAAAGGGCACAGGAGTCGTTTCAGTTTCCACTTCTCACTGGCCCCTGCCCAACGCTAAACAGTAAACGGCCAGCACACAATAGAGGGAAGTTGGGGTAAACAGCTTAAATCTACGTGTCTAACCTTTTAAACCCAAATCAATCAAATCAAAATACCACAGTTCAGTTACATCTGAGACAACCTGAAGACAAACAGATAAAGAGGAAGCAGAAGGCTTTGGGGTGAACAAAGGGCAGGGCCATCCATTACTTCCTGTGCAGAAAGCATAGGGACAAAAGAAAAAGCTTGCGGTGCACAATGATGAACAGACTCCGCATCAGAGATTGGATTAAAGTGGCAAAAGGGAGGGAGCCCTAAAAGCTATGCCAGTTTATTGGAGACTCTTCTAAAGCTATAATGTTACAATAGAGATGCCTGTGTAATGAGGAATGAGCAGACGTAATACTGCAAACAACTAAGATCAGGGAAGATGGGTTTGGTGGGTGGACAAGTGCAGCAGGGTCAACTCATCTTGTTTAAGAGCAGGAAGTAAAGCGAATCATGATCAAATGGGCAGTCAGTCACCATCATGCAGATCTGTTTTAAAGGGAGGCTCTGGTTTTATCACTGATAAGACTGAGGAGAAACTATTTCATTTACAATCTACACTGAAAATGAGGAGACATTTGAAAATAAAGTCACAACACTTTAGTTCTGACAGCAAAAGCATTGTCTCTTAAATATTATTTTGTTGTGGACAGATGACAGTAATGACAACACACAGACTCTAAGGTAAACACATACGTCTAACCACTTAAATTTAGGAGTGGAAAGAGACCAAAGAACAACAAAAACAGGAAGAGAAATAAATAAAGAAATCTGAAAAGGAAAAGCTCTTGTGTCAGAAATGAAAACATATCAGTTTCTTGCAGCCCTAATCCTCAATGCTAGTGTATTTACTGTCTGAGTGGAGAATTTGTGCGTCTGTGCAAACATGCACAAATGTGATTATTCCCCACTTTGGTCGCACGCTAATTCTATTACTTAACATTGTTTTCCTATCTCACTCCAAACAGCTTCGGCTCAAACTACTTCTGCGCGATTCCATACTTTCCTTTTTTTTCCCCAGTGCTGTTTACATTTGGAGGATCATTTATCACCAGTTGCTGCTTTTAGAAATACCCTTGCTTGACTTTTAACATAAGTTTGACTCTTATGGGACTGGAAGAGTTTTGCCTCTGCTCCAAAGTTTGTGACACTGCACAGGAGGGCATTAAAAATGCAACTGGGCATCTAAGGAGCGTGGAAGTTACACACAGAGGGATGTTCAGAGGTCCTAACAAATCCTCTCATCACCTCCAGTGCACGGCCTCTAATCTTTCCCCAGGTTATGGGTGTGAATTATTAACAAGGCTTTCATTAAAAATGAAATTTGTCCAGAACGGTTGTAGAAACTCTCACACAGTCTTATTTGAAACATGAAGAAACTATTTCATAAATGTGTCTTGGATCTGTGGTCGCCTGAAGAGTCTCCTCCAGATGGATGTGCTTCACACTGAGTGAAGACTTAATGATTTGGAGTCTGCTGTCACTCCACCGGCTCATAGTAATTGCTTTTTTCCCTCTTTAAGTAAGATTTAAGATAAGAAATGTAGAATCAGCATGAACAAAGTATATGAACCGTGGCATGAATTACATCTGATTTATCCATGCTTTCATATATATATATATATATATATATATATATATATATATATATAGATATATATAGATATATATATATATAGATATAGATATATATATATATATAGATATATATATATATATATATATATATATATATATATATATATGCATCTGTATAAACACACGCACATATCTGAAGTATGTCATAGTCAAATGTCTGATTTCGAATGCAGGTTGATCTTTAAAAGTACAGGTCTGGGTATTGCTGTTGTTTACTATGAAACCAGACATCTTTCAGCTTCCGCCTGACTCAGACTCTTTTGATCATCACCTACATACTGGATATAAAATGGAGAACGAACTGCTCTGCTATACAAGTGACTTTTAGAGTTCTGTGACTCTTTGAAGACTGCCAAACACGTGTCTTTCATCTCAAAAACCAGAAGCTGCCTTATACAAAATGAGTACAGGGCAAAATAAGAGAGGATGGTCGTATCCTGGGCTTGGAATAGAAAAAAGTGAAGATTTTAAAGTATCTTTGTGACTGAGGTTCCTTTAAGCACCCCCCCCCCCCCCACACCCACACACACACACACATGAGAGAAATGGCATTTATCTTTCCACAGTTTTCATTTTGGGCTTCTGTCAAGAAACGAAAAACAAAGAAAAAAGCTCTAAAGTGTTCAGAAAGCAAATCCCACAGGCTGTTTCCTAAGGACATTCAATTATTTGATTTTTAGAGTCAGATTAAAACCATAATTCTGTTGAAGACAGTGTTGTCATGTTTTGGGTATCCAATTGTTATTTCTTCATTTATTTTGTATTGCTGAATTCTTTCTTTTACTGGCCATTGTTCTACAATATTAACGGCGCCGGTACACATTTGTTTTTACTACTTGGATACCATTAGTTTGATCTAAACAGCTGCAAAAGCCAGAATAAAAAAAAAGACATAAAAAGATAAAAGAGGGGTTCATACCTGCAGAATTTGTTATCCTTAAATTAATGGTGTAACAAGAACAGCATTGTGCCCCCACTGAGATATGAACCAGATATCAACCTGGCGCTCCCTGGAGGTGAGGGCCAGCATCTCTCAGACAGGACATCTGGTCCCTCAGCTTGGCCACCAGGGGCTCGGTGTCGCCACCTTAATTGTAATGTTTCTCTCCCTCTTCAAAACTAGGCCAGCTTTCCTTTAAAAGGAGAAGGGGAAAGGGGGAGACACGATTTGCCCGGGCCATGTCGACATGCCACATCATTTAAGCTGACGGCCCTAAAAAAAATCACGGCAACATATTGGGAAGAACAAAGCTTAATGGAAACAAAGTGAGGCCAAGAAAAAAAAAAAAAAGATATAATAAACAAATAAAATGAAAGAAAACAGAAATGAGTGCAAATAGAGTGGCTGAAAGGATGGTTGGCAAAAACAAAAACATTAAAAGAACAAATTGCCACTTTTTTTTAAAGTGTTCTCATTATTGCATCTGTTCAGAATGGAGAATAACGGGTGAGTCCCTGAACAGAACATCACTCATCAGCATCTTCCACTTCTACTGCTGTTTTGCCTCCTAGTAAAAAAGCAGATGGTTGTGCTCTTTAGGACCCTTGTTCCCTCTATTCAGCCAGGCCAGAGAAAGCCTGCAAGCCCATATCATTACAATGCTTAGACATGTGGAAGAAAACAACAGGAGATGGGAGGAGTGGGCATGGTATGTGAGGGGGAACATTTGTCAGGTATTATCCGTATGAAAGCGTACCTTCCAGAGACCTTTGAAACAAAAGGCAGACAGGGTCCTGCTTGGGGGAAAATGCCAGTTTGTTGAAGGAGCTGCACAGAAAAAATTGAGTTTTTAAAAAGTAAAAAAAATAAAATCAAAGGGGAAGTAAAACCAGCAACAATACCAATTGTTTGGATTCAAGATTCATGGTTATTTTTGGATTTGCAGTTAAAATAATGTTTAACTACAAAAATAACTGTTTTTTTTTTTAAGAGAATTGAAGCATGGAGGCATAGATCATTGAATAAGTTTAAGTTCAGCCATCTGATTAACCCTTTATAGCTATGTTTTCTGCCTCGTAGCCACTAGAGGCAGTAGAAGGACTTCCATGAAATCTCAAAAGTACATTTGGCGGGAAAGGTTTTGCTAATTTTCTAAACTTTTTGGTGAGAGTAAGTAATGTTTTATTATTTATTTTGAAAATGACTACTTGTTTTAAGAACTCAACATTTGTTAGTAATATTTATTTATAATACAGTTAAACCATTTTTTTAAAATATGTCAGTGGACAGTGGGTGCTTAAGGTAATAAGTATAAGGTGTAAGGTGGTATAAGGTTCTTTTTTTCTGAACACTCACGTCAATATTTTTGGATCTTAAACTAGCATTACAATGAGCAAAAACTTACCAAATCACCCAATTCATCATAAAATAAACAATGTATACTTCATTAAAAAAAAATATATTGCAAAAAAAACGTTTTGTGGCTTTCCTTAAAGACTTGAAAAAAAATGTATTTCCCAAAAGTTTGAATTTTCTTTTAAATGTTTGATATAGTTAGCTTTCTTTGATTCTGCATTAAAATGGATCATTTGAATCCAGCACTCAAATGTTCACACAGTCATGTTTACTCATCATGCAAGCATAAACTTTCTTTGCAGCCTGATCAGGCTTCATGGGAAAATGCTTACTGCCAAGGTCTCGAAGGACAAGAAGTGGCACAACATAAGAATCCTTTTTTATTACTTGGATTAAGTGGAGTGTTTGAAAAGGTCGTGGGGGTACTTTTGTGCAGCTGAATTAAAAAGTGAAGCATTTCAGGCCTTCAGGGAAGTCTTTAACCACAAGCTGAAGTTTTCTTTAGCTCACTTTGTTTGGGAGGGAGTCTTGGACATGATCCGAGGTTAGGACGCATCCTAGTTGTGGAATCCCATTGGTTTGATAATGAGCTGTGAAAGGATCTTGAGGGGTCGGACACCTGCGAGGCTCAAATGAAAACTAATTAGGAAGTTACATCGATAATAATGAACCAATAGGAAGAAGTACTACTTCTCCACACATGAGAACTGCTGTAAGAGCTTAAAAAGAACTGAGAAATAAATGTGTTTTGTTTATTATTGTACCATATAAAGACCCACTCCAATGATTTTTTGATTTGTATTTGATGCTTTTTCTTTTGTCTTTCTAACTTGTCCTGTCCAACAGCTGAGGAAACAGATGAGAGCTGAAAGCCTCCTGTGTTGGACATATTTTACTGTTACAACATGGGTTTTGAAGCTTTTGACACACTAGGTTTATATTTGAATTAACCCCTTTTGTAATTTAGTCTTATTTGATGTTTTTAACATGTTCTTAAGCTATTAATCTCATTACGGATGAAATATATAAATGAAATTAAGCTTAGTTTGGTTTTTGAGTATTTCTAAGGGACCGTAAACAAAGGGATGATGGGAAATGAGGTCAGCTTACTCTGTAACAATGGTCCTGCACACAACTCAGAGGGAATTTTTTGTTTAATTCCTGCTGGTGTTCTGATTTCGGAAGAAAAAAAAAAAACCGGCATAATCATAATGAAAAAGTTGACTTGAAACACTTTCAAAATAGATCAAAAGATAATTGAAGTGGGACATAAAAGGACTTTCTATTTTTTATCTTTGATTCCATTCGTTGGGATGGGTGGTTAAGACATAACATGTATGCCAAAGGCCTGGGGACAATGTGCTTTCTCATTTATCGCCATGTTCTTTGCATATTTGCAGGGTTGTGTGTTACCTTGCATACTGCCTGTGCATGTATGCATGCTCTGTGTATGGCATGTACCTGAGAGAGTTTGCGCTCCCAGTCTCAGTGCATGTGTACATGTGTGTGAAGGAACCATGGAGGGCCTTCCAACAGAGAACACTGCAACTGAAAGGTGCCACAATGAGTTTGTCACAGAGAGCGTAAACCTGAAGAGAAAGGGGACTGTGGAGGGAGAGACTTTCCCCAGGCGCCCAGAGTCTGTCAGACTGATTAAGTCACACGACTGGAGTGAGGGTTTGCAAACTGAACCAGAATCATGCAAGGGGAGGCCGGGATGACAGAAAAAAATAAAATGAAAATAAATAAAAAGCAGCATAATGGAATAGCGTGTCTACTCTTCCTCGTACCTGGACTTAGAAATTCACGCTTAAAAACAGCATGTAAGTATACATCCCGTCATCCCACCCCACAGCTTCCTCGCCCCGCGGCGACATAAAGCAGGTCAGGGCCATCTTAAAGTTCACAAAATGTAACATGACAGGACAACTCTAACATATGCCAGTATGACAGTGAAGCAAACAGTTGACTGATGGCAGAGTAGTTTGTCTTTGGGGGATAAAAGAACACGTTAACTTAATAATTGCTTCTATTTTGCCTTTAGTCTCTTCTTAGATTCACAATTAAAATGTGACAGTACAGCTGCAGGTTAATGTTTAATAGCATTTCGATGTTTATTTATGTATTTTTTATTCATAGCCAAATACAAGAGACCACTTGCAGGCTTGACCAGGAACCCAGTCCTTTTTTCATGTGGCTAAAATGCCAAGGACTTCCAAACCCTCTGGAGCAAATGACAGGATACCAGATGTCATCTTCCCACAACAGGAGATGCCCTAGTTTCTGTAAATCTCTGTCAACTGCCACCTTAGATAGCAAAAGAATTAGCAGATAATAGTAGGGCAACATCATTAACATTACATAAACTTTTTGGCACAAAGTGTGAAAGAGAGAAATATGCCCCGGGTAAAAACCAGGTACGTGGTGGATGCTGTACTCTTGCGAAAATGTAAAAAAGGCTGAGATCTCAACTTTGTCCTCCTACGACAAGCCACCCCCATACTGAAATTAACATCACTCGCCAACTGCTCGACAGGCCCTACAGTCCCAATACTTCACCAAAGCACAATAGGGAGCACATCTAGCATCAATTGCTGGTATTCAAAGATATAATAGATCTGCTGAATTAACAGTCACTTAGCAAGAGTTTTCAGCATGGAGAGTGAGGCCTGCAAACCAATCGTCCCCGCTATCTGGCAAAGAACGTGATGTGCCAAATAAAAACATGCTTTTCCTGCATTATAATGCAAATGCAGAACCGGGGTTGCTGTTAATTTCTGACAGAACAAAACAGCTAATAAGTTCAAAGTATTTGGAAAAAAAAGGACTATTATTGTAGTAAAAATTTTGGCTGTAAATTATCTTCCAAATTCCAAATCAATGTGCACAAAACAGCACTTTAGTCCTGTACTGATTTTAAATTGTGAGACAGGAACTTGATTCAGAAGTGTTCCCTTCACAGGGATTTGAAACAGATTCCTTTGTATTCAGGAGAACCGCGGGAAATGCATTTTTCCTTGATCTCCAGTGCAAACAATTGGAACACTGTCTGTCTTTGATCAAGGGCATATCTATGTTGATGACAATGAGAAATCTGTGGGCCATCCCAGGAGTGTTGAAACCTTACCTTCAAAATACACTTTTTTCCCCCTTCCCAGCATCCTCTTCTCTGCAGTTGTCTTCACTGATATTGACTACATTATTGATTTTTTTTGCCTCTATTTTGTGTGTATGTACTGAACTTTGTAAATGTGTTTCCAAAATTCAGCACATAAAAAGCATGAATACCAAGTTTCTGAACTTCAGAACTTAGTTGCTGACAAAGTAGAAATAATTATCCCCTAAGCGAAAGCTTGGACTGGTGTGCGATGTGAGTATTCCAAAGTGAGTGTGGATCCGTTCAGCGGTTGGTTTGAGAGACCACTTGTTATTGCTTTTTTTTTTCAGTTTTAACTCCAGCTTTCTTTCTTTCTTTAGGCTGTTTTCTGACACTTTCTTGTTCACTGGGTCTGGGATGTATCAGCAAGACGGGCATAAAGAGCAATCCCATATGACTGGGGCTGACCCCATGCCGTGGCCTGGTCTAGGTCTCGGCCAGTGGCACCAGCTGGGGTCCTCTGCCACTTGTAATGCATCCTTGAACTGCATCATATAAGTGCAGACAGCATGTGCGGGCCACAGCATTTGATAACCAGTGACAATGTCTCAGATTGTTTTATTTATAAGACTTAGAAAGTTTTGGCCTTTTTTTCTTGATTTTTCAGTCATGGATCAGTAAGCTCAGCGTATGTACAAAAGTAGTTGCATTTACCTCATGACTGATAATTCTTTGTAAATTCTTGTAACCCTTGTGCTATCCTAGGCACTTTAACATTGGGAGTTGGGTCATCTAGACCCACTAGACAGTGCGCTGAACCTTTTTTCTTCAATGATTTGTGATCTTCACTGGTGTCCATGGATTACATGAAATCCTCTCCACCTTTATCCACCTTTGTCATGGTAGGAATAACATGTCAATGTAAGGGTGGGCTCATAGGATAGCACAAGGGTTAAATGTAAGTTTTTTCTGTACATTTTTTCAAATACACCATAACCCTCCAGCTGCAATAAACATATATTCATAGAGGCTGTTTTATTTAGGTGTTACCGGCAACATCTCCAATATGTTAAACGTTTGAAATACACACACACGTATGTTTGAAGTTTGATGTTCATCATACAAAACTACGGATCATGATGGTGGGCTACCTGTTCAAAATCAGGCATTCTTTCCTTCGGGAACATGGAAGCCGTGAGGATTAAGCATACAAAGGAATTCCTTTTAATATATATATATTTTTTCTAAACAAGAAACCTTTGATACATTTTAAAGGAAGCCTCAGGGAAAGCACACAGTAAAACAAACAACCCTGAAAAAGCAAAAAACAAAAAAAACAACCACTGCCGTTGTTTTCTTGATGTGTGTGATTTTGAATGAACCATGACACCCAGGATCCCAGATGAAATATTTACATTCCTGGCCTGACTGCATACATATGGCCCATTTCTATGATTAACCAAACCCTTGTTTTTGGGCGCTCTACTGTATTTCTGTGATGAGTCTCACTGTCAGCTGGTCAATAAAACAATAAAACACGACAGTGTAATGAAAAGAATATACCCACTGAGCCAGACACTGGGCTACAGAGCCAGCTCAGACTCTTTAATCCCGGCAACACTTTTTCTTTCGCTTCTTCTCGCAGAGTGCTCTGAACCTGCTGTGAAATTGAATTTTCCACCCCTGTGTGTACGTGAACCAGCCAAGCACTGCATTGTCAGAGTACTCAATTAGCTCCCAAGGCGGAAGCCAAAATGTTTTCCAACTGCAAATGTATTCTTCACAGGGCAAGCTCTCATTAGCATAATGCTTCTATCCCTATAGCAAAGAGTGGGGATGCTTTCCCGAGGTTGAATATATAAACAATGTGAAGCTCTAATGTACAGGAAAATAAAGAAACTCCCCTCACTGTGACACATCATACACGGGGGTATAGTAGCCTTCAGTCTAAGGATGCTCTGCACAGAAGCTCTCATTAGCATGTGTAATACTTATATTCTAGTGTGTTTTCTGTCTAACAGCCAGTAGGTTTTAATGTGTTTAATGCATTGAGTTTTACTTTTGCTTCACATCTTCAAAAAATAAATACATTCTTTGTGTTTCCAAAAACTCTTTTGAAGCTTGTGTTCTATTTCAAGACAGCTAAGCTCACTCTGTGCAGCCCTTACGTTAAAGTCTGGAAACAAAAGAGATTCAAGCCTCAAAGACCTCAGACGACCCTCTGAAAGTTGTATATTTGCCGAAAATGGATCATCTTGTCTAATGTGCTGACACTAAAATGCTTGGCTGAGGCTTTAGAAATAATCTGCTCTGACAAGTAGCTAAACATTTTCCTGACAAAGTGACATTGAAGTCGTGCAACTGTTTTTTATTTTTCCTGCCCAGGGAAATGACTGAGGGAAAGCACAAAGAGGCAAAAATGTAAAAGCTTTAAGTAAAAATTCTTCCTGAAAGCCGACATTTTTTCCTTTTTTTTTTTTGTTGGTCTACTGTTCCTGTGTGGTGCTAATGCGGTGAATGTAAAACAGACGGGGTCAAGAGGTTGTAATCGCTTTCTGGTATAGTGCCCTACTGTGCCTCCTCACTGTCATTACAGAGGTGCCACCACCTCCAAATTTAGAGCTCCTATGTTCAACACCTGCCCTGGGTCTCATATATCAACCTCAACACCAGCAAGCATCCATGACAGCTCCCATCACACAGCAAAAAGCAGGGATTTCACATGAGATGTGGGGGTTTTGTTAATGGCATGTGGTGGTGGGATTCTCACTCACACCCCTGGCTGGTGTAAATTATGCCCACAGCCTTTTTCATGGAGGGTTTTGTCAGTTATAATGGGCAGAGATCTAAACTGAGATGAAGTGTAATGCTGTCAGTTCAACCTCATGCAAGATGAATTGGAGGCAACTTGAGGTGACATTAATAAAGGTTTGAAAAAAAAATGTAAAATCAGTATTTATTTATTTACTTACTTTTATTCCCATAAAACAGCAAAAACAAAGAGATCAAACACAACATCTTAAATCTTATTCCTAGGAAATGAGAGGAAATAGAAGAAAACATATTTTCTGCCCCTTTTACATACTTAGAAGAAAGAAAAAAACAGGCACAGTATGTAAACATATGTGAGCATAACTGCTACATATAGGTATGTTTGTGGTTTATATCAAAGCATTCAGGTTATAATAGCCCTGTCTATTGTGTCTTATTTCTACGGTTCCTGGAATTTGACGATAAGATTCATTGATTGTATTTTTGCAGCAGTTGAAGTTGATTTGTTTTCTTTCATTGATTGCTCTAGATTGTTTCAAATCTTGAATAATTGATGTGAAACACAACTTTCTTTTGTTTTTGTTTGGAATTTTGGCAAAGATAAAATCTCACACCCTTAGAAACTTTAAATACTTTGTTTTGTTTTTTAAATCAACTTTGTATTTTGTGTGGAAGACGTGTCTGATTTAATGTTTTTAATTTACTGGTGGGTTTAGGTGAGCTTTGGTAATCACTATTTATTATCATATTTTGTCTTTGCTTTTATTGAAATCTATTTAAAAAAAAATCCACATTTTCGATATTAGTCCTTGGTAATTCGAAAGTAAATCAGTTGTAAATTGAAGCATCTGTTTTCTTTTTTATTTATGTTTTCAGTTGTTCACATTCATTAAGGTTGACATATTTATCTTATCTGCACATAAGGTGTAAAACAGCAAAAAAGTTAAAACAAAAACACGAGAAAAATGTCTTATACAACATTTGCTTTTCAAACAGCAGCTAAAACAAGAAAAAGAAAAAAGAAAATAAAATGCCCTTTTTTTCTCCCTTATAAAAGTCATAGTTGCAAAAACAGTTTAGTTTGGAGATGGAATCTATAATGAATTTAGCTAAAAAAATGCATTATCAACTCATTGCGCTTGTATCCCTAAAGGCTGAAATATTAACTTGCAAGCACATGTGCCTTAAAATGTGTGTGTATTTGTGTGTGTGTAAGTATCTTTGATGTGGGTAAGCATTTATAAAACCTCTGAGCTAACCTTCCAAACGCTTTTAACAGAGCACATAGATTTGTGCATCCTCCATAAGCACACACAGCAGTGGGATTAACCTTGTTTTAAATATGCCACGTTAGGAAGATTGGTTGACCTTAGTGCAACATAATTGTGGACATGCCACCACAGCTGACAGAAACTGGCTCTGAATGAACTCCACTGTGCCAAAAAAAACAACCCTGATGACACACACTCATGTATGAGATTCATTATAGTTGCTTCTACCTCTCCTTATTCAGTATTGCTTTAGATGAATTTCATTGTTTTGGCCCAAGTCCATTGGCAGACTTTCTCTGAAGCATAATACATTTGTCCTAATTTTGGGATCTGTATTGACTCGGCCTCGGTAGCAGGAAAAATCTAGACGTTTCTGGAAAGACACACTGGCAGGTCAGATGTTTCATGTTGTTGGTATAAATTGTGATGTTTGAACTGGCTATGAACTTGGTCTGGTCAGAAGAGAGATGCAGATACCAATGCAAAGGGGGAAGATATATCTTTAATCCTCACCATTAACAGAATCCATTGGCTGAGATTGTAGCTGTTGGATTCTCTATTTTAGATGAGCTGCATTTTCTGAGAAATTGAAACAGGATGATGGAGATCAGTGACAATACGGGCTGGATAATCATGCCCAAATCACAGCCATCTGCTCCCAATCTCCACTATGATCTGCACGCGCTACCGTCAATCCTTCCCCAATAAATCCTTAAATCCTGACAATCTGCAGCACTCAGCTTAGGACCTCTCTTAATCTACCTAGCAAGTCCAACATTACTGGACAGGGAGGTACAATGTCCCGTGGATCTTTCATCCCTTTAGAAACCCAAAAAAAAAAGTATACCCTGTTCAAAGACATATTACTGCTTCATTCCCCCAGTGGAATCAAAGCAGAAGTAAACTGATTTTATGTGGTCAAACTAAGCCCGTTCACAATTTTGATGCTGACCAGGAAGGGCCAAATCTTTGCAATGTGGGTGTGGTTGTTTTGCGTGGCAAGTGGGCCGACAGGGAGAACTCACAGAGCTTTAACCTTGACTTCTCTTAGTTGCCATTTTCAGAATACTGTTGAATTGAGGGGAGTAAACCACAGTACATATTTTACTTCTCACTTGAGGTTGTATTTGTGCTGTGTAGAATCCAATAAAGAGGTAATATGAATTACAAAAAACTAAACCATATGTAATTCATTTTTGGTTCCAGCAACTGTTCTCAATTCAACTTAAAGTGACTTCTACTCAATCTAACTGTAGTACATGTCACTAAAATGTATTTTATTTAGTTCATTGTTCTAGCAAAAGACAACAGGACAAGCAGCATTATCCTTTTTAAGTATCTAAAATGATCCTGGACATGAAGGCATCTACTATTCTTACGGGTAAAATTTCATGGCATCATGGGTCTGCACATTGGTGCTGTGGTGAGCGCCTTACAGCAAGAAGGCCCTGGTTCAAGTTCTGGCAGGGGGAGCAGAAACAGAACCACAAATTTCTGTGTGGGACTCCGGCTTCCCCCCACCATCCAAAAACATGCTTCATAGGTTAATTGGCTACTCTAAATTGTATAGGTGTGAATGCACTCTGCATTCGTCCACGAGTGGCTGGGATAGGCTCCAGCAGCCCCATGAACCCGAAAAGGACAGAAATGGGTTTAGAAAATGAATGCATAAAATGTCAATTAGTGGGCTGTTTAGTTTGATTGGTTACATTTTAAGATGAATATACAGATATCTGTAGAAACAGATATGTATTTGTGTGTGCATAAATGTCTTTGCTGGTGGTATTTCCATCCAGCATCAGGGTCACAGTGGTCACTAGGGTCATGTGTCCTTCAGCAGAAGCAGTATATATCCTGGACAGCTTGCCTGTATATCACAGGGCTGCATGCATTGACAGACAACCACACATGCTCTCTCCCAAGGGGAAATGTAGATTCTTCAATTAACCTATGAAACATAGTTATGAAGCGGGGGCGCCTGGAGAATACCCACACATGCACATATCCTGCAAACTCCCCAACCAAGATTTGTACCAGGACCTTATTGCTGTAAAGAAATGGTGGAAACTGCCCCACTTTATACTTTGGATGCATTTTATCACACTTTGCAACATATTTTTTGAAAATTGATGTTTTTCTCTGTGGATGGATGATGGATCCTCCCACATCTTATATCTATATCTATATATATATATCTATATCTATATATATATATATAGATATATATATATATATATAGAAGTCCTATTGAAACTGAGAATACCATCTTAAGCAGGGTACTAAATGCCATTGCTGAATAAACCATTAACATTGTTTATTCATCATCTTAACATATGATTTGTCACATTTATGCCTGTATATGTGTTTATATTTGCCAAAATAAGCTTTCAAACCTTATATTTGATGAAGAAAAAAATCAGTGTCTTTGATTTGTCGATCCTAAAGTTGCCCAAATTTATTTAAACAACCTAAATTGTTTTCTCTGTCTTCAGAATATTGACTCCTTTTTGTGTTAAAAAAATCTGCCCTGAGGCGCACCTAGAATTACCCTTTGAAGCATCTGTTGCCAAAAATTTACACAAACCACCGCAGCTGACAGCTGTAAATGGGGAGTCCTTGAAAACACCCTCTTTGGAGCACATGTTGCCTGTTTTTAAAGTCCTATATCTTCTCAGAATGTTACCTCGTGGGACACATTTCCTTGATTGCTTTGCTTTCCTTCAAATAAAAAGTTCCTAATAAAACTCCTTCCAAATCTGTTTTTAAAATGAACACGGAGGGTTCCACAAAAAAAAAAAAAAAAAAAAAAGTGATGTTTATGAAGTGGATGTGAAACCAAAAATGCTAGACCTATATACTTTGCTGTTGTGGCATCAAAAATTCACTTTGAGTTGAAAGTATTAAGCGTGTGTTGCTATGGATATGAGCAAAACTGTCATGTTGTCCTGGGAATTCAGTGTGGGGTTCACTTTGGATGACTAATGTTGTGTGCTCAACTAGGTTTGCAGATACAGAGATCATATCTTTATGCAAGATTGAGTCTGCCTCCATTTAGCACGAGGTGGTGGAGATAGATGCATATGTGCTTTTCCACCTAAGTTGATGTCACTCAGGAGATGTTGCATGAAACATATGGAAAGAAAGGCAAAGATGAAAGGTTAATATCTTCTGAAATGCCGATGTAAAGAACTCCTGGAACCGTTTCAGACGGTGAACCAATCTGGTGGCGGACAAAAACCCATTTTACTTGATGTAACTTAACTTTTAAGAACATACATTTTCTTGCCATTTATTTCCAAATTAAGGTAACTGAAAAAAAGTAGAAATTAGGTTTTTGATGTTTTTTTTTACAAGTGGGTCCTTTTTTTTTTTTTTTTTTACTTTTTCATAATCATCTAAACTATTTGAAGTAAAGTATGGGTTAGAAACCATTAAAATTCTATCTTTTCATCCATGACTGTGTATTATTAAGAGCATTCTAACAACTGTTCATTTTTAATGGCAAAGGAAAGAAACTCAAATGAATGTGCTCATGAAAAGAACTCTGAATGTTTTTCTTTTTTCATTTTATAATACTTTGATTAGCACTGGATTTCTCCTGATTGATGCCCTTTGTAGCGGATTAAAGCCTCTTTTGACTGTATTCAAAGCAAGCTTCAATAAAGACGATGTGGTGGAAAAAACATTAGATGAGTTAACATTCCTTCCAATTTTTTTTTTTTTTTTTATTATATTCCAGCGAGAGATGTGTGTACACAATTTATGCTCCAAGGATGCAAAACCATTGATTGATTCTATACTAATGTGAGCACATCATATAGCATGTGTGTGCTTATAAAATATTGAAGAAAAATGTCCAGGAAATAGTTATTAATGAGAAAGAAAGGTAGAAATTTTTAGAGGAGAAATACATTGTTATATTTACTTGAAGAGCCTCGCAATTTCTGCTAAAGTCCAACAGGCATTAGAGCAGAGTTACAAAGTCAGGGAGGGGATTTCAAGTATCGGAACACCAACGACTGTTCTGAAGTGAAGATTATCTACAACCAGCCCAAGAGCCATCCATTTAAGTGACTTTATCATTACCAGGCACCGAGTATAGATCCACAGAGCGAAATGGAATAGCTGGAAAACTAATGGCACTTGACAGATACTGTTATGAGATAGAATGCTTATCTCTGCGTTATATGAAAAGAGAAAGAAGACATTTTCCCTGATCGCAATGTGTGTGGTGGAAATATGGGTGTAGTGGTGGTAGTGGTGGGCAGTTTCATGAGCTATAAAAAGGTGTTGCCAAATAAAAAGGACATATAAGAATGAAATAACCTACTTTGTCACTTTCCAGCCAGTAATTAGTAATGGCTGTATAAATGTTACTTCCTCTTTTCCCCAACAGTTCCCTTCTGAGGGAATGCAAAATTGATAGGAAATATGAGTTTTGACTCCAGACAATTGAAATAAATCATCTACATTATATCCCAGCATTCCCTTTTTCATCTGTTCGCTTGAAGGCAATCAAACCTCTATAATGGCAGTTCCCAGGGCGATAGATTTATCTCTATAATACTGGTGTGAACACATCAGACCACCTTAAAATAGCAAAGAAAAATGAAAAGAAACAGTATTGCGGAGGCACAGATGCTTGGTTTAATATATTATTTAATGTGTATACTCACAGTAAAAGGTCTTTTTTTATATAAGATTTGGCCTTTTCTGTTTCCATTTTCAAAAACTGGGCCTCACATGTGACAGCAGTCTTGCAAGCCTTTCTGATGGTAGGCACACTGCTCTGTGTGAAGTGGGTGGTTTCACCCCTCTGCTTCCTAATTACAATTAGTTAGGGTTCAATTACACAAGGTCAGCGACTAAATCAGTCTTTGAAACATGGAGCTCTGTATGAGGGTATTGACTGAGAGGTAGCGTTCAGTATGCACAGAGGTGTTTTTAGTTTTTTTTTTGCCTTTGCACAAATGTGAAGTGGTATTAAAAGGATATGAAGAGTCTTCACGTAACATTATTTTGTAGCATCGATGACAAACCTGGTTTATTAATATTTTCTTTTTTTGTTTTCCTTTTTTTTAATTTTGTTTTGGGTACTGATCTCTTGAGTGAGCAGCACCGGAGATTGCGTGAACTCCCCACTGGCTGTTTACACAGCTAAGTGATAAGACAAATGACTTAGTAAATAACGGAGACGTCCCTGTAAGCTCTCCTCCTCTGCGTGAGTGTGGCTGCGTTTGTGCTGATGTGTGTTTGATACACTCATCTACTAAACTGTTCTTAATTAACTGGGTGATTGTTTTCAGCAGATCGGCCCCTGTGATTAGAAAGTGGGTTCTGAGCAGAAGTGTGAGTGTGTGTGACAGTTTGATGGGTGCTGTGTGAAGGTCATGCTGGAGGAGAGCCTCATCCGATGTGTAGAAGCTCTGTAACATAACTGTATCTTTCCCCTTAATGATGTCAGTCTTGCTCCCTCAGTGTTGTCATTAAGGCCAAATTTGCTCGTTTTGATTCAATAAGGTTTTGCTGAGCCAGGTTAATAATGCAAAAATGTTGCTAATTATACACAAAAAAAGTAATAAATCTTGGAGAAGGTCATTTAAATGCATGAGGGGAGCCTCAGCTGAACATCAGTGCAGAACAGGATTTTTGGCCTCTCAAAGTCTGCCTTTTACAATACCTTTTAAATGTAGAATCAGTTTTTTTTTTACATTCTGCTTACATGCACACAAAGAAAGATTTATGAAAAAATCAATTTATTTGCAAATTGACTTTGGAAACATTATGCCTTGAAAATCCTTGTCTATGTGTTTTTATCTAGTCTTATTTATTTCCAAAAAAGTACATCTGTTGCGTTTAAAACTTGTGTTTGTCAGCAGATAACTATAGCATTAACTTTGCTAATGTGGAACTAATACATCTGCTGTGGACAACACACCGCTGCCCTTTGACTGAGGAAATGAATGTTGCCTTGGTTTCACCACACAACTCTGACTCCTATTTCTTGATAACCTTTTTTCATTTACCCAGATGTAAAACCACAAACAAAATCGAGTATCAACATTTTGGGATAAAAATCCACGTCTTAATCTTAATCTGGCTTCTAGTTTCCAAATGTGCAAATAAATTCTTTAAAAATCAGACAATGTGATGTGACACTCATAGGTGAGAGACACACTATTTTAAAGTTTCATTTTGATTTCTGGACATTAGTTTTGCTTTCTAAAATGTTTTTTTTTTTAATTACATTTTAGTTTGTGGAATGTTGCTTTGATTTTTAAAACGTAATGTTTTTATTATTTGTTTAGATTCTTTTAATGTGAACTCTAGTATGTTTTCTTTGTTTTGGCTTCAGGCCTACTTTCATGAACTGAAAAAGGACATTAAATTATCCCATTTACATGGTCGCTTTTAAAAAAATGGTTAACTCTTAGAAATCAGATAGCAAGCAATAATATACTGTCCGTGTAAACTGGCTCAGGTTTAATACCCTCTACAGCAAATGGCATCAATCTGTGATATCCTTCCCATGATTGAGATGGATTTCAATATCATCCATTTTGTAACCATATGCTTGGTGTTCTGCATGTCCCTGAATGGCCAGAGAAATCCCACCCATCATTTTCTAATTCCATCCTCACTGTTTCCTTGGAATAGAAAAAAAAAGCGTAATGTAGCAACACTGCTCAAAAATCAAAGCTCACCCTACTTTTTTCTGCTGCACAGATTAATCTGAGGCACTCAGCATGAAATTAAGAATTGATTATTGTAAGACGACCCTGCTTGGTTAACTCGATTCTGCGGCATTCAGTCATACGGACTGACACGCCATCCTGTCCTCGGGCACTGGCATTAATTCTCTTAAATCTGTGCAGGTGACCTCACTGTTTAAAGATTTACACTTGTGAGACTTTGCCCCCGGTGTCCTTGCCAATAAGAACCTGAGAGTTTGCCAGTGCTGGCCACAGTTCTTATTACTCTAATAGATGAAAAACAGAGGAATCAGCTGAGCAGGCTGCCATACATCTCCTGCACAATTTAACTGTGCTTCCAGTCATGAACGTTTCCTTTTCCATCACAATTTTATTAAAGATTTGCTTCAGGCATGGGTGATGAGATGAGAATAAACTGCTTATATTGTGATGCATGGCAGCGTGTGGCAGACAGCACATCTGAGGCAGGAATGACAGAAAAAAAGAAAAAGAAAGGTTCTGAGGAAACCTTTTTGGACAAAGTTCCGTTGTTTTTTTTCATGAGATAATAACTATTTCTAATTTTTGAAGTTATATGTGTCTGTTTATTATGTTTCTGTTATAAAAACTACCTATAAACTCTTGTGATTACATCTAAAAAAATATGTATGCAGATGACTGTGTACTTGTATATGACAATCTGAGCCTATCTGCCAGCCTGTCTTCACTTTCTACATCACTGGGAATTGAATCAATGCACACCTCAGTGGTTATCCTACACAATATGTGGTCCAGACCAGAGCTAAAATATTTGAGGGCTAAAGATGCTCACAGAAATCAGACTAGGAAGCTGTGCTGCTATGCTCTGACGTCTGTCCCTTTCCTGTTACAGTGAGAGGAAGAAAACTTTTGATCAATTGTAAAATTGTTCACAGTAGTCTTTGATTTATGATTACTTAACTTTTATTCAAATAATATATATATTTATTTAGAAAAAAGAATACAAATAAAAATGTGTTGGACAAAGTTTCTGAAAAACGGCAGTTCATTAGAAATTTGCCTCTGAGTTGTGGACAGGAACGTTGGCCCGGAGTGAGACTACCACATTTCATATCATCCCTTTGTTTACACTGTCCCGCCAGCTTATAGACCCTCACATCCCTAACTTAACATTACAGGTGCAACAAAAAGCTGTTTTCGAGCCATCCATCTTTACAGTTTCTAGTCAAATGTCATCTAGGACGGGGAAAACAAAGATGTACAAAGATCTAGTCGAATAGAGAGGGGCAATGAGCTTATAGCTTTTTTATGTTGTAGGTCCTAGGTCACATTTACAAGCTTTTTCAAATGGCATTTTTTGTCTGTTCCCAATTGACAGAGATTTAAATAAGGAAATACTTAAAAAATGCTATTGTAAACTTAACTTTACTCCCCATCATTTTCATTGGAATAGGTCCTTTGATAAATCTCCAAAAAATAATAGTGCTCCCCCCTCACTTTCCTATTGTTTCTTCGACTAAGGTCAAATGTAGATATGGTGTGGATATGTGTTTGTGTGTGTGAGTATACCGTATGTGTGTGAGTGTGTGTGTGTGTGTGTGTGTGTGGGGGGGGGGGTGTTCCAGAAGACTGACAGATAATAGCAGCTACTCTTGAGCAGCTTGTGTTATGTGTTTTCATGGCTGTCCTCTACAGCGGGGAAATCTCTTGTAATATTTCACTTTTTATGTTTTTGTCCTCTTCAAACTGCTCTCTCTCTTTCTTTCTCAGTTACACACACGCACACACACCCCTACATTCCCGCTCCGTCCCCTCTATTGGTGTCTGTTATTCTGGTTTGCTGCTCTCGCCTTAAAGGCACACACATTCAGACTGAGGTTTGCCTGTGGACAAATGACCACCAGTTTCAGTGTGCTCCCTGATAGAATAATTCCACCCAGTGCACTTGCCTTAAATTTGTATATTTGTCAGCTCAAAGGCTATGAGGGGGCTCTGTCTGTCATTTAGCATGACAGCACTGCATACTTATTTGCAGTGCTATTTTGAGGCTTGATTGACAGGGCGACAGCCTTGACATTCTTACAGGCATTGTGGAGCCTGTTATTATGCATACATTAACATTCTGATAAACACATGGTTGGCCATTGAGGAAATAATTACATGCCACTGCTGTACTTTCTGGAAAAAATTATTCTTTATTGTGTGTGTACACATGCACACATATTCATCTGCATGTCTCATCTCATAAATATAATCTCTGTTCCTCTTGTTCCTCCCTACCCATTACAGACTTCAACAGCATTCCATCTCAATTGGCAAAGACTCTGCTAAAGCTTACAGTGTACCTCAAGTCTTAGAACCGTCGAATTAGCCTTACAATGCTACCATAAACTCCTGGGTGGCTCAAGATTTTCCTCAGAAATTCTCACCTCCTTGTATTTGAAGGTCTCTTGATTCTGATGAGAGTTTGAGAAAGCAGCATCAATGCTTTTCTGTAGCATTCATGTCACTTTTCCACTACCGTAACTATTCAACTGTTGACACGACTAATATATTAATTATATTATAGCGGATTCTGACACAGAGAAAAGTAGCCTTGTGTTGATATGCAATCCACGTAAATCAGCTGATTCTGTCGTGGAGAAAACTGGTTTTGTGCGGTAATCCAACACAAACTTTGTAATGTGTTGCATATTTGTGCAAAGCCGATATGAAAAGTTGCTTTTCTCTGCGTCAGAACCAGCTGATTTATGGTGCTTGTGTAAATGATCAAAGATTTAGATTAGGCCAAAGAGTGCATGTTTTTAGTGTCTCAGTCAAAAGCCCCATTACGGGGGTTGAATCCTGTGGTTGCAGCGGGTTTTTGGGTTGGATAGGCCCATGGAGGGTCAAAGACAGGTGCAGCGGACTCGTAAGAGGAGCACAGGTGTGTCTCATAGTCCCCTTGTGGCTAATGCGGCCAACTCTAGGGACATCACAAAAGAACAGGAAAGTAGCATTGTCACACGTGTGGTAAGTATATTGTGAAGTATTTGCATGAAAAATGTAAATTACACGCACTGGTGACGTGCAGATAATTCTATCATACGGTGTTCATTACGCAGCACTCCATTAGTTAGTACAGTGCGTGCACTGGCTCCTACCTGAACATGTGCAAATGCTGCACGTACTGGGTGTGCACGTGATAGGTAAGTGCTCGTAAGATGCCCGTAGGATGCCCACCCAAAGAAATGTGCATGAACATTTTTGCCTTATGGGCTTCACCGGGTTGTCTCAGATTTTAAAAACTTTATCTGGGCCACCTATATGTCTGGTACATGTTTGCCTATGCCTTTGCCTTCAGCCATAGACAGCCGAATATCCACCCATGAGGGCAGTTGTGACTAAGGCTCTGATGTTAAAGGATTAAAAGGGAACCTTTAAGTAAGATTATTTGGATACTTTTAGCATATTTTGGTTAAAAAAAAACAAAGAATTTAGCCAAGGCTGTGATAAGATGTATAGCAGCTATAAATAGAGAAACAGTTATGTCCTTGGATTCTGATAAAAATCCATTACGCCAACAATGACCACACTAGAAATAAACAATATTGTTTATAATGGGTTTTTTGGTCCATATCAATAAATACAAAACCATACGATGTCTTTGCACAATTGTTTTTTCAAACTGTAATGGGAATTAAAGTTGACAGTTGACTCTCAAAGTTACCTTGGTCTGGTACAAGATGCCCACTGGGCTAATTATAGTTTGGCAAGCAACATATTGACCAACTTCCCAAAGGCTCTCAGTCATGACCTTAATCGAATTTTGTCCACAGCACAATGACACATAGTATTAATCAAGCGTCTTGTATCTCCTGCCACTTCAGATATGATTGATGGGTCATGGCAGTGAATGATCATCGGTGTGTCAGTGGGTTGTCCTGCCAAATCTGGAAAACTCTGATGATAACTTCTGAATAACAGGATGTAAGCAACTCACTTCATAAAAAAAAGACGAGACACGGCACGTTGTTTTGCAGTGCATTAGTCTTGAGGCTAACATAATGTGCCAAGGTTATTGCAGTATGCCTCCTCTTACGTTTGTGATGTGCTGCTCTGATTCTTTATGAAATATATATGTGCAAGCAAATGCATTACATGCAGTTGTTGCATTCCTATTAAAGCACCCCTACAATGAAAACCAATGCGTTGCACGTCTCGACAGACGGTGTCAAATTGTGCTACAGTCAGCTAAGCTAATTTAATCATAATTGTGTGCACACTTTCCACTTGCTGTAGCAAGCATGTATGTGTGAGAAAGTGTTTACACGAGTGTATGAAAACTTTTTTTTTTTTTTTTACCTCGCTGCCATGTTTTTTTTTTTACCAAAGAATCCTCTGTGGGCCCCCTTAGGGAGGAAGTCCTCCTTGGTAAAAGTGCAAATGGCAGCATGACACATGTCAAGCTGACGAGTGGGTCCCACCAGTCCTTAGGGAGCTTTGTTGGTTAACTGGTGTCTACTGAGCCTAGTATTTGGAGCAGTTTGACTCGCAAGCTGCTTTTATCTTATGGGCCCCTAAATCAGTAAATCAAAGCCGGCAAACACTATCCCCCCTTTGTACTCTGAATAGAGTTCAAGCACTCATGGGAAAAGTAGGGCTTACATGTAAGAATACCTAATGCCTGTGTGCCAGCGAGGGCTGCCCGCCGCTTGAGCGGTAAGCAACTGGAAAAGTGAAAGCAATGCGATGTGATCGTCAGCCTCTTTTAACACGTAGTCCTAGCGAGAGCGGGGCTTTCAATTATTCAACCTTTTTCTTTGCCCTTGAAGTGTACACGGGTCTTCTTTCATTCTCTGTGTGTTAACAAGCGGCATTCCTTCTGCTCCTGCAAGGATGTGGCTGTCACCAACATTACACTTCATGTTTTTGTTTGTTTTTTTTTGAAAAGAAGATAAAGCATGCAACGTATGTGCTGATGCTGGGCAATAGCAGCTGTTACAAACAGATGAGTCTTTCATATAAGACATATATGTCTCCCAAACAGAATCTTGGGCACAGGCATATACAGCATTAGACCTTGATGTTTGAATCGGTGACCATGTGTTGCATTAATGGGTTTAGCAGTCAAAGTGTGCGCAGAGATGTAAATCCCTGGTAATGCACAATACTCTGCCTGTTAAGCTTTGAAAGGGGTTTGCGTTTAAATATTTTTTTTTCTTGTCACAAAAGGTGCTGTTAAATACATTTCATTTTGTAAAGTCATGCCTTATTTTAAAACAAAGTTAGCATTGAATGATGCCAAAAAATCATTTATTTAAGTACTTGCTGCCAGTCACTTTTAATTTCTTTTGTGTTTGGGGTGTTTTTAAGATGTTGTTATGGCATTTTGTGAATTAGGAGCAGAGAAAAAAATAAATAAAACAAGGAAAACGCTGTTTTAAAATGCTTGTAGTTGTGACATGGAAACTACAATCAGTGGGCAACAAGCTCCCTGCTCCACTCCATTCTGATATGCATCCACTTGTAGACAAAGAGATCCATGTACGTCTTTGTTTTCCTCGTTTGAGCTGGAATTTGGAGCAAAACTGTACGGATGCATAGCTAAGATTTTGTTAGTCATTTCTGGTGTACCAGTAATATTAGGTCTGGGGTGTGAGGGGTTGTAAGCTATCAAGAGAGCATGTAAAAGGTTGGGTGATGGGTAGTGGGGGTGGGCTTATTCGACCCACATCTCAGAGGTGAATTTTTAAGAAAATGCTGCAGAAAATATGTTCTAGAAAATAGCACAGGCTTTTTTATGCTGGCTGAAAATGGTTACTACTACTACAAATAATAGACCACTGGGAACGATTATACAATAGATAAAAAGATGATTGACGTGCTTTAAAATATAACCTCAAAAGATGACAAAACCAATTAATTTCTTGTATAATTAGTTTTTGCTGAGTGATTAGAATATAAATATATTTGCATGCTGTGCCACCACCCAATCAAGTAAGGTAACCCAATCTAACTCAAACATATATTTTAGTCTATGACTTATCATGAATGTATCAGTCAGGGGATGACACACAGGGCTACCTGCTGCTTAATCATTGCAGATTCGAGCTTCTAGCTTCAAGCAAAGTTACTTCCTCCTGACCTGGATTTCAACATTGTCTCAAGACTGGGTCTTCAACATGTGCCAGCTACCACAGCTTGAGTGCTTATATTTAGACAAGACTGCCGTCTGCCCCAAAATTACTCATGCTGTGCTCCCCTAGCATTCTTGTTAGCTCATCCACGACTTCTTTCTTGAGAAAGGCAAAGAGGCTGTGACCTTTCCTCGCTGCCTGTGGTGTTTGTCCTTTGAATGGTACCATACCTTGACCTTTTCAGTCCTTTTTGATTTCAGCAGGTAATCAATTAGTTGCTACTTAGATTATAACAAGTTGAAGGTGAAAATCATTGTGACATATGCCGCGTCTGAAATGTTGTTTTTGATTGTTTCTTGTGTTTTCCCTGTTCCCATGGGCTTGCTAAATTTAGCATGGTGTGATGTATATATTCAGAGGCTTCTCTTTGTGTAAGGGGAGTTGGTGCAGGGCTGTGATTGTATTGTCCTTGGGGAGTATAACAAGACAACAGTCAATTCCTTGAATGTTCTTCAAACCAATATCAGACAAACATCCTTGTGTCTGACTTTCAGAAGGGTTGAGGTGAATGATTCAGTGCATTTTTTATGATTAATAATGGATTTGTGTGTTTAAAATCTTTGGTGTGATGGGTTTCATCTGCATAAATTGAGTTTGTGGATTTTCTTTTTCAGGGACTTGATGTTTTCATGCAGCTGCCTCCCTATTATTGCCGTGACTAAAAAGATTTTCATCCAAAAACCTCCGGCTTTCCATAGGATTTCAGCATGCTCTCTGATTGGGAACTGGACCTCCCTGATGATCACAAAGCTTGTATGAATGAGCGTAAACCTTCAACCTGTACAGGAGCCCTGGACTCCACTGGGAAGATGAAGCGGATGCCCAGGGCAGCTTCCTCCTGGGTGGGTGGGCCGGGTTGAGGATTTGCCAGTGTTTATAGTCAAGTATGAAAGTGATTTGGCATGAATAATACTGCGTGGAGGGGGATGAAATTCTGGGTGACTCATATAGATTCAGGTTTGGCAGAAGGTGAAACAAAAGCTTTGCAAAGTCGATTCAAGTCAGAAGGTAGGAGAAGACCTCAAACGTTTAAATGTTGCTAAGTGAAATCACACAAAATAAAATAAAATAAATAAGAAAAGGAAGCATTTCTAGCATCTTCTCCGCAGCAGCAGAAGTGAGATAAAGTGTCCTGTGATGATTCCTCCAGTTTTCCAAATTTGGACCTTGTGTGCTGTGATGAATAAAAGATGAAAAATCTGTTTTGGTTTGAGTGACACAATAAATGGAAATTTTATGGATGTAGCACAATAACAGTTGTGTTTTTGCTCATTCTCAGGGTGATCATTTTTTTTGGCAAGCAAATGACTCCATATTTATTTATTTTGATCTATTCATGATTATTGTTTTATTTCACAACCATAAATTATTTGATCAAACTGACATTTGTTCATAGCTAATCATTAAAAAATGGGCCCTTTAATAAGTCCTATTTAGCTTAACAACACAAAGCCTATAATCATCTCTTTCAATGCAATGACAAGTCGCAGAGTGACACTGCACGCTTTCATTGTCTGAAAGTTCTGCAGGCCTTGAGTTTTAACCATTTCAGCTGATAAACATATAAACACCATTCTAACATACCTATTGTTACCTGTTCTTGCTCTTCTCCCGCGTTTTTCAGGCTGGTCCTCTTGCCGTTTTGTTTGTGCTTTTCTGCTCCTTCTCTCCTCACTCACAAGGATTTCTTTAAGGAGCACCACTTTATCACACTGATGAATCTGGTAGGCTTTTCAAGGAGAGGCTGTCTGCCCGTAATGCAAAGACAAATGCCCCCTGTCTTCCCTCAGGTGCTTCTTATGTTTAAGGTGATGCAGAGAGACAGGTTGATTAAAAGAAGGTTAAGAGATGCGCTCGGGCCATCACTTGGGCCACCATGACGGATTGGTGACAAGCGGTCAAGGATGTTGCTGAGATGGAGGCGGCAGAATGAAAACTACCTGCCACCCTCAAGTCACCCTAACTTTCCTATGCATAGACACACATGTACTAAGCAGGAACCTGCCTGCCTGCTTTCCCCTTGCTCTTTGACACCAAAGTTTAGCTGGACTTATGGTCATACAGGGGTTCATACAGAGATCCTTCTAAAGGGATTTTATCAGGACAGAAATTCACATCCAATCCTAATCAAAGACAAAGCCACAAAGCTTGGAAAAAAAGTACCTGACCTCTTGTCTTACAGCACGGTATAGGTTCACCATGATGTACAAGATCAGGGATTACGCTCACGAGTGAGCAGGAAAACACTTCAGCTTCATTAGACACCGAGTCCAAGTTAGTTTTCATTTTTATGACAGTGTTTTCTCGCCTGACCTTGAACACAACAAATGTATGAAAAATGGCCCTAATAAATAAAATAAAAAAGGAGGGGAGGATATTCCTCTCAAAGCTACTGAACCAAGCTGGAAGTAAAGATAATTTGCTGTAACCACACAGTCATGGTTAGATACATGAGCTCATGCTAACTTTACTGATCAAGGGTGACCCCCACGTAACAGTTACCACTGAATGACAGGTGCTATTTATTTAATTAAGCAGGGGTTTTTTTTAATCCTTTTTTCTCTGCATATGTCCTCATTGTTAGATAAGGGTAAACCAATCTGTTTTTTTTTTTTAATCATGATTATGCCAAATTTTCTGGGACATAGTTTCTGCAGAGCAGTTAGTTGTTCTTTAGAAATTGGGTGTGAGTTGTTTTTTTTCTCAACACTTATTGTTATTTTTCTTTTTTTCCTAAATGTTTTTTTAAGTTCTTACTTATTTGGGGGAATAAAATCAGGGTATTAAATTTACCCTCCCTCCCCACACACACACACACACACACTCAAAAAAAAATAAAATAGGACAGTAGGTTGATTAAATCTTTATCGGCTTTTATTTGGAGCACAGGACAGTAAGAAAACAACAATGGCTTTATTTTAGCTGGAAGCCAAATAGGGGTAATTTGTTTTACAGACAATATTTTTTACTGAGTTTGTGGCTTGTATGGAATAACTCTGGAGTTCACTAGAAAGGAGATAACTGTAGCAGAAACACAGCAGGACAAATGTCAGCAAGGGATCCCCTTATTATCCATATTTTACCAGTACTGTATAGCGCGGGTCACATTAACAGAAAGAGAAATTAAATGCATGGGGTATTTGTTCACACACCAAACCTCTAAGTAAAACAAAAAGACAGAGAGAAAGGCTGCAGTATGCAAAGTTAAACACCAAGAAATGGCTACCATTGCTTTGTTATTCTTCTTGCCAAGGCCAATCTTATTATTGTTCTTGATGTTCTGTAGCCGTTCCCTTCCTGTCTTCATAATACATGCTCTAGATTGTGAGCCTGTTATTATTTTGAAGGTGTTGGCCTTGCAACATTAAACACAGTGACTAAAGGCAAAAAGAAAGGCAGTACATTCAGCCAGTATAATCTCAACAGCCATCTGTCTGTCACGCGGCCTCAGACCAGACAAAGAGGGACTTTGACTTACCAATTCAGGCTTGAGAATGTATGTGCACATTCTCACTCTTCTTACACACCTGAGAATTACTTACAGATAAGAGTTGCCTCTCCGATTTTTAATGCTGTTTTGCAGTCTTTCTTTGCTTGATGGAATTTTTCTGTGGCAAAAAATAAAATCAAAATTCAGAGGGCAGGGACAACTGGGATTTTGGAGTGTGTGTATAATTTTAAGGTCCAGTCTCCAATGACCACTGTAGATTCCTGGCTCAAGCATTGGTGACTAAGGTCAAACTGACCATAGATTCAGTTTTTCCTCTCCTTTGAGAACTGCTACCTCATTTTCATTCCAAACAAGGCAAAGAAGTAAAGAAGCTGCTTCGAAAGAAAAAAAAAAAAAAACCTCTACTGGTGGCATCGAAGGTATGCTTATCTGTAAGAGCAGATGCACAGAACCCTGGGACGTCATCTGAAGGGCTCTGCAAAGGGAAACCAGCTGCAAGCGAACTGTTGACTTCTTTCTTACTCCAATCTCCTGAGTCCCCTAACCCCTAACCCTCTGGGCACGGGGACAGGCGCACCAATTACTTAAACTCAGGAAAGAGCTAATGTCATATAAAGTGGAGTGGCAACTTCCCTCATGTGGGAAATGTCCCACATAGCCTCAATTCACTCCCCCAAGAGCACATGCATAGCAATCTGTGCCTGGAGAGAAGAGCCGTAGAGTACCTGCGAAGGGCATGCAGTGGAAAAATTTAATGTTTCTGGGGAGGATTTTTGCAGTAAGTGCTTACTTATCCAGTATATCCCCAATTTGTATACAGCCACAAGCTACAAATTTAGGAGGGCTTAGAGGGGAGAGGCCTCCTGAGATCTAAGGTCACTGAGATCAAACTAAAAAAATCATTTTTAACATACAGACACATGTTTAATGCTTTGAAATGTAAAATAAATGACTAAATGACAAAATAAGGCTGTTTTGCTTTGACATTTTCTAAAAAACAAAAGCAGAAGAGGGTACTTGGCATGTTTTGGTACAGCATCATACACGTATACAGGGATAGTCTTTCTTTTGTTGTGCTGATTATTAGAAATGCAATAGCTTTACATTTCTTTTTAATCAATATCTTCATGTTTTTGAATCAGAGTTGTAAAGAACTCATATACATGCAGACCGGCCAACTTGTCAAAGCTCCATAGCCATGCAGCATCGACTTCTGTTGGGATTACGCTTTTTAATTTCCAAATCAAACAAAGATATCCAGATTATGGCGGCGTGTGTATTAATGCTGCAGGTCTTCAGCCTCTCTGAGTCTGTGGAGAATTTGTGTTTCATAAATCTCTTAAATCTCTCGTGCCTTTATCACAGAACTGCAGGCACACAGTTCATGCTGTAGGTCAACAAAGACCATGGAGCCTCAACGCGCAGGGCTGAAAACAATGCATTTACTGCTCATATAGCACTGTGGATGAACCTCTCAATCCAAAACACCTGGAGGAGCACTGCTTTTCCAATATCTTATGATATAACAAAAGTATTGCAAATGTAAGATAAGCACAAGAGCTGAGCAAAAAATAAAAACATTGAAGCATAGAGCAAATTTGATTATAATGGTGGTGTACAGCAAAATAACCCGGTTATACAGAAACAAAGTGACACAAATATGACTTTTGTACCTAAGAACAACAGGGTTGATGGTGTCCTCAGATTATGGGTTCAGACCTCAAAAAACATATCAGGTTGGATGCTTATCGGATTTATTGTGGCAAACACCAAAAATTGTGTGCTGTAGGTACAAAGAGTCTCTTACTGCGGTGGGGGGTTTTGACACCAGCACAAGTCCAAGAGGTGGTAGCACCACAGAATTATAAAAGAAAATAGCTTAATTTGAATGAAATATATAATGAAACCATTTTGAATTACTTTTGATTTGATCTTCTGTAAGAAAAAAAAGATAGAAAAGAGCAGCAGAAACCCAATTTATATTTTCTGTTTTATCTTCAATTTTGGGGCTGCTTGATGGTAGGCGCTTTTACCTCACACCCAATAGTTTAAAAGCCAACTATGTCTTTTCTGTGTCGAGTTTGCATATGTGTTTTTTCTTCAGGCACTCTCTCCTGCTTCTTCCCACAGTTTCAAACCACGCCTCATGGGTTAATTGAGGATTCTAAATTGTCCCTAGGTTTAAGTGTGTGTGTGTGTGTGGTTGTGTGACTCGGCGACAGAATGACGACCCGTCCCATCTGTGCCCAACAGTAGCTGGTTTGGCTCCAACAACACCATGACCCCGAAAAGGATTCAGCAGGTTCAGAAAGTGAATGGATGGAAAATTAGCTGTTGTATATGTAAACTTGTCATTCATCCCAAAAATCAATCAATGTAATTAGTTTAAAACTTAAGCAACACTTTCAATTTGTAACGTTTTTCTCTATCCATCCATTTTCTTAACCCAGTGTATCCCTTTCTGAGGTCACAAGGCTAGAGCCTGCCCCGGCTACTATAATGTGAAGGCTGGATACACCCTGAACAGGTCGCCAGTCTGTTGGAGGGGAATTTTGTTGGACCGTATAGTGACAGCGGTATTGGCTCACAGAAGGAAAATCCTGGTTTGAATCCCACCAGGGTCCTTTCTGGACTTCTCTTTGCATGCTTTTATTTTTATTTTTTCCCCAGGCATACTGACTTCCTCTCGCAGTCCAAAAAATGTGTTTCATAGGTTAATTGGTGACACTGAATTTCCCCTCAGGAATGTGTGAGTGTGTTGTCTGTCTGTGTGTGTGTGTGTCACTGCGATGGACTGGCAACCTGCTGCCATGTGTGTTCATTGCTGGGATCGGCATTTGCTATTTTTTTTTTTAACTCTTCTCAGGATAAAGCAGTTCAATGCAATACATTAAAAAACAACATTTTGATTGACAGGTGAAATGTTTACTCAGTTATGCAATTATAAAAAGTATACATGGAGATCAAACACCAGCAACATTGTAATGTAGTATATTTCCTACTGCAATAGCCTAAAACCATCTATTATCTCGCCATGTGTCAAAAGATGTGCCTTCTCTTTAGTCTTCATCATGGAAGAGGATATAAGAAGATGGAAGTAAACAGCTTTGAAAAGAAGCAGAAATGCATCGTTATAGGTGTTTCCACACAGGCGTGGAAAGACTGACTTAAAACAGAGTTATGTCTGGTGGGTCAGAAGGCCACTTTAACAATCTCTTAAATTTCACACCAGAGCTTTTTATTTTATTTTATTATGTGAGAAGGCAATCTTACACCATGTTCGAGAACTGAGCACCTGTGGCAAAAGTGGACACAGTAATGATCTCTTAACTCAGAATTTCTATTGTGACAGACGACTAAAGTCTGCCTCATAGGAGCAAAGTGCAAACAAGAGGTAGTTTTCAAAAAGTCTTAAAATGCTTGAGGGACCTCCCCAGTTTCTACTGTTAGCTGCAGGGCCTTACTTTTACCGTTGCTGCTGGTACATTTGTGCTTAGAAATTGGCTCAAAGTAATCTCCCAACACATAGAGGAATTGCGCATGTTTGTTCTGAACCACTGTCGTTTTTACAGGACTACCGAAAAAAATAAATAAAAAATAAACCAGAAAACTGCAGTCTAATCAGGAAATCTGCTGCTCGGCGTCTCAAAAGGACCAAAAAAGTACTCCACATCAGTCCAATTCTGAAGTCTTTACACTGGCTGCATGACTGCCAGAGGATAGACTTTAACTCTTGTGCTATCCTAGGCACTTTGACATTGGGATTGGGGTCATTTAGACCCCACAAGACACAAAGTTTTTTCTTCAATGATTTGTGATCTTCACTGGTGTCCATGGATTACAAGAAATCCTCTTCCCCTTTATCCCACTTTGTCATGGTAGGGAGAACACGTCAATGGTCATCTTGACCCCACTTTATCATTGGGAGTTGGGTCATCTAGACCCACTAGACAGTGCACTGAGCCTTTTTCTTCAATGATTTGTGATCTTCACTGGTGTCCATGGATTACATGAAATCCTCTCCACCTTTATCCACCTTTGTCATGGTAGGAATAACACGTCAATGTAAGGATGGGGTCATAGGATAGCACAAGGGTTTAAGTTTGGTTGCTGGTTTATAAAGCTTTGATTGCTTAGCACCAAAATACATGACTGACCTCCTGACCCAGTATTTACCTCTCGGTCATCTAGATCCAGGTTTTGTCAGTTCTGAGAAGCTACATTCAGTGTCTACACTCCACAGATCTAGAACAGACTTCCAGAAAGTCTTAGATCAGCTGGAACAGTTTATTTAAATCCAGGTTAAAGACCCACCTGTTCTCAGCTGCATTTGATTAGTTTGTATTCAAAGGTTTACATCTGCACTCTTATTTTAAGCTTACTTTAAATTCATATCTTTTTGACTTTCTTTACATTTTCATTTTAACAATCACCCTTTGATAAATCTTTTAAAAGTTCATTTTAATGTTTTATGCAAAGCACTTTGAATTGTCTATACAAATAAACTTGCCTTGCCTTTTGAACTTCTGTTGATTTTACTTTCATGAATAAGAAGTGCCAAATAATTGCTAAAAGCCATTGAGAGGAGTTGGAGGACTAATTTGAGATGGATTAAAGAATTAGGTTCTGACAATGAATGAGAGTCCATGGAGGAAAAATCTGAAGAAACTGCAAAACATTTTCCAATCAGATGAAAATTGCCCCCCTGTGCTGCAGAAATCCACAGCAAGCAAGAATCGTAGCTACATCTGGGAAGAACAAAGATCCTCCGCATCCTGACTTTCTCCTAAATTACTCACTCCTGAATAGGAGCATTACTCATGTTTTCCTGACTCATCTCCTCCCCCCCATGTTTTAAGTCAGTGACCTTTGCAATCAAAACATACTTGTGTCATTATTCAGCACACAAGTAAACCATAATCAAGCTTTTCACAACAACAAAAGTGTCTCCAAAGACAAGCATGGGGATGAAATCAAGGGTCAAGGGTGCTTTTGGACTTTTACACTACATAGGGGGTCTGCAGTTAAAAATTAAGTAACTACACAGATTGTTTTTCCTCTTTTCAGTGTGTGTGCGTGCACGCATGTTTGTGTGTGCATCTAATTGTTCCCTAAAGAGCTTTTTCCACTTAGTACAAGCAAGAGTCCTAATTGCTGAAAATGTTGTGCTGCAACTGCACAAGACTTGTTTAGACGTTCTGCTTCTGTGGCAGGTGCTAATTGGTCAACCTTTGAAAGATTTTGACCTAATAAAAAGCAAGCATGAAAGAATTAAAAAAAAAAGAAAACCTTACTAGAGAAAGCACAAACTTTTTTCAATTAAAATGTGACTCCTCTGCAGTTCTTATGGAAATACATCAACTTTTTTTTTGGCTCTTAGCTCAAGTCTGTTTAACTATGTACCATCCAGAATAAAAATACTGTACAACTATGAGTCATGTCCTTTTTTATAACTGTATGCACATTTTAAATAAAGTAGGACACCCAATTTAGACTTAATTTATCTTGGATGGTAAAGGAGAATGTGGTAGTACCATTTATTTACCTGTGTAAGATAAATGAAAGAAGTAACTACAATTATTTATGTCAAAGGTGTTTCCCCTCCATTATTTTTTTTTGGCTCAAACCAGTTACCTTCTGAGTGTCACTGCCGATGTTTAACCTAGTAGGGAGTGTATATTTTAGGAAACAACCAAGGGATTAACAAATCCAGATCATGTAGAGCTCTCAGAAAGGTGGAGAGCTCACATTTGCAGAAGGTGAAGCTTAATAGAAGCTTGGGAAGTAGGAAAGCTGTACTTGAGATAGGGCCAAGGAGGAGTTGTCAGCTTTGATTTATTAAGTGCAGCTTCTGCTCTGACTGCTGGTAACTTGTCAGTCTCCACATAATGGATGGGGCTCACAGCTCACTGCTCCATGATTGGCTTTTTTTTTTTTTTTTTTTTCTTGGAGCCTTTCCGTTAGGCCTCTCATCCATTGCTATCTTGCTCCCATTTCTAATTAATTTGTTATTCACAACCTCCACTACTTTTTCCCATTTACTGAGGTACAGACTACCCAGGAGGCCACTCCTCTTCTCACTCCCCACCCCCAGTTAAAATCCTTCATTCAGCATCCTCACTCGTGTTTGACAATACCTCCCAGTGGCTTCGGAGTTTCCAGATGACTACTTTCCTACCACTGCTACCATTTTACCACAGCAGACGTCTAGAGAAATAAAAATGATGTTTTCTCAATAGAGAAGTTTTTTGCTTTCATCTTTCACTAAGGAAGTCAGTAACAAAACTCTGTAAAGCCTGATTTACACTAGTGTGTCTCCATTGCGTTGGCAGAAAAAATACATAATGTTCTGACAGCCGTCTCTCTGCAACACAACACAAACTTTGCGCAAGAGTTCCATTTCCAGTTTGTCGACGTGTTGATTTTGTGGCAAAAAGACAGAGAAACAGGTCCAAGTTTTTAAAAGTTTATTACATTTTATTTTATATTTAAGGTGGCACACCCACATGATGACGTTAACATGGTTGTCCATTTTCGCTCTGGACAATAAAACTACTCATTGAGGGGGCTGTGGGGGGGAGGGCAGGATAAAGCACTTCCCTTGAAACCAAAGTGGACAGTCCAGAGACGCAACGGAGAAAATGCAAACTAACTGACGGTGATGAGACGGACTCACCGTGCAATGCAATGGAGATGCACCACAGACCGGTAAATCAGTAAATCAGGTGTAAAACCTCATTGTGAAACCCTTGGTGGACATTTTTGCTTTTTGGTTTTCAATCCATACTAGAGATCTGAATCATTTTTTAAAAGTTACAACAACATTCCCATCATGTGCAGTCTACAAGGCTTGAATTGCACAAAAATGTGGTGGAAAAAAAGGACATTTTTCACAAACTCTCACCCTCACTTATCTCTTTACAGAGCGCCACTGCAGATTGGCTCAACTGTTTCTTTATATGGCAAAGCAATATTAGCCTGAGGTGGTCTCCGCTTTTGAGACAAACTTAGTAGACATCTATGCACACTATCGTGTACAAAAAACAAAAAAATAAAACATGCCACATGAACAAGTTGTAGAGTTTGAGGTAAGCCTCTGTGATGTGCAAGTTCGGACCCACACACTGAGCCCGGGATCAAAGTGGCATGCACGCACACACAAACACACACACATTTACTCACACAAACATCACACTCAGCGTGAGCCTAGCTGCCCTGCGGTGAACCCATCCACCACAATCCTTCACATCGCCGTCTTCCACGATTAGCTTTGTCTTTGGACAGATGCAGTGCAGCGGGCCTGGAGGATCTTACGCACTGTGTGGAGCGATTACTCAAAAACAATCAGTCAGGACCCAGTCAGATTCCCGTCTCTCTGCTTTAACCATTTCTTAAAATCAGAGCACAGCATAATGTTTTTTTTTTTCTCTTTCTGCTGTTTTCCCTTGCTAATTTGTTATTGTTGATATATTTTTCTTTTAACAACTGATTGTTTAGTATTTTGATAAAGTTACACGATACAAGACTGGTTTGATATAATTCTGTTCCTTACACTATCATAATGTTTTCTTTATTTATTTATATATATATATTTTTTAATTGTAAGTTTGTATTTACATCGTTCCGTCTCTAGAATGTGCAAGAAGTTAAACTTTTGTTCAAAGAAGTTTCTGTTTCAGAAAAACAGTGATTCAAATCATCAACAAAAAAAACAAATTTTTTTTAAATATATATATATATATATATATATATATATATATATATATATATATATATATAGGAAGTCAAAACACATTTTGCATTTGTCTTTATTGAAAGTATTTTAAACATTCCTCTGAACATATCAAAGGTTACATCAGCCAGGGTCAAAGGGATGTTTGCTTCTCCTGAAGCTCATCACCCAACTAAGAGTTCACAGCACCCATTCAAAAAACTATGTGACAATGACGTATCTAAAAGGGACAAGTTAAACAAATAGAGGTGTCATTGTCTGACAGGTCTTCACCTCAAGGGAAAGAGGTAAATTCTCACTACAAGACAGAGTTATTGATTTGAATACCTTTCCTGTACACCTAATGGGGTGTGTCATTCAGTGCCTCTCCATAACATCCACAATCCATCTCTTATCTGTCAAGTATGCAATGAGGGTGCAGACCATTATCTGTCTGATTAATGCTAACATTCATTGAAAGGGTAGTTTATCAGTCATGTGCATCAAAGCCCCAGACGTGTGTTTGTGAAAAAGTTGACTGGGAGTTTTTGTTGTATTTATTAACACCAAATCGGACGGAGAACGTGAGAATTAGCATTTCTTTTTTATTCTTTTTTGTACAAACAGTTTACTGAAAAAAAACTATTATGAAGGAAATCTAGAGATATTGAATCACTTTTGTTTTCCTTCTCTTCTAAAATTAAATTGAAAAACATTTTTTCTGAAAAAAGAAATCTTTTCATTATAGTTTTATTTATTTATTGTTTACCGAGAAGGAGGGTCACAGGGGATGCCCAGTTTAGCTTAGTCTGTTGACTTAAGCACTTTGTATTTTATAACTGATTCGATGTTAATTACTGGTATGAAGCCTGTTAAGACAACTGTGTCGTAATTTTGGGTGTATAAATAATAAAATAAAACATTAATTCATTTCATTCATTTTCGATACTGTTTGTCCCTTTCGGGGTCAAGGGGTTGCCGGAGCCTATCCCGGCCACTTGTGGGCGAAGGCAGGGGGTGCCCTGGACAGGTCGCCAGTCTGTCACAGGGTAGAATGTCCTCAATCACACATCCATTCACTCTCACTCTCACACCTATGGACAATTTAGAGTTGCCAATTAACCTATGAAGCATGTTTTTGGATGGTGGGAGGAAGCCGGAGATCCCGGAGAGAACCCACGCATACACGGGGAGAACATGCAAACTCTACACAGAAAGGTCCCCCATTGATGTTCTGTTCTTCCTGTCCCCCAGCCGGGACTTGAACCGGGGGCCTTCTTGCTGTGAGGCAAGAGCGCTAACCACTGCGCCACCGTGCAGCAAAAAAACAAAAAAAATTACCGTAATTTGAATTGAATTGAAATACAGCAACAAATAAAGCTTTTATATCTCGAAACCTTTTTTTGTGGTTTTAATGATCGGATTTAGTGATGCATCACTTTTTTATTTTTTTATTTCTGTCAAAATAAATATTTTTGATAAATAAAAAAATAGGATATAGATCCATACATAGATATATCAACCGTTGGAGGATTAATCATAACTTGATTTAGTATAATATATAGTATATGATACAATGAATCCATTACATAAGAAGTTAATCAAAATGAGTTTATTTGATTCCTTGATAGCATGTTTGCTGTCATTTAGTCAGATTATTTCATTATCTCACTTGTATTTAATATTGACATGCACTCACCATGCATCCCAATGTGTTTGTCTTACTTTAAGATTTCATTCTTGTTTTAAAAAAATAAAGCATATGTAAAGAGAGTTGTTCCCGGGATAAACTAATGTTAGAGCCTTACTTTACTTAACTAACCCTGATTTTGAATAACAGATATGTATTATGTACGCCAGTGACGTGCGGTGAGGTTAATGGCTGGTGAGGCACTGCAGGGCTCCAGACTAACTTTTTTCACCAGGAGCACAGTGGCCCCTAACTGAAAATTTTAGGGGCACAACCAGAAAATTTAGGGGCGCATACCGTAAACCAACATGCAAACCAAATCTACTAATTTCCACTGTATTACTAATAAATACTTTAATAATAGATGCAGAAATTACAATGTGCTGTTTCAAATTCAGTGTCAGATTTTATTCTGCACTTTTGAAGATGCAACAACAGCTAAACTGACAGAACCATCGCTGTCATGACAATACAAATAGTAAAGAAAACGGATGGAAATTCATGTTGGTGACACCAAATAAGTGCAACCAAGATGCACAATAAGCGTGTTTTAGATCACCCAGGTCGACGCAACGCTGCGCAGATCACCTGGTGTGAGACATATTTTTGTTTTTGCTCCAACATCACCTGTCAATCATCACAAAAATGTCACCAGAAAGGGGCGGGATCAAGGCCCCAACCTGAGCGAACGCAGCTGGAAATTTAGTACTGAACTGACTGAAAGCTGCCCAGATGACTACAAAACAATGCATTATGGGACATGTGTCCTGATGGTTTTTGTAGTTGAGTGATCAATTAAAATAATTGAAAATATCTATTGATTAAAAAAAGGCTACATACATTACAAAACATTAAAATAATCATAAAATATATAATAACACAGATCACACAAAGGGGGAGAGGAATATTAAAACTAAATTGAATGTTAAGGACAACTCCAACTTCCTGTTGTCCTTCAGTCTCGCTGCAGATTCTCCTTCCTCCGGTTCTGTGTGACCCAGAGAAAAGTTCAGCACGGACTGCATGTATTTAGAAAATTACGAGCAGGTGTCCTGCTTTCAAGCCCTGTCATTGTCCCGCCCCCAACAGTCATATACCCCGCTGTGATTGGTTGGTCAGCTCCGTGCACAACAATGAAAAAGTGTCATTCATACAAACTGGCGGGCTGCAGTAACATTAAGGCGGGGGCCGCAAAATATCATCTTGGGGGCTGCAAATAGCCCGTGGGCTGCGAGTTTGAGACCCCAGCTGTAGTTCTGTCACTGGTACACTAGCCGCAGGTTGGAAGAACGAATCAATAGTTCACTTACTCATAGCTCAGACGCACATATCAGGTTGTGATGATATTTGTCTCCGTTCCCTTCCCACAGATGTTAACGCGCGCTCGATTATCTCTAGGCCCCTCCCCCTCCACGCATTTTAGCCACTTACAGTGACGTTCCCTATTCTTCTCACACGCAGTGGCCGCCTCACAGACGGGCATCACGCGAGTGTGTGCTCGCGTTTCACGAGTATGTGCGCGAGTGTGTGCGTCTGCCTGCGTGCGTGTGCGCTCGCGTCTCATTGATTATTTAATTGATCATTGACGTGCCCCTTCCACGTTTAATGTATAAAAAAAAATACGTAGGGTGGGGAAGGCAAATTTACTGCTCGCGCATGTGCGACTGGATGTAAAATTCAGTCGCACACTCTCAAATTTGGGTCGCAAAATGCGACCAATTGGTCGCATGTGGCCCTCAGTGGCCCTCAGTGAAAATGAGTTTGACACCCCTGCCATACTGAGTAACTTATTCACCATTTGATTGACAACAGTTAACGTGTTTTGTTTAAAATATCATTTCAACATGTTTTTTTCCATATACAAACTGCAGCATAGAAAAAAGCACAAACCTTATTATCATCTTACCTTTACTTGTAAATAAAGTCCATACGCCGCTCCGTCTGAAGAAAATGACTTGCCGCTTGCTATCTCTTATTCTATTGTTTTTAGCGTCATAATCTCAGGGCTCACCGGCGCCCCCTAACATGAGGCACGAGAACTGCAGGCCTTTTTTGCCGGCGTTTAGCGCTCAGCACAAGAAACACGTCCCTCACATACAGTTATTTATAAAAACAAACACTGTACATCATATACATCTGCTAAATTATGTAAACTCAGCTCATATAGTACAAGTGATTGAACCGACATACAGAGAGACAGCAGTACCGTCTGACTGCATGGGTATTGCGCAATCCAAGGTGAGGCTCAGCGGGCTGGTGCCTCATCGCACGTCGCTTCTTAGTATCTGAACGGCAAATGCGGAAATTCAGCGATTTTGAAAAGAAAAAACACCCAAAAATGGTACATTTAAATAGAAAATGACTGCAAAGCACAAATTACTGATTAAATATAATAAATGAATTTACTTTTTCTCTTTTCTTCCCATAATGACAGGTGAGGCACAGCCTCACCTGCCTCTCCTGACTGCACGTCACTGATGTACGCATAAGTTCTGGTTCCTTTCTTAAAAACCAAGACAAAACTGCATTTCTCTTTTTCTCTTACTCTGCACGGAATTTCCATCTATAGGTATCTGCTTCATGTTCCTGACTCCTGAAGAAATACACAACCCTCATCTGAGTGCACATGGACAGTATGAGAAATAGAACAACATTCCCCGTGTCAGCCTTTTTGACATGTGAAGGTCAATACTGGAATTGCAAATCACACATTGGTTAGCAGCTTTTGAGACTTTCCAGGAGCTGTGTGTGTTGTGTGTTTTTTCTTCTTCTAGTGCTTTCATCTCCTGTGAAAACTTCTCATGTATGTACAAATAAAGTACACACATCCAAAAGGGGAACGCACTGAAGGGAGGCTGCACGAGGAACCAGATGTTATTCTCTCTAACACCACTTACTATTCACCTTGATGAACCACAGCTGCTCATAATATATGTGCTTTTGACACCAAGAAGCTTGCTGGCATATGTTCAATTAGCATGAAAGCACCTGCGACTGCACTTGTGGAAGACTTTTTCACTTCTTTATCCCTTGACTCATTAAATGCATAGATATAAAGGGATGTCTATTTTTAAGGGACACACACGTCTAGCATGTATTTTTACAAAAAGAAAAAGGAAGGCTGAATCGCATAAACTCTATGTGTTAAAGTAAACTTTGTACAAGCTGGGAATGTCAATGTGCTACATGTGACCTAACCTCATGTTTACTTTGACAGCTCTTTGGAAAGAGACTTATAATTAGTTGCGCTATTCACAACAAAGTGCATAAGTTTGTTTATCAGCATAATAAGCCAGTCACATCACTACTAGATTACATTGAAACTCTGAGGTTCTAACTGTTTTTTTAATTAGGTGGGAAAGGAAGGCGTGAAACGTGAAGCAAAGAAGGATGTCAATCAAAACGCCGCCTTAACATAAAGACGTGATTCGTTTTTTTGACAGCTTGAATTTATAACACACCGTGAATATTGGCATGAGTTCTATATTTCTGGAAAAAAAAAACGAAATCATGTAATACAAAACTGATGGAATCTACACAAAGATACAGCTATAAAATATGCACACTCATCCTTCAAATATGTACTGTCATGGTAAATAATTCTACTGTATATATAAAAGCCTAAACCTTTTTACTTTAATGTTTGGCCTTTTAGTAAACAGTGTATGTTTTACTCATTATACTCATGACACTGCATGCTATCTCACATAGACGGATGGTTAAACACATGAAACAAAGTTAAAAACTAGTGTTCTGATATCATTTAGCTATTTTTGGTCTAAGAAACTGACCCACATAATATTCCAATTTAATTAAAAAATCTGACTCCGCATGTAATTTTACAGCCTATTCGGCTGTTGAAGGACCCTGACAGTTTGATTAACACATGCCACCCAAACCGTTCATAATCTGTTACTCAAGTAGCTATTATTTCATTTTTCAACATTTTTCAAGGTACTTGTATCACAGAGGATATTTTTCTACTTTAAGAATTGACTTTGCCGACTTTTGACAGGAGGCTGATTTGTTCAGTTACATTACAGGAGGGTAGATCTATGAAATTGTTGGTGTTAAATATTTCAGTATTTTCACGTCCTTTCAAAATAATTTTCCTACAGCATTTGTTGTTGTTTCTTCCATACTGCTGTTCTGTTTTCCTTGTTCTTGCAGCAGGATGAGGGATGACAGGAAGAAAATGGCTTTAATGGTGAGGAGGTTAATCTTTGTACACTCTCAGCTCTCTCTGGGCCAGATTCCTGCAACCCCGTTGCAACTTCCATTAACATAGAGGTTGCTGATGACACTGTATCCAGTGTAAAGTAAACAGGACCTGGAATTAATCAGAAGAGGATAAGATTGACCCACATGTTATCACTTGCTGTTTGTCCTTGACCAGACTTTCTGCTGATTGCCTTGTGTTTTCATCAGGCCACTTTTATTTTTTATTTTTTTTTTATTTATCACAGTAATTTGGCAACATTTTTTCAGCATGGTCAGCAACTAGCAGGACCGTGGTGGTACAAAGCAAATCATCTGAAGTACTCTGGAGTCTCTGCAGTGGTTTTCTGCTATCTAAGGTGCAATTTCTTGTGAATGTAGGGGGAAAAAAATGTAGCGAAAAGGGCATTCAGGTGTGTTCTTATTAAAGATTGGTGTGAGGAGGGCAGCCTACCTTCTTTAGGGGCTTTGTTACAAATATACCTTCATACTTTGAAGTTAATAGAAAATTGATTACGTTAAGGTAAAACTACATCTTCAGCACTGGGTTTTTCTGTGGGTGTTAGACAAAGGTTATCTTTGCTTTTGATGCAGAGGTAGAAGTCGATCTGAATCGATTTGTCCGCAGTTGATGCAAACTGAAACAGAAGTTACATAAACTTTCTTGTTATAATCAAGGACATGAGGATAAACAGTGGGAATCTGAAGGCGCTTGCAAAGTTTTGTATTATTTTTCACTTTTTACATGCTTTTTATCACCTCTTTTCATATCTATTCTTTCTTGGCTCTCCTATTTGCCAGCCGTTTATCTTAACAATCCAATAATTCATACTTCGCAGTGACTGGGCCAAAGGGAAGTGGTAGAGGGTGAGCCAAAAGAGCTAGCGATAGTGGCTAATTAGCTGCAGCTGCTGATGGGCCTGCTCCTTGCCTTGTGCCAGAAGAGCCTTGACAAAATTGTTATCGAATGTAATCAGAAAAGACAAGCCATTTTTCACTAAATTAGGATCCTGGACATGGTGGGCGGGATAAGGACGGCGAGGCAAAAAAGGGTAATCTGTGAGGAAGTGTGTGCATGAAGAAATCTGGCAAGATGGTCCACAGAGGGCAGCAGGAAGCAGAAAAAGACATAAAAGCCTGTGTGTGAGAATGTTCAGTTGCACAGTCTGATATGACATCACCAATTTCACAAAGCAAAAATCTAATTGATGAGCATTTTATGACGTATATTTATGAATACACTGTGTTCAGATAGTGGAAATATCGATGGTTCATCAAAAAAATGTATATTGAAATACTTTTTTTTGTGCATAAATTGTCCAAGCACAATGCATTGTTGTCTATATTTGCCAGTCTAGTGAATATTGATGCATATTTGATTTTTTTTCTGAGAATTCTGGGAAATTTCTTGGGAAGCCTAATTTTGGAATTGTAGATCTGGACAGCATTGCAAAATGGCAAACGCATTATATTGCACTCTGTGGAGAGTAGTGAAGAAATTCGGAAATACTGTCAAACTGATGTGGACCAATCACTGTATACTAACATCATCTCGCTCCAACATAAAAAAAGGTGACTGAATTGACTTCTATTTGTTAGAGCTGGAAGACATCTATTTTCTACTGGTGACATCATACTTCATGTATTTTACAGTCAATGTCGTAACAATTATGATTTGTGAGTCATAACGAAATGTTTGCAGGAATTTCAAATGCCAGTGGGGGTGTCCCAAAGCCATTCAAAATGTTTTCTCAAAATTTAAATCCAACTCAATGGATGGAGGGAGGGATGGATGGATGGATGGATGGATGGATGGATGGATGGATGGATGGATGGATGGACGGACGGACGGACGGACGGACGGATGGATGGATGGATTGTCGGATCAATTCAAATGAAAAATCAAGTTAACTATATCCCTTGTGCTATCCTAGGCACTTTAACATTGGGAGTTGGTTCATCTAGATTCCACTAGACAGTGCACTGAATCTTTTTTCTTCAATGATTTGTGATCTTCACTGGTGTCCATGGATTACATGAAATCCTCTCCACCTTTATCCACCTTTGTCATGGTAGGGATAACATGTCAATGTAAGGGTGGGCTCATAGGATAGCACAAGGGATATCTGAATCATTAATAAAAGGATTGTAAAATATATGTGAATTTATTTCCCTGAGTCCCAAAGTGCTGAAATTGTTAGACAACTTTTTTAGTTGCTTAAGAAAAAAATAAAATTGTGGCTAATTGTAATCAAAAAAGTTATCCGTCCAATAATGTAACACTAGCTCAGTAAATTAAGATTTGTGCACCAGTGCCCACAATTAAGATTTTTTTTTTTTTTAAAACTAACTTGCCAATTTTTTAGTTGTTTTTGATTTACATCCAGTTGGTGACCCATCACAGTCCATTGAGCCTCACTTGAGGTTCTATCAGCATTCAAACTCCTGTAATTTCAACATTAATAAACCAGCAATATGTTTCTGCATTCATAGGAGTATAGGACCCATGCTATCATGCCACTGCGGCCTTGTCATTTGCAACTTTGCATGTTAAACTTACTGTACATAAGGAAGCAACTGACCTCAAGAGAGCGACAAATCAAAGGCCTTTTTTTTTTCATTTTGTAGCAGGTTTTCTGGAAAAACAACAAACTATGTGCTTGTTTACCGCAATGAAGGCAATGACATTAAGATTTATTTTTTTCTTAAATGTGGGTCTTTGAATGAACACAGGTAGAAATAGAGGTAGTCACACAGCGAGATATTGTACATACTGACACAACCAGCATACTGCAACAGGATGCTGTGTTCTGGGGTGTAAAAAGGTACCGCTTCGTGTAGCAAAATGTGCAAAGATATACAGTATGCATCTGCATAAAGTGGATGTAGCACAAATCAGTTATGGCGTGTTTGGTTTCACTTTATATTAACTACGGTCAAATGCATTCGTTTTGCTCCCACCTTCGCATTTAACGTCTGCAACCTCAGTTTTTTCTGAAATCAAGTCTGATCCACAGGGATCAGACTCAAAAAGGTAATTTTCAGGAAACCTATGCCTGTGGGTTTGTTGTGTTTGCGAGTATGCACACAAATGCAGTCTCACAAACTCGATGCTTGTATGTCTGCGGTGTCTCTCCCTGGTGCTTACCTTGGTCGGTGTTAGGTCTTGGTCTAAGGGGGCTTGCGAAGGCCAACCAGCTGGCAGCAGCTGGGAAGCGTCAGCAGATGTGATTGTCAAGCCTTCTGTTTGGTTCATTAGCTGCTCTTTCACTTGCACCAAACGCAGATGTTGCCTGGCCCACAAAGCAAAGGGGAAGGAATGTCTGTGTGCGCATGTGTGCGTGCGCAAATCTAAGAAATAAAGAGGAAGGGCTCATTAAAATTTCGAAGTAACATATATGAGAACACAAATGTGGAGCATTTAGTATTTAGCTCTCTTGGCTTTTTTCAGCCATTTTCATTAAAAGGACCCAGACTTATGATATCACTACCTGCTGACTGGTGTTGAAGAAACCTTTGTAAATCAAGAATTATTGTAAATCAACAGAACACCGCACATTTTCACAACAAATACAAACATAGATGGAGAAATTTTTTTCAGCAAATGTGGTTTTAGTGGCCACAAAAGAACTTTAAACAGTGATGGTGCATTTACTTTGCGGTTGGATCTGCTAATACAAAATGCTCATTTTTATTTATTTATTTATTTATTTTTATTTTTTACTTAGCAAAGTGGTTGACTAACCTCAAGAAAAAGAAACAAACTTTGTGCATTTTTCTAATGGTCTTTTTCTGGTAACAATTTGTTGCAGACCTCTTTACTATTATAATGTTATGTTGCATACATTTAATTCCTTGTCAGTTACTTCCTTTGCTTTTTTTTTTTTTTTAAGTTCTTTTCCAATCCTGTTTCTGTGCAGCATTTCATTGTCCTGACTGTCCAGACCTTGGTAGGGAACAATATGTATTCAGATTGCTGTATCCTCCGAATAAATATTTATCCAGAGCGAAGGTCTGTTGTAATTAACGTGAGGGCGGCTGGAGAAATGCTGTTTTGCTTCTCCCTGGAGTCACCAGCAGTTCTGCAAGTCTCAGGTCAACTGGTCTGCCTGTGTAGATGTCTTGTTCTCACATTTCTCACACTGTGTCCGGTCCTTATGCATGGCCATTAATGTTTGTGTGCCCATACGCATGTGTGTAAATGTTGGCAAAAGCCAAATAGTGTGGACGCCCGTGAGCAAATGTTATAACTGAATCAGAGCACTCTCTATTCTGCCAGGAGCCTAATTAGATGGGAAATCATTGTTGTTTTCAGCAGATAATGCCCAAGCTGTATTATCTATTCAAAACATAACGGCCAGCAGTATTTGCATTTAATGCAGAGATGACTGCAATATGAACAGTAAACACAGTAATGTTGAATGAGAACACCAAAACAGAATTATAATGCAAGATTTAAAAAAAAAAGAATAAAAAATTGAAATTTCATAATCATTTTAATTTCAAATTCTAGCCCCAAAGTTGTAGGGAAGACTTTATTTCTTTCCTAGTAAACTCAAAGAAGGGCGTGGCACTGTTTAGTTTAGGAATTGAGAAAAGAAAAAGGCAGACAATGAGAGAGCCCTGGCTCTTTATGGAGGTATAGAGTGACTTCTTAAGTACTGCCAATGTGAGTAGAACCCCCACAGCCTCCCCCCTGCCTGCATTTTACTGAAATCCCTCCAGCCTAATTAGGTGAAAAAGTGCAAGATGTTTATGAAGCTTTCTAGGCAGCCAGTGACAGCCACTAAAGAGCCATCGACTGCACAAACGGTGACAGAGTGGATCGACGTGCCCACTGAAGAATATGCCATGAGGGTATTTACCCTGAACCTGCAGAGCTTGCACAGATGACATCTTAATAAGCTGAGCACTATGATCCATTTTTAACTGAGCCAGCCGATCTCTCAAGACGACTGTGCACCAGTGCCCACACCTAATTGGGTTCTCCCTTCCTCCAGCACCACTGTGGCACTGAAATCGTCTTATATAAAGTTCTAAACTTACTTTAAAAGGTGTCCAATGGTGAACCTGTTGAAGTATGTACACATCCACAACATTAGTTTGCTATGTACATTTGGACAAGTAGAGAAAAAAAAATACAAATGTATTATTTAAACAAGGCAATTAAGCATCAATTTACATAATCCCACCTCAGTTCCCGAGTTATTTAGTTTCCCCTTAGGGTTTAATAAAGGATTTTTTTCCTCTTTTTTTTTGAACAGTAAATTGAATTATCTTGCTAAATAATCAGCAGGGAAGTCTTTCTGCAGAGCATTAGAGATCTTACAACAGTGATAATGGTGCGCCTTTCGGGTAAGAATTATTTAAAATCTTTTGGATATTTTTTTGAGAAATAGCACCAGTTTTAAAAACATTTAAAGCAACCACCTTAGAATGCAATAATCAGCCTGTCTATGTGCACAGGTAGATTTTTGCGTCAAAAACCAAAAACCTTTCTATCATTCCTAATAAAAAAAAAAAGTATATATTATATAATAATATATTATATAACCAAGTTAATCATTATGTGTGAATACTTTAAGGTCCCACTCAGATCATCTCTTGATCTGTTTTAGAAGCTTTCCCTGTGATCCTTTAATTATGATTATGATGTTTTTCAGGCAAACTCTCAAAACCTGTGTTGTTTTCTAGGAAATTCACTTTTAAAATTTGGGTGACACTCTTTGTGTGGAGTAAGCCTGCCCACATTCCCTGTCATCCATCTGTTTACACACTTCCGCTAGCTTTGAGCCAGATGCCAGCTCGGACAAGGAAAACGAAGATGTACATGGATGCATCCAACAATCGCCTTTTTCCTTTGCTCCAGATTAGCAACATTTTAAATAAAGAAATAATCGGAAATACAGTTTTAATCCATATTGTCTTTATATATTTCTTCAATCATCCATCTTTTTGAGAAATTTCTCAAGGTTGAAGACAAATTAATGTTGATAAACCTCAGTAACACAAAAGAAGATGTTGCACCAAATGGATAAAGACTTCTTGTAGAAAAAAAAAAACTTTTAACATCCTGCTCCAAGTGCAGAAGGAGGCCCCCCTGTTTTTTTCACACAGAATTTGTGTAGGAGTCAGCAAAGACTTCAACTAAAAGTGTTTACGAACAAACCAGAAGATGGTGAGTCTGTCTGCGTGAACATAATTGCCTGTGTTGTTTGCTGCTGCAAACATTACAAAAAAAAAAGACAACAACACACACATAACTTTAGTTTATGTTTCAGAACACTAAGTACCATGGAAATGAATTCTCGCAACCCATATTTTCCTTTTAGAAGTATGCCAGATCACTTCAGCCAACGTTCCTTCCTGCAGTGAGCTACAATGACGAGGAGTGCAGCCTTGATTGTTTTATTCATACAGCTTTTATTTACATGTTCACAGTGTCTGACCACTCGCATTACTTCAAACGACCCAGCGGTGACGGTCTGCATCAATCACAGCTGAGGTCACTGAAACAGACAACAAACAGAAAATAAATAAAAAGAAGTTGTTATTTTATCCCTTTTCTCCTTTGCTGCTAAGCTGCTCAATGATACTCGCCTAGCCTCCTACCTTGTGAGGGAGTGATGTGGGAGTTGAATCTCTGGAGACCTGGTGGTTAAAAGCAGGAAGGAGGAACCATGTTCAGCCTGTATGAGCTGCCAGCAAATCTGTTAATTAAGCATGCTAATGGTTGTAATTGTAGCTGATGGTGAACCCAGCTGTTGAGGTAAATTCTAGGTTTAGCCCACTGGTTGTCAGGATATTGCGTGTGCATCAGGTTCAGGCACACGTTTATTTTATGCATGAGTGAGAATGGAAGCCGGCAGACAGAAAGACGGAGTATGAGCGGCTGCACAGAGAGGAGAAGGTGAGAGGTTAGCCATAGGCATGACAGGGTAGAGGAAATAGATAGAGGGGAGAAAGATGAGTTTTTTAACCTTGTGGCTCACCTTCTCACTCTCACCATCAGGTTTCATTTCTGCAGCTGTAAAAAAATATATAGCTGGTAGGTTTTTGCCCTCTGCTCAGGGTTTGCTGCATTCACACCGGGCATGTTCAAAAACACGCTAACGCAGGTTCTTAAACGCGCGTTTAGCCTACAGTGTTCACACCAGACAGGCAGTAGGGGTTTCTTCTTTTATTTTTTTTTGTCTACAAGTGCATATCTGCCATCTACAGGTAGAAGAGGCTTGGTGTGAAATGTCGAAGCGGTGCAAATGTTGTGAATCTCGCTGCAGGCTTTTTCTTTAACAACTTTATTCCGATACATGAAAGACTTGGTGTCATATTACTACGGCCGGCAACAAACAGCAATCATTCATTTTCTATCCATGATCAATTTTCTAGCAGTTGGCAAAACGTCCATTCACATAAACATTTTAATGGAATTGGTTGTTTGCTGAAGGAGGTGTGAAGGTAGCTTTATGCTACTTTCGTCTAAGTTGTCAAGATCTGTAGGCAACAGATCACTGAGGAAATCATTATGCATGCTCATTTTTCTTTTTTGTTTTTGTTTTTTACAAATGCCAATTTGTTGAGGTTATCAGTGCTACTTGATTTAAAAGTCCATCCCTCTGTACCCCTTTATCCCTTGTGCTATCCTAGGCACTTTAATGTTGGGAGTTGGGTCATCTAGACCCACTAGACAGTGCGCTGAACCTTTTTTTTTCAATGATTTGTGATCTTCACTGGTGTCCATGGATTACATGAAATCCTTTCCACCTTTAGCCACCTTTGTCATGGTAGGGATAACACGTCAATGTAAGGGTGGGGGTCATAGGATAGCACAAGGGTCATGGGTCTACACATGCATTCTAGGGGAAATTTAAAGTCATCAATTAACCTATGAAGCATCTGTTTTGATATTGTGAGGAAGCTGGAGCGTCCAGAGAAAACCCAAACGTGCATGGGAAGAACATGCAAGTTACAGACAGAAAGGTCCCACCTGGGATTTGAACCTGGGCCTTCTCGCTGTAACGCTGGATTCCACCATGAAGCTCTGATTTCAATGTTTTAAGGAAAAACAAATCAAAGATGTAACATCTAAGTTGTTTTCAGCTGTACAAAGTATTTCCAGTGTTAGCAGGAGTTTCAGTTTGTTTTTGTTCCTCAAGTTGCTGTCAAATCTCTGGTACCTGTTAAGAGTATCTAACTACAAAAAAGAGATAAGTATGTCAAAGTGCAGACCGTGCTTTTCATGAAAGTGTTCCCTTTTATGAAATATTCCACAAATAATCAAAAAGTGCCACTTGACAAGGCAGTGAGCCCTGTACTTTAGCATCATTAAGTCTGAAAAAAGAAAAAGAAAAAGAAAAACTGTGGTGTAGGAGTAACTGGGCACCATAATCAAAAAAGTATCAATACTTTGATTAAATGTGAGCTCTCTATCTGGTAACTGGTGAATAGCGAGCAGTGGTGTGGCACAAATGTGTATTCTAATTTCATGCCGCTACTAAGACCAATTTCATGCCTTGTTACCAAGCAGCATTCCCTCCACTTTGTGAAAATGGTGCACTCAGGTAAATCACAGACACGCCGTTAATATGACTGTGCCACTGACCGGCATAAAGCAGGTTTGTCGTCACTATTCCAGTCATTGATATTTAGTGAGCATGTCACCCGCATTGTAACATACACACACACACACACACACATCACTCCTCGTCTGTGCTCTCAGGGGTCTGATACAAACGTTTTTAATAAATCAATATATTTCAATCAAAATTCTCAAGATCAGCCCTGTGTCTGTTTCAACATTAAATGTTTTAGAAAAGGGACAACAAATACAGTACATTTTACAAGCCATGGCTACATCAATACTTTTCAAATGTCCAACAATAGGGCAACATCATTTCATCCGTTCAGAAATAGGATTGTTTGGAAATTGCATGTCTTTTGCTTTAACGGGAAAAAGTTTAGTCTTTCCTGAAATTGTTTTGCTGCTTCTAATAGACGACAATGATGTTTGAATTAAAAGACATTAAAATACTATCCTGTCTGCTCCTTTAATCAAGATCTTAACCCAGACTGCACAAGGAAACGTGTCTATTCATACCCAGTAATAAAAAACTAATATATGTGCTTTCTTTTTTCACTTTGACCACTCTGCTTTAGTTAACTTTATAATTTGTGATAGCTGTATCAAATGCACGTCCAGTAGAGTCAAACTTTTCCAAGCGTAAAGAATATGTGCAACATATTTTTTCTAAGCCTCCTGTGTCTGAAATGCATTTTTGGTTTAAGATACTTTCATGGCATTCCATATGTAGCTTTTGTCAATGTCTTTTTTCACTTGTTTTTTATTTAATTGTATTAAACAAATGTATTAAACCAATGTTCAAAACAAAAATATAAATGAACCACCAATACATTAGCTGTCAGAGACCTGCAAATGTTTCATTTGGGGTGTGATTTTGGGCAGCACACAGAGTTCAAATGAATATTGAAGTCCGACATGTGGCTGTGAAGGTTTTTGGTGGAAATAATTGGCTAAAGCATTAACCTGTCGCATGCGCTGTTGGATGCGGGGGCCTGAGGGGAATTAGGCAATGATGTTATAAATAACTGTTGTTGGAGTCAATATGCAATTTTATGTTAGTCATTTGTTAATCACAGAGGAGAGATGGAGGCAGCAGAACGACAAAAAAATGGAGTCTATAAAGAATAGATGGAGTGGGTGCTATGCAGGCTTCTATTGTATAGATAGAGAGACGGACAGATGGATTTGGTTAGTTATCTCACATTCCTTTCATCAATCCATGCTCTGCTGGTGGGACTGCTTGTCCGGACACGCACATGTGTAACTATGAGTCCCTGCTCAACTGGGTGGCCGTGTGCATATGGTTCCTTATGATAAAAGTGTCGGAGGGATCTCATTAGCAGCCTCATACCTTCTCTCTCAGGAGACAGGGTCTTACCACGAACACAGGGTGACAGATGTGATTCCATGTCATTACTGGAAGAAAGTTTAGAGTTCCTGTTGTTGAAATATTTCAGAGACCTAACAATGACATGGACGTCCATTCTCCGTAGTGTCCTTACCTGGCTTCTTTAAATGTCTGTTCTTGTTTATGCATTATGCAGTCACTGCATACCATTCAAAAGTACTGGGTGAAAGTAGAGGTCTAGAATATCCAAGTGAACCTGTGACCTTGATGTTGCTATAAAGGTGGTTTATGCACTAGAAAGTCTCAGAGGTAGTTAGACGGGTGCTCAGAGCCGGAGGACACAGCAACAGTATGAGATCAGAATCTGTTTTTCTGGCTTCAGGATAGCTTCTGATATTGAGCTTGGAATTACTTTCTTGTAATCCATTCATTCTCATAGCCGATTCCTGGAGGAGCCACAGTTTGATGATTACTCTCGTAATCTCTTCTAAAGTCTTAAGCCTGCACAACAGTCGACAATGTTTAGTGGTATAGGCATTTCTTAGTTTTGTAAGGAAATAAATGATAGAAAAAGTTTTTTAAAAAAAAGCAATTTGCCATATGATTAGTCTTATTTTCTGTGCTCCTTTTAATGATTAGTTGAATGTTATTTTTAGCTTCTTGCAAACTGCTGGGGATTTGATTCTGCTACATCTCCTTTCTAAAGAGAAAAAAAAAATATTCTTCAAGCTAAACACATCCCTGCCACACATTTTTCCTGGAGGGTCATGACAGATGTTGTACGACAAAGGGAATCTGTTTCCATAATGCTTCATGTAACCTCTTAGCACTTCCTGCCATGAAAAAGCTCAGTTTCCTTGGAGTGTTTTTGAGCCACTGGAAGAAAGCCAAATGTGCAAGAGAGGGTGCCTCCCCACAGCTAGCGCATCCTCTGACATCGATCTGTGCCATTACTCCGTTTGACACCTGGTTCCATATGACTAGATGGCCACAGGCTGGACAACGAAGACAAGGAACAGAACAGGGGCAGCAGATACAAATGACCCCCCTCTGGCTATTCCTTTCGTCCTGATGGTGGAGGAGTGAGGTACAAAAAGAAGGCCAGACAGTGAGAGGATCAGTGAAGCTATTTGAGTGGGATAAATATACAACATGTGGAACTGAGGTCTCAACCGTCTGTGCGGTGCGCTTAAAGGGAAAGGCCTAAATTCAGTGACAACCTGGGGTGGGCCTGTTGTATTTTGGTTGGTCCTGCCAATGTTCCCTTCTTTGTAATATCTAAGCGAGAAACCAAGGGAAAAACCTCATGATATGGAGTCAGTAACCCCTCAATAAGAAGCGCTTTAAATTATGTACATGCAAGAAAAAAAAACTGTTTAGACTGCTAGTTCATGTTGTGGATATAAAGAATTGTTGATAAAGGCAAGATGAAGAGCCCTTCATGGAGAGCTGCAAGCCTAGTGGGCAGCATTATGAAGTTGCACGGAAAGTAACCACACTGAAAGCCTGAGTGCAGGCAAGGCTGTGCAACAAAAACAGGTGGCAGTAAGAGGAGTGGGCTTTTAAGTGCCAGCAATGGCTGGGCTACCACCATGTCACAACTGCTCCTATAAAAGGAACGAATGGCCAATTTTCCTCCTCTCTCCACCCATGAAAGGTCATTTGTGGAGAGCAGTGCTTTCAAACGAAATGTTGCAGGCTTTTTGGTGGCCTCAGTAGAAGCTCACAAAAACATGGCGCATCGGCACTGCAGTATTCATACCACCATTTAAATGTTCTAGTTGTTTTCTGGCTGTTTCAGTTATTATGTCCATATCACATATGTTTCTCCAAATCTGTTTACAGACCAGTGTCATTCCCAAAAACACTGTGATACAAGGATAGAGAAAGGACAAATTCATGAAAATACCCCAAAAAATATGAAAGTCTGAGTTATTTAATGAAAAACTGAAGAAATTGTCTAATTAAACCATCTTTAAATCTGTTTCTTTACCCTTCTGCAGACTCTGCTGTGTCATGTTCATCAATTGCACCAAAAAAAGTTAAGTAGTGCCATTCTGGGATGTACTCATCTAGAATCTGGGTACATCCTCAGTTTCTGAATTTTTTTTTACTTTTTTAACCATTTAAAAGCTGTGCTTTCAGTGGTGAAGGAGACAAAAGACTTCTTAATTTGTGGCCCAAATGTCGCAAAATAAACTAGGATCAGAGGAGGATTTGGGTTGAGGATCAGGGATTTACAGAAAGACGGAGGTGGTTTTAATCCGTTATGTCGCCACTTAAATCACAGTCCCTTAATTTAACCTCCTTTTGTTTAATTAACCCCAGATTTCAGAGTTAATTAGGTTCAGGTATTAAAAAGAGATTTTTTTTTTTTTTTTTTTTTTACTGTAGCTGTTGGCAGAGGTACGGCTTTGGCCTTGCAATTCATTAGATGAGATCCGATTTGTTTTTACACTACACCTTCAAGGAGAAGGTAGAAGATAATGACTGGTGACGACAAGTGAGCTTGAAGGTTCTAGTGTTTTGACAATCAATCATTCGAAAGTTGTTGTGTCATTGATAAGATAATCAGTCTGTATAACTGGAAATCTGCCATCACTCCTGGACAATGAAAAGCCAAACAGAACAAACGCTCTCTTGGTGTGTGGGGAAAACTAATTAAGAATAATGAAAAGGATCAAGGAGTTGTATTCTGCTCTTCAGCTCTTTTTTTTTGGTTACGTGTGCAGTAGATGCTTAAAGGCTGTTTTAAATTAAATTAGAGAAATAGCATTACGTTCATGTGACCTCACACAATTATTTCTTTAGTATGAAATGACTATTTTCTAGACTGAAAAGGGTTTGAGTTTATTTTTAATAAAAGAAACATTATGGAAATCAAAAGGCAGCAAAAGAGTGGATTAGCACCAGACAATAAAATCTCAAATGGTGATTTTGAAGTATTAAACCAAAGTTATTCCGCCAAGCTTTATTCGTTCTGATAGGAGATCCATGGCTAGTGGCCACCACATTAACCTCATGTGGCCCACAAATCAATATGTAGTCACAACAGGGTGTAGTGGGAGCAGGAAGGGCTCCCATCTGTTGGACAACAATGCGGTGGGTTAATACAAAGCGGTGATTGCAAATAGCAAAGCTACTTGGGAGCGATGGAGCATAAAACAAAAGAAATGGAAAAAAAAGGTAGAGAAGGAGTGTCCATATTAGGTATCCTGACAGGGCTTCCGTCTGATTTGTATACCAATCTCCACCATGTGTTCTCTTCTGTTCAGGTGAGTGGAAGTGGAAGTGGCTTTAAGCACGAGCCCTGCATCTATCTTCCCATCCATCTACCCAGCCATCGCTCCTGCTTGATCTCACTGCCTATTATCCATTATTTGAAAAATTACCAAAAGCCCCTCTTATGGTGGCTTATTACCCATGTAATGATAAGTTTCAAAAGTGAATCCATCTGTACAGTCAGAAAAGCCATGAAATCCCTATTTGAGGTGCTGGGCACACAGCAGCAGCAAGCTACTGTCAGTTTACAACGTATCTGGCGTCTACAGCACAAATTAAAAATCCGTATTATGGATTAAAAATAGGTTCAAAAAAATCACTCTTGGACATAGGAGCAAAAATCTGTTAGTTTATACTGCTGTTTGGAGTTACTGCACATCCGTTACAAAGCTGCCTCAAGGGATGCACCACACATTAAGCTCTGCTCAACCACTTGCTTGTGTGTAAACATTTCAAATAGAACACTGCTCACACAGACACAGACCAATCATTTTTTTCAACTTCTTTGGTTGCCAGTTTAAAAGGACCAATATCAGACATTTGTGCACATCCAATATCAGAGCTGAGGAGAAAATGCCCACAAAGTGCAAAACAAAGAACAAAAAACCGCTTTATCATTTAGTTGTCGCTTAGCTCAGGGACTCTTGAAAATGTCTTTTTGTATATAAGGGCCCTGAAAATTCTTCCAAACCAGTGAGGAAGAAAGAGATAGGAGCATTTATGTCAATCAAATGGTTTTTTTTTTTTTTTTTAATTTATAATGTAGTTTACGTTAAGTGCTCACAAGACGTAAAAAAAGACGCGGGTATCCACAGCTCAATCAATCTCCTTGACTGTTTGAAGCCCTGAATAAAAAATGAATGACTGGGAACTTTTAAGGCGTCCAGATCGAATTATTGACATTTGGGGTTCTCACTAAAGGAGACCTCTTGTGATATTGATGTTTCCTGGCCTAAGAGTCAAATGCACGAGGTAGACTTCTTATAAACAACCCACCCCCCACAGGACCGAAGGCAGCACAACAAAAAGAACGACAAACAGGCCGACCAAATGAAGGACCTCTCAACAGGGCCCTCCCTATAATAAACTGGGCAGCTGAGTTTGGGGATTTAATCCAGGAGGGGCCGGCGGCGAAATTATTATTAAAGCTCAGCTAATGAAGTGAAGTTTCTAATTGGATTTCTCCCCCGTAATTCCAGAATGGATTATTAGCCGCGCTTTAGTTGCTCTTCCACAGATTAGGCAGGGCTCGTCAGGGTAAAGTAGGGGGGAGGGAGGAGAAGACGATGCAGAAATAGATGCACGGCGTATGGGCTGAGATGCCAAGGTGGAGTTTAGAGACAAGGGCTGTCTCCCTTTTTGTAAGGGAGAACATACTGAGTCTATTGTGGACAAAAGCGTTGGAGAACATTTTTTTTTTCCCCCCCCAAAGACCTCCACCTTGTGTTAGTCCCTTTGGGCAACAGAGCGATGGTGCAGAAAGAAAGAAAACCAAAATACGTTTCTAGTAATGACGGGAAAAAAACATTCTAAATTTGATTCATGACATCTCTATCTCCATCCTCCCAACCCTTTTAGCTCTTGTCTAGTCTTGGAAAACATGAGGAAAGAAAAAATTTAATAGTATCAATTAGGTTAATAAAAGGGTCTGAGTCTTGCGAGAGAGTGGGGTAGAGCAGTCAAGTCCAACGGGACATGGCACAAGCCACCTGCCTGATGCCTATAATGACAAGTGATAAGAGCTTGTTTTAATTCTACCTGCAAATCGGAGTCCTAATTGGTCCCTGAGCACAAAAGGCGGGGGCTTCAATCCCTAATCTTTCAGGGCAGGGTTCTCCATTAGCATTTTATACAACCTCAAATATATGCTGGTGGCAAGTTACATAGGTG